>QEOT01009671.1:179336-264957 GCA_003123785.1 Pterocarya stenoptera | reverse complement strand
GGAGCCCTAGTTCCTGAGCTTGAGAAAGTATTAGAAAGGAGGTTAATCAAGAAGAGGTGAAGAGTTGGAGTGGAAGTGTTGATTCAATGGAAGGGCATGGATGTTGAAGATGAGACTTGGGAAGATTGCGAGGAGTTGCAACAGCGCTTCCCTGACCTTGAGGGCAAGATCTTCTGAAGAGGGAAGATGTGTTATGGGTCTTTGAAACCCTAGTTATTCGGCCGATGTCCAAGGGCTACGTAGGCATAGTCAATTTCATTTTATTATAGGTTAGTTATGTAATTTCTATTATTCGGTGTTGTCTAGTTTAATCATGGGCCACATAGAAATATAGGCTCGTGGAGTAGTGGGTCAATTACTTACTTAGAGTCAGTTAATTTGTTGGGGTCCAATAACTGTAGGTTGAATTAGTCCATTCTCAATGTTTATAAATATTGTTATGCGTATTAATTAAGTACATCAAATTCATCCATTTTGATGCTTGAGTATTGGAGGACATTGGCCGCTTGAAGAGCCATTTTTACTTTACATATTATTTAATTACAAACACACATAACAGTTTTCACCCAATCTAGGATTATGAAATTCTAGGAAGCCAAACATATGTTAGCAGTTTGCATTTAAAGGTAATTCAAGCAATCCTAGTTTCAACGTATTTTAGTTTTCTAACCAGTGCCTTAAGTAAATATGGATCTAGACAAAATCTAAAGTGAATGTCGTAATATTGAAATTTCACCTTTAAACCATTCCTTTTACCCATTTCCACAAAATCTTGGAAAGATTCTGATGGGTCCTGAGTTTGTTTTTAATGAAAAGAGAACATAAATAAGAAAAAAACTAGAACCAACAATTTTCTCCCCTTTTGTGACCCAGCGTACTCTTTTCTGCAAAAGAAAATATGCAAAAAGCAATATTCAACCCAAGCTACTTTGTAGACAAAAGAAAGAGGGGGGCGAGAGAGAGAGAGAGTTGGACTCGAAGGGGGTGGGAGAGGGATAACAGAGTGACACATAGATTTGTTTTCAAAACTGCAGAAGATGAACCATATTTGACTTCAAGATTTGCAGATGTAAGAAGAGGGGTAGGGGGAGTGAAAGTGAGAGAGAGAAAGACAGACTTGAAGGGGTGGGAGAGAACAGAGTGACAAACCTTTTGCCCCTATTCTGGTTTAAGCCAAACTGCTTAATTTATTGATTTGATTTTCAGACCTGGTTTGCCACGTAGTGAGGTGTGTGGTGGGCGCTTTTAAATGAGCTTCACAGTAGATTTTCTCGTTGGATTTTTCCTCTTAAAAATGTGTAAGATTGAATCAATAAATTTTGATAGCTAGGGAGTTTCTCATGGTTTAAAATATGGTCAAGATAATACTTTTAAATTTGAAGGAAACTACTCTATGTTGCCACATGCATTGTTGTCAACTCGCATTATCATGTATACTGGCAAAATTAGTCAAATTACATTTTTGAAGGGCAATGTGTTCGGATTAACTGGTTATCAGCGGATAAGTTAAAGTGAAATAGCGAAAGTAAAACAAAAGAAAATAATGGCAATCACATACAGAACACCAAGATTTAAGTGGTTCGGCTCAGTGTGAGCATACGTCCATTGGTAGGGTCGGTTTCAATGAATTCACTATCAACAAATGTAGAGTACAAGAGATCAATAACAAAATCCTCAATCCCATAGCCCCAATACACCCAATGAACTCTCAAGAATCTTACAAAAGGATCTCTCTTTCTGTGACATCTTGGACTTTGCCAAGTCTTCATTCATATTTCTATTAACAGCTTATGTATAGTTATTGGGCCATGCAAGGTGATAGAGGATGCCTATAGATATTTTTATGTTTTTGGATATTGGAGCAGTAGGCATGGAAGCCCACAAGGCCCATAGGAGATTTCGGTCACTGGCAAGAATTAGGGCTTGAAACCCTAAGTTGAACTCTAGGGTTTAGAAGGGGGTGCCACATGTGCAAGGGGAGATCTTTTGTTTCCCTAGAAGCCCATCATTAGGAACCTAGGGAAAAAACACCTAGGTTAGCACATTGGTGCCACTTGGCAAACATGCTTGAAGGCTTTTAGAAGAAGCTAAGGAGATGGAAAATGATATAGGGTTCAGCACACACATAGGGCACACGCCAATTTCACCAACCCACATGTCACATGTCTCACATGCACACCTCACATCTAGATACATTGAACCTGGATGTAAAAATGGATGAGAAAAATGAGGGGACAATGTTTCGGTAACCCCAATAGACTACTCAAGCACCAACAAGATTTTTGTGAGTTCCAAGGAGTTGTGCACCCCACTCACCTTCCCAAGCACCCTCACCTCACTCCACTTGTCCTTAGTGAGGTCTTCTAAGAAGATTTTGCATGGGGAAGACAAATGTGAGATGTTCTAAAGGATTTACATTGGAACACCAAGAGACTTTGTTATGTTTCTTATTCAATATGCTTCAAGTTTGGAACATGTTAGAGTGAAATTTCTCCATGATTATATGCTTATATGTTTCGGCCAAGGCATGTTCTTTTAGTTTCATGCATTTGGTTTGATATCTCATGTGTTCTATGTTATTATGCCATAATTTGAACACGTTACACTTGATTATCTCATGCACAGCATCTCATGTGTCTCATGTCAAGTATAAGAAGGTGTATGTCTTAAGTCTTATGCACATACATTTGGGAACAAAAGGTTTTTGAAAGAATAGTGTCTATAAATATTTTATTACGACCCTAAATGTTAGAATGTGGGAATATCCTAGTGGAACTCTTCTATCCATTTTGGAGTGCTTAAGAATACAGTGGTAACCCCTGGGTCAACAAATAATTGTCAGCTTGACTCGAATGGATCTTTTAAGGATGCTGAAGTGAGGCAGCACCTAATGCTAGTGGGTGCTATGACTAAGGTAAATAACTTGACAAAGTACTATCGTGTTATAATGAATATAAATATGAATATGAATAAGATGTATTCACCACAATGTACAGACCGTTAGTGGTACGGTAACCAGCAGGAACACGCGGTGCATAAGGGAGTCGTGATGTGTCCACCATGTGTTATAAGAATAAGGTAATGAGTCTACATGATACGGATCACGTTAAATGAATCACGTGATATGACATGACATGATATGATATGTTCCATATCACATGATTAACAAGATATGAAATGATGTCAAAGATGTTTTGAAAAAGTCTATGGATTCTGTTACATGTGTTTTGAAAAAGGTCTAGTTGCATAAGTTAAGTTTTATGTCAAGTACATGTCCATGTATTCATCTCATGGTCTACCATAATATGCTTATATTATCTGTTGCATGTTGTTTGTATACTTACCGAGATTTCTTGAAATCTTACCGTGGTAGTTTCTACTATCATTCCCAACCTGGAATGGTAGAATCTTTAGCAGGACTAGAAGTAGCGAGTCAGGATGATGATAAAGGTTAAGGATGAGCTCAACCCAAGGAAAACAACGGATTTAGTCATGACCTACTTGGAGATAGCTGAGATTAGAAAAATGCTTTAATGATTTCTTTGTTAAGGCCTTTTTAGACAATGCTTGTTATGTTAAAGTGTAAACAAAGAGCTTGATACTCCATTGCTAAGAAGTGTAATTTAAAGTTATGAATGAAGAAGTTGGAATATTAGTTTATTTTGGTACAATATTTAAATGACAAATTTCGCTACGATTTATTGCATACTGCTAGTATATATAGGTGCATTGTATCTTATCTGTCATGTACGATGTATATGTAGCCTTGTGTTGCATGTCCCGACGTTTCAGTTACCGTCCCATCCCAAGTGGGGGTTGGGGCCGCCACACTTTCTCTTTGTATTCTAGCTTCTCAAAGTCATAATACAAGGAAAAATAACATGTATTTATATTGTACAGCACGGAGCTCGTAAAGGACACGTGGTATTGAAAATAGATGGGACGCAATAAAAGTCAAAACTAGCTTCCAAATTTTACATAAAAACTAGGGGAAATAAAGACAGAGGAGACCTAGAGAAGGAAGAGAAGATAAAACAACAAGTGAAGATGAAGAAAATGTGAGGATTAAAGAAAGAAGAAGAGGGAAGCCTTCCTCCCATTTTTTTAATTTCTTGAGGGTCTCTCTAGAACCTCTTAGTACAATTGTGTTCCCAAACAGGTCCTTAGTAAAGTGGAATTGTGATAGATTATGAGTTTCATTAATAAATTATTAAGTATATTTAAGTAAATAGCTAGATAATGTAGAGTGACTCTAGCTAGCAAAGTCTTAAAAATGAGTAGTCTCTATTTAATGTAAAATATGAGACATTTTGATTATTGTGTTTTTGAAAGTGATTAATTATATAATAGATAAATGAAGTGAGCAAATAATCTATTTAAACTAAATAGCTAGATACCATCTATTTCAAGTGAAATTGAGGAACTAGGACGGGAGATTTCTTTTATATCTTAATAGTCAAATCCCATTGTAAGTGAGTAGTGATGTTATTCTAAATTACATTGAGGAATAAGAGAGATTGGCAAGTAATCAATCACTTTCGTGTTTTCATACACCAATTACTCCATCAGCTTTTAACTTGGAAACGACTAAACTAAAATGCAATTAAAACTCCAATAGAAAATCATCACTAACTCCTCAACTTTATCATATGGTAAAAAAATTCTCCAATGGACATGAAGTTGAATGGAAGACAGAAGACACTATAAACAAGTCGGCCAAGCTTTAATAATGTTGTTTTGCGGACAAAAGTTTACACAACATAATTATATTTGAATAGGAGAGAGAGAGAGAGAAGAGAGAGAGAGAGAGAGAGAGAGAGAGAGAGAGAGAGAGAGTTCTATGCGGAACCCACAACTTTCCATATATTTGTATTTCTTTTCTTTTCAAAGTCAAGAGTCGTTGTAATAAACGCAATAAGAACTTGATACGAGAGAAGACATTATAAGCTAGCTAGGAGACAAAGGATTGAGCTCCCACTAATTTCCTTCTTGAATTCCAGACAAATTGGGTACGTAAAGAATTGCAGGCAACGTACCCGGATTCGATAAAAGAAGTTTCCTTAACTAGGGGTGTAAGGTTTTTCGTCTGGACTGAAAAAAACCAACTGATTAAGGAATTGGTTGGTCTCGATCCAAGAAAATAAAAAAATTCGATTTTCGCTCCCATTTCAGGATGATAATTTCTCACCTCGGATCAGACATCGAATTTAATATATAAATTCTTAAATAATTTCTTATATGATATTTTGTAATTTTTTAAGTAATTATTTAAATTGAAAATAAGTAATTATGTAATTTTCCTATAACTTATTATTTATGCTTAGATTATATAAAATATTAAAAGTTAAGAATTTTAAGACAAGGTATTAATTGTTAATTATTGATAATACACATATTATTAGCATTATTAATTTATTATACTCAATTAAAATACTTAATTAGTTAAGTATATACTTAGGGCTTGTTAATTTCGACACTTAGATATTCTTAACTATTTTCAAAACTTATCATAATTTTCTTCCTAAATACCACTCAAAGAAAAAATATTTATCAATTTCAAATCTTCAGCTTTTTCATCTTATTATTACCTAATCATTATCTAAACACACAATTCAAACAAATTTTCCAAACTTTTAAACAAAACTTGGAAAAAAAGAAAAACATTATCCGGACCGAGACACTCGAATATTTAAGATCGATTGGATTGAACCAAATATTGGTGGATTGAAAGAATCGGTCTAATCCAAAACTCTCCTCCAAGACCAACCGGACCGAACCAATTACTCTCAGTCTTAACTTCTCAGCACTACCAAGTTAAGACAAAATGCAAGAAGAAACAAAGAAAGAAAGTGATCAAAGAAATGAGAGATTCAACAAGTATTAAGAGACCCTAGTACTTTTACTTTTATCACTTCTAGTATTTATCTTAGTTGGGAAATAATCCTAACATTTATTCTACTGTTATATTATAACATGAGAATGGCGCAACTAGACCAAAAAGGAAGTAAATATAATTGGTTGGGCCTTTTTTTTTTTTTTGTTTTGAAAACAAGTATATTTTATTAATCAATACTGCTGCAATAGAGTCTGAATACATGGAGGACCAGCCTCCATATCCACAATTACATCAACTATATGTAAAGCTTTTTTGGCCAGGACATGTGTTATAACATTAACTTCTCTTCTAACAAGATGGACTAACCAATATGTAAAGCTTTGTAGTTTACTTCTAATTTCTCTAACGAGCATCCCAGTACTAGTCCAAGGCTCCCCAGCATTGGTAATGGCTTGAATAATTTGAAGAAAATCACCCTCGAATGTAATGTTTGTTAGCCCCAACTCAATTCCAAAGATAATTGCTTGGAGAGCACCGAAAGTTTATGCCAGTAATTGATCAGTAGATCAGGGAATAAACTACTATTCATTCTTGTAGTGGCTATGACTCTTCCTTCCTAATCTCTAGCTATAACCCCAATTCCAATCTTACATTGAGCTTTGTCAATTGCAGCATCCCAATTGAGCTTAATGGTATTATGTGGAGGAAGTGTCCTGCATCGAGGTTGATTTCTAATAGCTTTTGATAAGCTTCTTCTCTCTGCCTAAATTGCCTTCAGCTCTTGCCAAATTTGTTTAGAATGCAACACCACATTTTTTGGATGGGTTAAAACTGCATAAAGATAAAATCATTCCTTCCCAACCATATTCTTCTAGCAACCACAACAATTTCCTCAATCTTTCCTTCTCAAAGGTCTCACATATGTTTTCCATTAACTCCATAAAACTCATCTTAGTGAAACTACTTTTTTGTATTTGCTTGATACATTAACTCTAGGCGTCTCGAGTTGCAATACATCCCCACAAGGCATGATCTTTTGACTCTTCCTACTCAAAATAGATAGGGCATTTTGGGTTCTCTACAACTTTCTTCTAAATATATTCAAGTTTGTAGGAAATGCTTCTAGGCAGGCTCTCCACAAGAAAACTTTGTCAACATTTGGAATGTTCAACTTCCAGACTATTGACCGTACTCTCATTTGTCTGTTATTGCTAGAAGGCTAGCCTTTAGTTCTCTCTTGAATTTCTCTTTGTAGATGACAATCACTCCTTACTGAAAATTGTCCATTTGTAGTGCCCTTCCATATTAGCTTGTCTGGACTATTCCAGAAACTTAGTGGAATTTTCATGATGATTTCAGCTTCTTCTTGTGAAAAAGTTTTTGCAATCAAAGGATGTCTCCAGTCATTAGTATTTAAGTCTATTAAGGTTTGCACTTTTGAATCTTCCTCAAGGATCTTTAGAACACTCTGGACTCTGAAAGATGTTGGATGGGGTAACCATTTGTCTTTCCAAATTTGAACATGTTCTCTATTTCCAATTCTCCATATTGTTCCTTCTTTTAACAAGTGTCTTGCTGCTAGGATACTCCTCCAGATAAATGATGGTTTGCTGCCAACTTTAGCCTAAAACAAAGAGACCTTAGCAAAATATTTGAACTTCAAAACTTGTGAAGCTATGGAGTTAGGGCTCTAGATAAGCCTTAAGCCTTGCTTTGCAAGCATGACAAGGTTAAGACTTTTCAAGTCCCTGAATCCTAGCCCTCCAGCAGACTTAGCCTTTCCCATCCTGTTCCAAGAAACCTGGTGTATCTTTTTTTTCTTGTCTTGTTGTCCCCACCAGTATTGTTGCATAACTCGATTGATAATTCTGCGAAAGGAATTAGGAAGTTTAAAAACTCCCATACTATAAGTGGGAAGTTCTTGAACCATTGATTTGAGAAGGACTTCTTTACCTACCTATGATAAAAACTTCATTTTCTAATTGCTAATCCTTTGCCTCACTCTATCTAGGATGCTTCTAAAAGAATTGGCTCGAGCTCTTCCAATGAGTGCCTGCAGTCCCAGGTACTTTTCATATGACATAGTAGATCTTATGCCTGCTATGCTAAGGATGATATCTTGAGTATCTCTGGGTGTGTTCATGCTAAAGTAGATGGAAGTTGTTTCTCTATTCAGTCTTTGGCCATATGCCTTCTCATAGGATTCTGGAATGTGTATAAGCCACTCTAATGAATTAGCTTTATAGAATAGAAGGCTATTGTCTACAAAAAATAGATTGTTAATGTGAAGCTTTCCTCAAGCCTCAAGCTAAGGGGATGCCTGAGATAACACCAGAGGTTTTAGCATGGCTTAAAAGATTGATCACAGCTCCAACACACAATATGAACAGGAAAGGTGATAATGGATCACCTTGGCTGATTCCTCTAGTTGGTTTGAAACAATCTTGAGGAATTCTATTAATGAGAATTGAATATGAAATAGATTCAATGCACCCTATCACAAGATCAATCCATTTTTGAGCAAAACCTGATTTCTTCAAAACTGCTCTAAAAAAAGCCCATTCTATTTTATTATAGGTCTTACTCAGGTCTAGCTTTAATGCCATATATCTTGATTTCCCAGTCAACCTACTATTCATTATATGAATGGCCTCATATGCCACAATTATATTATCAGATATCAACCTTCTAGGTACAAATGTAGATTGAGTGGGAGAGATAATGTCATTTAGAACAAGTTTCAACCTATTAGCCATAGCCTTAGAAACAATTTTGTAAATAAATTACACAAGCTAATACGCCTAAAATAAGAGACTTTTGTAGGGGACTTGAGTTCGCGAATAAGAGCAGTATAAGTCTCATTAATAGAATCAACTAATCCATTAGCATTAAGCACATGTAAAATAGCATGAGAAACATCTTTTCCAACAATACTCCAGTGATTTTGGTAGAATGTTGCTGGAAAGTCATCAGGACCTGGTGAACCAATAACATTCATTTGGAAAATTGACTCCTTAACATCCTAGACAGTGTAATATTTTAATAAGCATTCATTTCATCCTTCACTTTTGGAGCCATGGATTGGAGGCATTCTTCAATCCCTTCAGGCTGGGAAGATTTGAAGAGCTTCTGAAAGTACAGTTGGAATTGAGAACTGATCTCTTCATGTGTTGTAACCAAATTATCTTCCCCATAAGAAATTTTGTGAATCGAGTTGGTTTTCCTTCTCTGATTTGAACATTTGTGGTAGAATTTTGTGTTTCTATCACCTTCCTTCAACCATTTCTGTTTAGCCCTTTGCTTTAACTTGAGATTGTCCTTTTCCAACAATAAGTCCACTTCCTTCTACAATTGTTTGATATTGCTAGTCAAGTCACCTTGATTTAATTTTGGAAGATGTTGGATTTGGTTGAGTTTGGAGGAAATGATGCCCTTTTGGTTGGCAAAAGTCATTTTACTCCATATAGTTAGCTTGTCTTTACACCTTTGTAATCCAGCAGTAGTAGCCATTAGCTTGTTGGTGACAATTGTAGGTTTTTTCCACATATCCTTAATAAAAATGGCATTCCTCTCTTTGGGCCCAACTAGTTTCATAATGATTTTTTTTTTCACTTTCCTATCACCTTACCAACAGTTCTGCATTGTAATCAGTAAGGGGCAATGATTTGTGCTGTAAAGGTTCTCACAAATGTTAATGAGTACATATCATGCCAAGCAGAGTTGCTAAAACCTCTGTCAAGTTTTTCTTTGGTAAAATTATTGCCTTCTCTGTTATTACTTCATGTATACTTATTGCCTATGTAACCCAGGTCACTAAGGCCACTTTCTTCAACAACTTCTCTAAATGCCTCCAATTGCTAAGAATCCTTTTAGCAGTCAAAGGATTCTCATAAAAACTAGTTAAAAGCAAATTCTTTCTACTCCCTGAATCTGTGTCACTTAAAGATATATGACTTTGAGTATAAGAGTCTATAGCAGCATTTATATGATATTTCCACTGAAAAGTAAGGCCTCCACTTAGACCCTTGCTGTCAACAACAAAATTGTGCTAAAAACCAATACCATTCCTCACCTTTTCCACTTTATTCCTAGTACACTTAGTCTCAATAAGAAAAATAAAGCTTGGGGGCTTTTCCTTCACCATTTGTTGAAGGTCTCTAACTGTCCGAGGGTTCCCCAACCCCCAATAGTTCCAGCTTAAGCAACTCATGGCTGGTGGTGACTGCTTAACAACCTCCCCCAATTCTTAAGCTTCCTCGTTTAAGCTACATTCAAGGAAGAGCATGTGCTTAGCCTTTTTAGTTAACATATTTTTCAAGTCCATTTACTCACAATTAACTCCATTCCTCTTCTTAGAGCCCTTCTTCCTAGTTTGGTTAATAATATCTTGAGAGCAGATTTATGATTAAAGAATCAGACCCTAGCTCTTCTCTTCCAATTGGCATGTGTTTTAGTTCTAGCTAGCACTTGGATATGGTCAGAAATAAATTGATTTAGAGAGCTTACTTGATTAGCCAAGGAGTCAATTGATTGCTGGATTGAAGCTAATTTCTTTGCATTCTTAATGCCCGTATCCTCCACACCTTCCATAAATTCCTCCTGTTTTATGGTATTGGTAGTTAGTAAGGGAGGACTTTCCTTTTTAGTGCCATTTCCATCTTGGGGAGGGTGAGTAGTAAAAGTCCTAGGTGATGCCAAATATTTTTCCCACTCACTCCTCTAATTTAAAATATTCTCCAATATCCCTTTATTATTTTATTGAGCAATGTGATCTGTTGCTCTAGTATCTAATATCCAAGGAGAATTTTGATTTAAGGAGGTATTGGCTAAACAAAGGATAGGATTATTACCTGATGTAAAGGCAATGTTAACTGCAAAATTAAGATTGATAGAAGAAGTGGATAGGCTATTTGCAAGAGTAATCAAATTCTGTATTTGCTCTTGAGAAAAAAACATATTTGGGTTGTTTAAGTTTTGCTCCATAGAAGATGCAATGTTTGCATTGGGCAATCGTGTAGAGTTGATTCTCTTTCCTCGAGGCCCTTTCCATCTTGGTGGATAACCTATAAGCTAGAAAGACTTATCCATAAGATGTCCAGAGAATCCACAATGGGAACAGATGACATTTGACTTCCCTCTAACTTTGCTGAACTTAATAGCATTTGAAGAAGTTTGTGAGGATGGTTGTGCAGCAACCATAGCATGAGAATCATGAGGGATATGTACAACATTAGTTAAGGAACGTTGGCTCTCTTCTTGTATCAATAAAGATAAAACCTTGCCCATTGATGGCAATGGAGAAAGAAGCAACAGTTGGCTTCGAATTGCTGAAAAGGAATCATGCAGACCAATCAAGAATTTCATGAGATAGTTAGCTTGTTGTTGATCAGCAAGGTTCTTCAATACTGCATAGGTACACTTTTCCATAAATCCACAATTACAAGTTGGAAGGGGATGATAACTAATGTATTCATCCCATAGTGCTTTAAAAACACTAAAATACTCAGTGATTGAATTTGAGCCCTGGGAAATAGAACTTAAGGACTTTTCTAAGGCAAAAACTCTTGGACCATCATTGCGCAGGTATCGAATCTTTAACTCATTTTAGATGTCAGCAGCACTGCTGAAGTAAAGAAGACTCATTCGAATCTCCTTTGCAATGGAATTCATTAGCCAAGAAAGCACAAGGTTGTTTGCCCTCAACCAGGCAGTCTTGAGTCAAGCATTAGTAGGATCAGGTTGAGGCAAACTTCCATTGATGAAAGCAACTTTTTTCTTGACTGTGAAAGCAATTGTGATGGACCGACTCCAAGCCACGTAATTATCACCAAAAAAGATCTCAGATACAAGAAGAGCTCCAGGATTATCAGATGGATGTAGATGGTAGTAACTTGAGGAATCATTAGATGGACTCCCCAAAGGAGGAGAAGAATTATTAGAAGAACTATTAGAGGATTCTGCCATAGAAGTAGAAGAAAGAAAGAAAGAATTTGTGTAAAAAAAAATCAAGAAGGCAGCGAAATGCTTATGGACGATGATACCATGTAAAATTCTGTAACTTGAAGAATCAAGAACATAGAACTTGAAAATGCAAAAGAAGAATTAAGAGCAAATTCAATGTGAATTTCTCATTGACTGGAATTGAATGAATTGTTACATTTACATCATTTCTATTTATAGACACGTATGCTAACTAACTTGACTATACAGAAGTCATTTACACAGCACTTTAACTAATTTATCTCATCTGCATTTGGACTTAATTTAACTGTCATTTAAAACCTCTTTTGATCTTTTCTGTTTAGCTTCCCTTGACTTCAATTCCAAAGTTTCAATTTGAGTTTGTATATTCCAAAAAATCTTCTCCTACTTTTTAGGGATCTTCTCTAGGATCAACTCAGTTTGTGCCCGAGATCTATTGTTGCCTTTTCCATTGTCTTGCCTGAGATTCTTGTTGGAAGTTCTGTGTTCTTGATCATACTTTTGCTGTGCTGTCGTCTCTCCACCAAATTTTCTTGATTCACTACCATTGGAATATATATATATATATATATATATAGGAGATGCTCGTAACCATGATCCATACTGGCTTTGTGCCTCATCAGACATGTGCATACCTTGATTAATCTTTGGATAGTGCTTCCTGATGTGTTTGATAACACCATAATGAAAACAAAAAATTGGAAGTTGTTCAGAGTTGAAAGGAATCCATATTTGCTTTTCATAAATTTTCAGAAATCTACCTCGAAGTAAAGGCTTTGTGATATCAATCTCCACGCTAACATTTAAAAATTTTCCCCATCCAAAGCCTTCCTCATCAACTTCCATGCTCAAAACTTTCCCAAGAATAGATCCTAGTTGAAGTCCAATCTCCTTGGTCATGCATGCCAAAGGCATATTTTGAAGTTGCACCCAGAAATGCTCTTTGGAAAAGGAAATATCTTTTGCAGGAGTGTTACCTTCAAGGCATACAAGCAACCTATCGAAGGATCACGGCCTCCCCGACATAACATTCTCTTTATCATGTTCATTTTGAAATTCCAAATGTATCTGTTTTCACCCACTTCATTGAATTGTATCCATCCATCCATCAGGTCTCCACACTTTTGCCATGGTTGTGCGGAAAGCTTTCCCTATTCACTACTTTGTCAGCCCGTGCAAGAAGACAAAATTTCCTTTTTGATATTGACTCATTCAGTGCAAAGGTTGGTAGGACCAGTTCTTGTCTGTCTTGATCTGTGAGACTGAAACCTTCACATAGTTTTGCTAATTCTTCATCAATCCTAAACTCTTCAGACTTGCGCCCAAGAGACAGACCTTTGCCAAGGCAAAGAAAACACCTCACCCTTCAGGGATGGAGATCAGGAAATTAAAGGAATAAGCCTTTGTCAAACTATTACAACTTTTGGTTGGCCCTTTTTACATGCATAATGTGCTGCGTACCAGTAAACCATCTACTGCATAAGTTCGACATATTTATGTCCCTATGTGGCTTTGGAGATTGTCAACGGAGTATCTTTGACTCTCTTTCGCCTTTTTCCTTGGGTCTCTTGAGGCAAATTTTGGACTCTTGACACTTGTGGTCCGCACTTAACTTGTATGTAAAGAAGGCTGGAAAGTGGCACTCAATAAAATATAAAAAAAAAAGAAAAAGAAAAAAGAAAATAAAAGAAAAAAAAAAAAAAAAAAAAAAAAAANATAGTTGAAACTTAACACAAAAAAAAACTAGTCCTAAAATAAGATAATGGATTGAATGTATGAGAAACATTGAATACAATGTTTTGAGAGAAGTTTGTCATGCCTTCCATTTTGCAATTATGTATTATCAAAGAGCATTACTATTCATAAGCCCTACACACCACACACTACAATTTTTTTTTTTTTAAATTTTCTTTGGTTTTATTCTTTTTAAAATAATTGAATTCTTCTACTCATCATCCATATACCATACATTTGATAAGAGAATTTTTTTTTTTTTTTTTAAAAGGTGGTGTTTGATGTGTAAGGCTTATGAATAGAATTTTTTGTTATCAAAATCGTCTGTGACAAACATTCAAAATTGAGAGAATTAAGTATTGCTAGCTAGGTTATAAAAATAACTTATAAGCAAAGTTACGAAATGACATAATTAATTTGATATAATGAAAAGATTAATCTTCACAACCTGGAGCACTAAAAATAGCAGTTTAAAGTTTTCTTCTTGGCCAACATGCAAAGGAAAGGAGAAAGGCTAACATGACCCCTAGCTGAGTATTTTGATGCGGCGTTAATTTTGCTGTATATCCAATTTTTAGGCTGTGTTTTCATCATAGATTATACTTTGGTCTACTGTTATAAGACTTAAATTTTGGAGTAATTCAATTTTTTTCTTGGACTTCTTCGCTTATACATATCTAAGAGTCTTTCGCCTATAGACAATATAAGTTTTCTTTTTCTTTTTAAAAAAAAAAAAATCTGTTTTTTAGATTCCCTAGTATAAGGACTCTAGTCAAGAGAATTTGTAGCTATTCCATCTTGTAGAAATTTCATGCAGATAGCATGAGTTGTACTTTAGAGATTTGCAGGACAAGTACCACTACCACATATTTGACATTTTCAATCTGTGATGATCACTAAACAGTCATCAAAATCTAATATTTCGATCATCTAACCGTCACTAGAGTTGGGACGCATATGATTAACGTTCAAACTGCACTTTTTGTGACGGTAACATGTGCACACGTAACTCGTGTTTTATTCGGATGCAATGACTCATCGTCGTTTTAGAGTAGTACAATATGCTCGAACGTAACTTTTTAAACGTTCGAACATATAACATGATATGTTAAAACGTATATTTATATGTTCGAACAATACGTAATCTTTTAAAATTATATGTATATATTGTTTGGCTGAATTACGTTCGAACATCATGAGTGGCATCCGAAACAGCATGCTCTATCATGAACACGTATTTGTGTTAGATGTGCACAATATGCACTAATGTGCGAACGCATGTGCGTAGCGTTTGAATGTATTATCTTGCTTTGAAGTTTTAAATTTAAATATCCGAATATGTTTTAAGAGCAAAATAAGGCACATACTATTGGAAAGAAAATATATGTTTAGAATATGATAATATAGAGAGGAACAAAATATATGACCAGAAATAAATGATATTGTCCATTAAATTAATAAAGAGCAAAACATTTTAGGACGTAAAAGTATATATACAAAACCCAAGATTAGTCAGTGCAGCTCCATAGTAAAGTCATGAAATTTGTCTCCCAAGGTATTGACCTTATCGTTTAAGATATCTTATTGTTTAAGATATCTAAACAACTTCTGAATGAGGATATCTTGTCCTCTAATTAGAGGTGCACACGGTCCAGTCTGATCCCGTGATGGAACGAAGGTTTTCGGTCCATCAATTGGACCGGACCGGACTGGACCGAACACCCAAGGGGACCGGACCGGATCGGTAGCTATTGGTCCGGTCCGGTTCGGTCCATTTGGGCCGCCCTTTTTTTTTTCTTTTTTAAATCAATTAATAAAAAAAATTATTTACAATACTAAATTAAACTAAGTGACTTATGTAACAACTCAATAAAAAAATATTTTATATGGTCAATGATAATAAATTAGATAAAAATTACATTATTGATGATGTTAATTATTACTTTATTACTAACTTAAAGTATGCTAATGCATAATGAGCCATATACAACTTTTAACATTTTGTATATGAAGCAATAAGCATGAATAATTTAATTATCCATACATATTATATCCATAATTGAGAAAGATACATACTTATTATACTATTATAAATAAGAATAAAATATTTAATTATACATACTATTATAAATTTATAAATTATACATATATTATAATTTATACTATAACACTTAATACTTAATAATATTAGTAATACATTAAAGAATATATTAATACATTGATACTAAATATATATAGTGATAGACTTATAGTGATTAGTTATTATAAATCATGATTAGTATAATTATATAATAGTATTAGTATAAAGTATTAGACTATTAGTAATATAGTATAGGCTCTAGGCTATAGCTATATATTAGTAATATTAGTAATTTAGTATAAGTATAATTGTATAAATATAACTATAGTTTATAGTCTATACTTATAACTATACTAAATCATTATAACTTACACTAATATATAATATAGTTATAATTTCTTATAAACTTATAACTTATAATAAATCACTATAATATAGTATAACTAAACTAATATAACCATTAGTATAACTATATAAANGTAAGTATAACTATAGTATAATTTATGATTCTAATACTATAATGACAATTATAGTATAACTGTATAATAGTATTACTATAAAGTATTAGACTATTAGTAATATAGTATAGGCTATAGGCTATAGCTATATATTATTAATATTAATATAAGTATAATTGTATAAGTATAACTATAATCTATAGTTAATAGTTATAATTATACTAAATCATTATAACTTATACTAATATATAATATAGTTATATTAAATCACTATAATATAGTATAACTAAACTAATATAACCATTAGTATAACTATATAAATATATAATAGTATTAATAGTCTATACTTAATTATAATATAGCATAATTATATATAAAAAAATATAAAAAATATATAGAAATACATTAGGTCCAGTCCGGTCCGAAAAACAGCCGGACTGTGGACCAGACCGAATGAATTCGGTCAAAAAAAAAATTGGACCAGACCGGAACGACCGGTCCGGTTTTCTCGGTCCGAACCGACCGATGCTCACCCCTACCTCTAATGATGCTTGGAGAGGCCCAATATGTGCATCGAACCATCCATCAATGTTTGCAGTAGTCTCTAACATCATCACATCGACCCAAACAAGACACACACACATCCCCTATAGCACCAACTAATGCCTCACCAATAGTCTGGTTGTGGGTATCAACACTATCACTCTGGGTCGGTGGCACAAGATTTGATATAAACCCGACCTCACACTCAGCATGCAGGCTTTGCCTTGATATCATGTCGAATGGGTTAATTTGCTCCACCAAACTCCTTAGCTTGGGGAACCACTCCCCTCTGCAATAGCAATCGACTAATGATTACTCCATATGCAAGATTGTCGGTGGAGATAACACTAGACTTGTAACAGATCCTTGCAAATATTAGTAAAGGCAAGTTGATAGGACCTCCCTATGCCAAGTGGAGAAGGAACTGCACACGAGCCTGACTGAAGGTAGCCTTATGTCTCACTAGGTTTAGGTTTGTTGCAACTATGAGTTGCAACATCCTAGAAAATGGGAGCAAAGTGTTGTGGTGGAAGGATTATTTTTATCTCGAATGGTGTACAAGATCTGCTTGTGAGAATCCAAAAGTCCTCGTCATGGTCATCATCCTAACCAACAATCTCAGTATTATTTGATGAAACACCATTTATGTTCATCGGCTCTTCCTCAATAGGGGCAGCACTAGTAGATGTCCAAACATCCGCAGCTTGCTCAAATTGATCCATGGTCTCAAATACTCAAGGGATCTACAATAACTAGACAAAGTTGTCTGACGATACCTCGAATTAAACATCTCGTACAAAATGGTATTATTATCTACGCATAGTGGCATGTCTTGCATATGAATGTAGAACTCCTGAACCATATTGGAATAAATGTTCCTCTTGCATGCGCATATACTGGTCCACCTTCTGTCATCGAAGACAGACCTCAGAGTCCTGCCCTCCCATGTAAGACAATTGAACTCGTCAATCTTAGCCTCCCACTCTACCATAACAGCTCAAACCCAAAGCCTTTTAAGGTTCAGAATTCCTTCCCTACCACATCAATGTGTCAATATATAATTTTATGAAAAATATGCAATGCAATTGTTTAATATCTGTCATTCGAATAATTCTTCGAACAAAGATAGGCAACGATTGCACAATTTAAATTAACGTGTGAACTAACCACCTAACATTCAAATAATAAATATGACATTTGACCTACAAAGGTGCGGTGTGAGCAACAACATAAACTAAGGTTCAAACTAAACACTTAACGTTCAAATAGAGAATATGACGTTCAAACTACAAAAGCTAGATGCGAGCAACAACTTTAACGTTCGAACCATATTTTAGAATATTGAGCCATCAGCTCATCGGGAAGGGTATCAGGTTATCAGCTCATCAGGAAAGGGGAAAAGAATGGGCACCGGATAAAATAAAATTTCAAAATCACTAGTTTGCCCTCACTTTTCGAAATCTTTTTAAAAATGCCGCGTATATAAATCTTGTACAAACCCCATATTCCGGCCGGAATACAATAATTAGGCCGGAATGGACCAAAAGGTACGTAATTTGATTTGGAACAACTCACACAACTATTTTGTTAACTTCTAATCCTAAGTCCCCAAACCCTAAAAATAAAAAATAAATAAATAAATAAAAAACTGGTTTAATTAACTCATTACTTTCGATTTTTTTTTTCTAGACTTAAACTTGTATAATGTAAATGCATGAAAAAAATGTCTTCTAGGGGAACGTTTGAATGCTTGATGGAGGAGAGAAGACAAAAAAAATAAAAATAAAAAGAAGAAAAGAAATGAAATTTCGTCAAAGCAAGCATTATTGATAGATTCAATTGCATCTCTAATTTTGTTTAACTACTATTGTAAAATAGTTTTAGTAAGTGGCTTTCTATATAAGTTTTTGGGTGTTGGGACTGCTTTTTAAATACCTTGTTTTTCCCCATTTTGGTTTAAATTTTGGAAGTTAGATAGATCGGTTGTCTCTATCCATTTTCTACTAGCATGTGTTTCACCATTTGGTTGCCCCCCACAACCTTCCCCATGCCGATCTCCTCCCCCACGGGCCTCTCTCTCTCTCTCTGAAGTTCGAGCTCTCTCTCCCTCTGTTTCTCTCCACCGCGCCACCCCGAGAAGCCCACGAGCTCACCATCGAGCCTCATTGGCCACCTCTTCCCCCAGCCCGGATGCAGATCTTTCCTCTCTCCTTATTCCTCCCTGTAACTCCCTCTCTCTCTTGAGATCCTTAGATCCGTCACCGCTAGGGGCGCCGTGCGCCACCCCTGCCACCGCGACGTCACCAGCATGCCGCTCAAGCCACCCCTCCTCCTCCATGCCCAGCCGAGCTCCCCTCTCCCTTGCTCTGTTTTGCAACCCACGACCTTAGCCACCCCAGCGATGTCGTGCTCCTCCAGAGCCATTACAAGCCACCACGAGCCTCCCCATGACCACCCCTTTCAAATCCCTCTAGCCATAAGCCAAGTCGCCTCCAAAACAGCCCAAACAGCCACCATATGCGGCCTTAGCCGCCACCTATGGCCTTTCCGTTGCCACCCACGCATGCCCCCACCACCATACACGACCAAGCCAGCCCCTAACCACCACGGTGAGGGGTTGTTTGGTTTCAAAACTCTCCTAAACTCATCTTAACTAATCTCATCTTTATCATTACAATTTTTTTTAATTTTCACACAAAATATAATATTTAATTTTTCAAATCCCAAAAAAATCTTTCCAAATTTCCACACCAAAACAATCTTACTTTTTCGAATCCCAAAAGAATATTCTCAAATTCCCACACTAAAATCTAATAAATAATCTTACTTTTTCAAATCCCAAAAAAATCTTCCTAAATTCCTACACAAAAAATAATAAACAATCAACTTTTTAAAATCTTAAAATAATAATAATGTTAAAAAATAATATTTATAAAATATCTTATTCTACTATTCACAAATCATCTCAAATCTCCTCCCAATCCAAACTGCCCAAAGCCCACCTCCTGCCGCCACCATGAAGCCCTTCCAAACCCTAGCCACCCCAAACAACCCCTGTTTTAAGGTCACGATAATGACCACCACGCCTCAACCGGCCCCTCCTTGCACATTCGTAGCCTCCACCGCGGGACCATGTCGGGCAGTAAGCGATACAACGGGTCATCCCAACCCACGGTATAATCCATCTCCCTCTTCCCTTGTTAGTTTTATTGTGAAGTTGGTTGTGGACTGTGCTGTAGTATTTGTGGAGTTCGCTGTGTAATGAAGTGATATGAAGTGTGTCGTGGTTGTGTAAGTGAAGTGGTGAGCATAGTTGTGAAGTGTGTTGTGTCATATTGTGGATTGTGTTGTGCAAAGTGTAGTGTGAAGTGAAGGGAGTACATGTGAAGTGTATTCCATGTGGTGAAGTTGTGATGCGCCATATGGCGTGTTGTGAAGTGTTGGATGGTTGCATACTTGAGAAGTGTGGAGCGTGATGTGAAGTGTCAGGAACTGTGAAACAGTTTTTTGGAGTAGTTGTGATGTGACTGTATGGTCAAAGTGACCAGTGTCACTATGTATTAGTGTTGTGGCTGGAAGTACGTGTGGAGTGACGAAGTGGTGTAATGGTGACGTAGAGGGAGAATGATGGTATGTCATGAAGTGACGGGGAATGAATGTGGAGTCGTGCATGTGATAAGTGAGAAGATGGTGCAGAAGTGAAGTAGCGGGATGCTAGGTGAAGTAATGGATAACGGTGTAGCTTGGAAGTAGTTTTGAGCAACATGATGTTATGAGAGGTGTAGTTGTGAATGTGGTTATGTCGTGTTAAGTGTTAGGATGAACTAAGTTGGACTCGTGGCATGAAGGGTCATGCTAGTCGAGTTTAAGTGAAGGTTGTTATCAGAGTATGGAGCTTGTTTACAAAAGCGGGAGTTAGTGGATTATATGTTGGTCTTACGTGATAAAAGGGGTAGGGTACATGTGTAAAATGGTTAGACACATGTGCCGGACAGATTTACCTTATGTAATAGATAATCTGTCTTAAGTATAAGTACATAATGTTTAAGACTCAAAGTTGGCTTAAAGTGGTGTAGTATGCATGGTTGAAAATGAGGATAAAGTGTGGGTTAGGGTACGTGAAATAAGGAAGTGACGTTTGTATTGACTAGGATGGAGAGTTCAAGTTATGTATCGGGATGGAATGGTTTGGTAGGAAGCATGTGAGGAAGTGGTAGTGTGTCTTAATTTTAAGGTGAATCAAGGAGGTTCACTTTAAAGGATAAGACCATGGAGTAGAATGCTGTGTTTGAAAAAGGTAACCTCAAGAGAGTCCTAAAAAGAGGAAATGTGATAAAGGAATACATAGAAGATAGGGATAGAAGGAAGAGTGTGTCTAAGTGAGGAAAGTCCAAGTGAAGTGTAGTTTATGTCTTCTAAGTTTAGTTACTTGTGCATTAGAAAGTAAACGATGTTCAGGTTATGTATGCATGTAGGTTGCCATCTAACACGCACATGAATGGACTGCATGAAATGAGTATGGCATGGAGTCCAGGTAAGTATTATGTTTATACTCTTATAGAGTTTTCTAAATGATATGAAAATGAAAATGAAATGTTTTATTTTTGAAAAAAGAAATAAAATGCTTTTATGAGAAAATGTTCTTTTATGAAATAAAAAAAAATGAAATGTTTCTTAGAATGAAATGATGCTTTATGAATCTATGCTAAGATGTTAATGTTTAAATATATGTATGTATTAGCCTTTCTTGGCAACCCCTTTTTATGCACCCCAAAGAATAATTGTATGCATATGAATGAATGCTAAACGTAGTAATTATTGTATGTATGTTTCATGAAATGAATGATAAGGTTTTATGATTTACATTATGAAAAGATGTTTTATGAACTAAACTGATGAATGAAATGAATGAAAAGGGAATGAATGAATGAAAGGAAAGGAAATGATTGAAAAGAAATGAATGTTTTAGTATGAAACTACGAAATGGCCATGATTGATAAATGAATGAGGGCACAAAAGGACTGGGCAGATTTCAATGCCAGGTAAGTAGTACAGGTGATGCACCCAGTGCTACCCCTTAACTGGAAGATTCCCAACTCATGGCCACGGGCTGAATCAGGTCCAAAAAACCGCTAATCCCAACACACGGGCTTAATAGTGTGTACCGGCCAAAGGAAAACGATAAGATTAATTGATGCATAAAAAGTTTTAGTTTTATAAAGGAAGGTACAAGGTGAGAATGTTTTTAGGGAAGAAAAATTTTTTAAAAGAAAAACCCCACCTTGTAATATTTTAAAGAAAAGAAAATATTTTATGTAAAGTATGTATGTGGTTGAGAATGCATGAATGAAAACTATGTTCTTATAATTTTATGGGATGAAGTAATGTTTACTAAGTATTCGACTCATTTTGTTTTATGTGTGCCCCACCTATGAATGAAATGAGAACGAAGTGTCAGGACAGACACGACCCAAGGAAAAGGTGATGGAAGCCTAGGCACTTTGTATAGCTTTTGAAACCTTATTTTGTAAAAGAACTTATAATTTAGTTTAATGATTTTCGCTACAAAACTCTCTCCTAGATTTATAAATGCAAGTTTTAAATTTTAACTGTAGAATCTTTTATATCTTGGGAAGGGAAGGTAAAAGTTTTAAAAGGTTCAGTAATTCCTGTCTCATTTTCTTAAAAATTATTTTCTAAAAGTCCCGTCACGAGGACAAACATTACACTATTATTGTTTTCCTGTTGGATCCCTTTCTTTTTAAAATCATTTCACTTTTTTTTTCAATACTCACTTCCCTTTGTTTTCTTTGTGTTTTTATTTATTGTAGGAAAGAAAAATCTCATACTTATTGGTATTTAAATATCAACTACTGCCACGCACCTCACTTATGGGTTGGAGGCTAGTTGAACTACTTTCCTCTATACCATCAATGTGCTTCACCGATTGTTGTCGAGTGGGGCCCAAGTGCCACCTATATGACAATGCATGAAACCCACACAAACCTATTTTGTTAGTATTCTTTGAGTTTCTTACGTGGGTTTGTGTAAGTTTATTTTTATTTTATCCTTGATGCATATGTCGTCTCTGAAAAAATTAGGTGGGTGTATTATGCAAAGTTTTGGATTACGTTTTAGTTGACACGTTAGAATGAAATATTTCAATATTGGTACGTTTGGTGTACCATTTCGAAATAATTATTCCTTTAAAGGAGAAACTGTAGGCAATAATTACTCCCTTCAGTTGAGACGTGCTCCATTGATTACTCCATAAAAAGCATACGACGAGAAAGAAAGAGAGAGAAGAGAGAGAGAGAGTGATATCTAGTTTGATTTTAGCGTCTCGGGCAAACAAGGCAAGGGGTTAAATAATGGGTGTCGGACAAAACAGAGTTTCAAAATTACAAGTTTATCCTCACTTTTCAAAAAAATTGAAGTACAAAAACTAGTAAGATGTGTTTGTACATCGTTTCAAAAAGATCACTATATGTATAGTCTTCTCTAACTCTCTCACTCTCATTTTATTTTTTCTGCTGTCTTATTGGTTCAGATAGTCATTCAAAGCATAGGTTCTCTAAGACTCCTATTCTCTTCTCTATCAGAACTGAATTACTTATATTTTCTCGGCAATAATTACTCCAAGGAAAAATTGCCAATCATAAATTTATTCCTACTAAACAAAAATAATTAATCATTTTGTTCCTAGGGTTTGTCTCCAAGCAATTTCTTTTTCCACTTGCTTTCCTATGACATTTATCCATTTTCAAATCTTCACAAAAGTATTATACTCTCCATAAGAAGCATATGTGAGAGAGAGAGAGAGAGAGAGAGAGAGAGAGAGAGAGAGAGAGAGGGAGGGAGGGAGTTTGATTTTAGGGTATGGGCTATCAGCTCATTAGGAAGGGGGAAAAGCATGGGCGTCGAATAAAAAAAAAATTCGGAATCACTAGTTTGTTCTCACTTTTCAAATTTGTTTAAAAATCCCACATATATAAATTTTGGACAAAATCCATATTCTAGCAAAAATACCAGAATGAGGCCGGAATGGACCGAAGTGTACGAAATTTGATCAGGAATGAATCACACACCTATTTTTTTCAATATCTAACCCTAAATTCCCAAAGCCCCCATCTAAAAAAACACTTGAGTTTAAGTAATTCATTACTTTCTATTTTGTTTTCTAGAATTAAACCTGTGTCGCCTATAATGCATAAAAAATATATTGAAGAGGAAAGGTTGAATTCTTGATAGAAGATAGAAGAGAAAAAAAAAAAGTAAAGAAACGAAATTTTGTCAAACATTATTGAGAGATTCGGTTGCATCCCTAATTTTTTTTTAATACTATAGTAAAACATTTTCAGTAAGTGGTTTTGGGCTTTGGGAATGCTTTTAAAATACCTTTTTTTTTTCTCCATTTCGCTTTGAATTTTAGAAGTTAGATAAATCTATTATCCTTGTCTATTTTCTATAAGCACGTGTTTCACCAATGGAGTGTCCTCCACAACCTCCGAGAAACCTGCCCATTCCCTGCTACAAACCACACGCCCTTATGTGAACCCCTTGAAGTGTCTTAATCTCATTTTCATTTTTTCTATTGCCTTCTTGGTTCATATACACATGCAAAGTGCCAGTTCTCTAACACTCCTATTCTCTTCTCCCTCAAAACCCATTTACATATATCTTCTTTAGCACCTACTTTGTTGCTTATTTGGTTGCATGAGTTTTGACCCGTGCGTTTTTTAGCTAGACAAGTTGTAGGTTCTTTCTTATGCCTACTCTTCCTTCTTGATTCTCAATCTTTCTATTCGATATTGGTAATGAAATTACTTTCTAAATTTTGGACATTAATTACTCTTATTAGAGGAAAATTTTCCAATCATAAATTTATTCCTATTGAAGAAAGATAATTAATTATTTTGTTTGTGGGGTTTGTCTCCAACTAATGTTTTTCACTTGCTTTCCTATGATAGTTCTCACTTCTCAAAACTTCACAAAAGTGCTATATACTCTCCATAAAAAGCATACAACTAGAGAGAGAATAATGCTTTTAGGGTATCGGGCCATCAACTCATCAATAAGGGGAAAAGAATGCTTGTCGAACAAAATAAAATTTCAAAGACGTCTCTGTACATCGTTTGAAGAAGATCACTATATATATAGTCCACCCTAAGTCTCACTCTCATTTTCTTTTTTTTCTAGTGCCTTATTGAAGATTATTAATATAATATGAAAGATGATTAATATAATATGAAATTCTAATCTTATTATTTATGCTTCCTCGATATAAACTTACTATTAAACATTGATATTGATATAACTTATTACCATATTATTATTTATCCTTACATAGTATACTACATACTTACATATATAATGTGATGCCCCCAAACCCCTGCTTGGGATGTAATGGAGACTTGGAGTGTCGAGACATGCAATACAAGATTACATACTTCTGTTCATGATATAATATGCAATACATCCTAGTATGCAACTAGCAGTATGCAATAATCACAACGAAATAAGGGTGATTAGTTATAACTCATGCCAAAATGAACTAATACATCTCAATAGCATTAATAACTATCATAAGTTCAAACTTAAGGATATAGTTTCCTTAATACAGAATACTTAATCCAAGTTCCATGGTTAGATCAACTATTTTATACACTCTAAAGTATGAAGAGACAATGCTTATATCTAGTCTTAGCTCATGGTTCAGCTCCTCTTCAATCATTTGTATCCAGCGGCCCTTCCTATCCTTCCTCTACTGGTCCTGACACAACTTCTATCATTCCGGGGGGAATGATAGTGGGTGCACAAGGGTGAGATTTATTTGAGATCTCAGTAAGTTAAACAATCAACTTGCAAAAAGATAAGATATGCATGATTAATGATAAACATGAGATGCATGCAATGATATGTAGAAAAAAAAATTCGTATTTGTCTCCCATCCAGGTTTCTCAATATTTTCAGAAAAACTTTGATGCACTTTCTCTTTCAAAGAACATTTTCACTTTCTCATTTAAATAACATGACATTTCGAAAGAGAACATTTCATACCTCATTGCTTTCAAAAATCATAACATTTCTTCGCTATTAAATCCATCATTAACATACATATGATAGCAACACGGTTCTCTATATGCACCGTGAGCACCTGCCAGTGACCGTAATACAACTTATGTTGACACTACGTCTTTCTCTACAGATATCGTTCTAAATGAATTGGTAATATAACATAACATCATCATAACATTATAACATATACATCCACTAGCATTAGGTGTCATAACATTTGACTTCGCTCTGCGTTCTTTAAAAAAAAACCCATTCGAAACCTGTTGACTTTTCTTCGTCAACTAAGGGGTTACCACACCATTCTTAAACATTCTAGAGTGGACAGAGGAGTTCCCCTAGGATGATTCCCCATCTTAGCCTTTGGGGTTGTGACAAAAAATATTTTCATGCTATGGTTGAAAAATGTATTTCATGACATGTGCATATGTGGCAAACTTTCATCTAAAGATGACATTTATATACAATATACTAAAAATGGTGAGAATATCGCATGTCATGTAAACAAGTAATCAATTGCTCAATAATGTATCATATGATGTTTCATACTCAAAACGACATTTAATGTGAATGTGATGTTTACACAAGAATTATAAATAAATTATCTAAGAGTAAGTTAGAAGCTAACTTACAAACTTCCCAAGTTTGGAAATATTGTAGCAGCTGAAGTCAAATTCGTACTAAGTTAGGATTTATACTACTATGGAAGACGTTCGTAATCAAAAGGTTTCAAAATGAGTAATTACAAAATTATCCCTAAACTCTCAAAAATCGCCACTAAGGCCTTAATTTTTCACTATTTGTAAACAAACCTCAAATTCAACGAAACTTCATGAACCTCATATTTTTCATATTCTAAAACTTCCATATCCTTAGAATTGTAAAATTCAAAGTAGAACTATCTCAAACAATCCCAACCCGTGTCATACACTCTAGTTGATGCCTAAGTGTGATTTCAACTATTGATCCCTCTGAATGCATGCATATGAAATTCTCTTTAGTCACAAACAATCACTATAGCCCTTCATGATATGATAAAGTCAAATTATTTGATGAGAAAGTTCATCTCAACACTTAATCATTGCTAAAAATCTTAATTATCATTAATTCTTCAATAATCAAGTTTAATGTTCCTAGCCTAAATCACTAAGGCATGCTTCCAAAATTTACCCAAACATGTATTTTCATTCTTATCCCAATTACAAGATCTTGTAAATGCTTAATCATCAAGCCTAGGTGGAACAAATCAAACTTCATGCCTTAATCCACAAACTTACTTAAAATCCATGCATATTTTGATGATCAAAACAAGATAGAATTAAAACCTATCATGGCATGCTTCTAATAAAAAATCAAACATTCCATGATCATTATAAGACATTAATAAATCATATCAAAACATATTTAAGAGATGCCATAGCTAAATTTCTACTTAAAATAATCCAAACACTTAACCCATCCTTAATGAACCGGTTTTGAATCAAACATGGTAACTTTATCTAAACTTAACCAACATTTATTCTAACCCTAAAAAATAAGACTTGACATTAAACTAAGATCTAGGGAAAGAAAACTCACAAATTTCGTGGCCCACTCAAGCTTCTAAGAACACCAAGAACTTCAAGAACACTCAAGCTCACACACACTTTTTGGTTTTTCTCAAGAACTAAGGGGGAGATGGCTCTCAAATGCTCAGGAGGAGCTGGAGTTGAGGTGTGGAGGAAATGAGGGTGTGAATGGAGTTGTGTCATCTTGTGCAGGGGGAATATTGGCCTAAAATCGCCATGACCTCATCAAGTCAGGTGCTACATTGAGCCTAAAGAAGCTGGTCTGGTCGTGGTGCAAAAAAAATAGAAGGAAAACCAACAAAAACAAATCATAGGGCTGACGGGTTCAAGGTGGTTTTCCTTGGGCAAATTTGTCAATTATCTTGACTCATCTTCTTGATTGGTCATCATGGCTAATTTGTACAGGTGTAAGGTCACTTATTGAAGGTTTTTTCAGGTCATAGAAGGTGGAGGGTTGGCTGTCAAGTGACCATGAAGGAGCAGCTCCAAGAAGATGATGAAATGGAGGGTGGTTGCTGAAATCGATTGGTGCACAAAAGCCATTCGGTTTTGATGCCTTCTTTGGGTGGAAAAACCTGATCAAAGGCTCATGATGGCCATGAGGGACTCTTGGGGATTGGGTGGTGATGGAGGTGGTATGGAGTGGTGATCAGCCAAGGCAGATGGGTGGTTGAAACTCTACCAATTCAGTTTGTATCCAACTAGCTTCCTAAGTGCAATCGGGTTTGACTATTTGGTTTGGTTTTGTGAACTAATTTCATCCAAGGCATGGTTTGGGTTATAAGGGATCACATGAGTTGTTAAAGGAACATAGTTCCCTTTAGAAAAAGGTACAAGAAGATTGGGTTTAAAGGCAAAACAACTCATGCACACAAAGGGCACACATGTGTGCCGATGGGTGTAGTTTGGGGCTTTGATATGTCATTTGTTCTAATGACATGTGTGGAGGTTGATCTAGGGTCTTAATATGATCTAAGAGTGATGTAATTGAGTAATAAAATAAGAAAATGTCAGATAAAAAGGTTTTAAAAGATTAAAAAAGAAAATTAAACTTCAAAACATGGTTTAGAGATCACTAATCTTGGGTAAGTTGATTAATGGTCTTAACCAATTTTAAAACTTAATTTGGGTACTTATGGTATGAAATGGACTTGAGGAAACCCATGATATGGTGTATTGGGCTTTCAAATTGAAGAGTGAAATAGATCAAAACAAGGCTTTAGGCCTTGTGGGCTTAAAAAGGCCATGGGTGTGGGTTAATGGTCCAAGGGCTTTTGGGTTTGAATGAATGGGGGCCTTGTTTCCAGATTTTGAGGGATTAAAAGAGACCTTAAGATCCATTAAGATGGGGTTTGAAAAGCTTACCTTGACTTAATTGGGCCATAAGTCAAATCTATGCCAAGCTTGGCCCAAAGGCCTTAACCCATTGTCATACTTGGGCCAAGACTATACTACCAAGTCTTGCACTTCTATGAGCCTTGTTTTAGGGCTTCTAAAGATTGACCCATAAATGCCTTAAGGTTCTAAAGGCCTTAATAGGATTATTAATGGGCTTGCTTCTATAATCCTTCATGCTTAATAAGTTGGGCCTAATACCTTCATCCTTACTAAGTTAGGCCTAATGGCCTTATGTCCTTTCATTGGTCCTATTTTCTAGTGTACTCCAAGAAAGACTTAAAATTTTATATCTCCCAATTTGGGCCTAAGGCTTTTTAATATCTTATCCATAGCCCATCACATCCTTAGTGCATTAGGGCTCTAAAGTCTTATGTCATTCAAGTAGGGCCTAAACTCTTATTGCATCTCCTAAGCCTTTATACCCAAAAAACTTGAGCCCTTAATAAACCAATCTCTTGGGTCTTCTTAAGTCCATAAAACATTTTACCCAAATTAATTAGCCCAATAAGGTGACAAAATCTCCAATATTTCACTTGTCATTCTAACATTGGCCTCTGGGACCTCTTTCTTCAAAATTAATAAATCGCTAAAAATTCTCCAAAATAATATTACTAACCAATCAAGCTTCAAAATTTTTTTTTTTTCCTCAAAAATCAATATTGCACTAGAATCTTCTAATATTCTTCTAAACCCAAAGTATATAGCCTTTTTGCTAACTCAAGTATCCAAAGTTGCTCTCATTTTCAAATAGCCCCAACTCCTAATTAATTAGGATTAAGGTTACTAAGGTCAGGCCTAAGAAGCTTTTTCGGCGGGGTGTTACATATAATATGATATAAATATAACATAAATATTTTAAGTACATTTTTACAAATTTGCATTGTTTATGTATTTTGTTTTAGATTTTGTTTATATTGACTAATTGTTTTAAGACTTTATTTAGTTATAACTTATACACATGTTTTAGGCTTTTAGCCCTTATAAATGTTGTTATGTGGATTTTTTTAATGAAAAATGCTACTTGATCGCTGGAGTATACTACTATTTTTAACCGTTTGACGTGGTTTCACCACGTGGTCTCCACATTTTACATTAGAAAAATAACAAAATATGAAAATACTAGAGGCAACCACGTTATCTGTAATGGTTGTGCCAACATTGGAGGCCTGAGAGTGGCGAAGGTTGAGAGCGACCGCTGCCAAGAGTGGATGGGTCTTGAAATGTTATGAAACATTTGGAGGGTTTGGAACATATTGACAAAGATATTTCATTTATTGTTTGAAATTTGAATTCAAGTTTAAGAGAAGAAAACTAATGAACAGTAGCTATTATTGTTTCGATTGACCTGGCACGTATGATTATTATTATTCCTTTAAAAAAGAAGTTCTAGGCAATAATTACTCACTTTAAAGGAAAAATTGCCAATCATAAATTCATACTTGTTGAAGAAAAATAATTAATCAATTTGTTTGTGGCGTTCGTCTCTAGCCAATTTTTTGTTTGCTTGTTTTTCTTTGACATTTCTCACTTTTCAAAGCTTTACAAAAGTATCATACCCTCTATATAAAGCATGCACAGAGAGAGAGAGAGAGAGATCTATTATGAATTTAGGGTAATGTGTCAGGAGCTCATTGGAAAGGGGAAAAGTGTGGACACTGGACAAAACAGAATTTTGAAATAACCAGTTTGTCCTTACTTTTTGAAAAATTTAAAGTACTAAGAAAACAAGGAAGACGTGCATGTGCATCATTTGAAGATCATATATGATCCTCCCAAATCCTATCACTCTCTTTTTCATTTAGTCTATCACCTTCTTGGTTTAGATACACATGCAAAGCATAGGTTCTCCAAGACACTATTCTCTTCTCCCTTAAAACTCTTTTACATATATTGTCTTTAAAGCCTATTTTGTAATTTCTTTGGTTGCATTTGAGATTTGACAAGTACGTTTTCTAGCTAGACAACTTGTGAGTTCTCTGTTATGCTTACTCCTCATTCTTGATTTTATCTTTCTATTTGATGATGATAATGAAATTACTTTCTAAATTCTAGGCATTAATTACTTCCACTAAAGGAAAAATTGTGAATAATAAATTTATTCTTGTTAGAGAAAAATAATTAATTATTTTTTTGTGGGGTTTGTCTCATGCCATTTCTTTTTCGCTGGCTTTCTTATAAAAGTTCTCGCTTTTCAAAACTTCACAAAATTAGTATACTCTCCAAAAAAGCATACACAGAGAGAGAGAGAGAGAGAGATCTTGTTTGATTTTAGGGTACCAGACCATCAGCTCATCGACAAGGGGAAAGAAATGCGTGTTGCACAAAACAAAATTTCAAGATTACTAGTTTGTCCTCACTTTTTGAACGAAATATTTTGATACCGGTACGTTTGGTGTACCGTTTCAGAATAGTTATTCCTTTAAATGAGAAATTCTAGGAAATAATTACTCCCTTTAATGGATAAACTACCAATCATAAATTTATATCTATTGAAGAAACAAAATTATTCATTTTGTTCGTAGTGTTTGTGTCCAACCAATTTTTTTTCACTTGCTTTCCTATGACAAATCTCACTTCTCAAAGCTTCACAAAAGTACTATACGCTCTATGTAAATCATACAAGGAGAGAGAGAGAGAGAGAGAGAGATTGTGTTTGGTTTTACGGTATCAGACCATCAGCTCATTTGGAAAGGGAAAAGGAATGCACGGCAAAAGAAACAAAATTTCAAGATTACTAGTTTGTCCTCTCTTTTTGCAATCCTTTTGCATTTTCAGGTTTTGTTGTTTTTTTTTCTTAACTGTAAAACTAGATGCCACATGGCAGAACCACGTCAAGCGGTAAAAAGTAGCGGTGTACTCCAATCAACTGAGTAGCATTTATCTTTTTTAATAGGTTTTTCTACACATTGTTTAATAGAATTTTATGGCTTTATTATTTATTATGTCCTCCACAAATTTTTCCAAATGCACACATTCCCATCTACAAACCACTTGGCCTCATGCAGAACCTTCAAGTGTCGTCATTGGCATGAGAGCCACACATCTTGACCACATCACCCATTTGCAACTCTTTCTATGACCAATTTTGTTAAATTTTGTTTTCCTTTTGAATCCATTTTTTCTGATCCATTTTAGATATTCTTCAATAACTTTCTCCCTTGGTTTTCTTTACGGTTTTATTTTTTCTAGGAAGGTAGAATATCATAGTTATTGCTTTCTAACTACCTACTACTATCACGCACATCACTAATAACATGGAGGCCAGTTGAGAAACTTTCCTCTATAGTGTAGGCGTGGTTCACTGATTGTCGTCAAGTGGGGCCCATATTCTACCTATGTGGTATCGCTTGCAATCCACGCACACCTATTTTGTAAGTATTCTTAGGGTTTTCTATATAAAATTGTATAAACTTATTTTTATTTTATCTTTGATGCAAATACTGTTTCTGAAAAAATTAAGTGGGTGTATTAGAAAAAGTTTTGGATTATGTTTCAGTGGCCATTTTGGTTAAGACATTTGAATGAAATATTTCGGCATCCATACGTTTGGCATATTGTTTCAGAATAGTGATCCTTTAAAGTAGAAATTCTAGGCAATAATTACTCATTTAAGTAGGGGTGAAAACCAACCCCTTCGGCGCGATTTTTAGGGAAAACCTACGCCGACAGATGAGAGAAAAATGGGTGGAGCAACTAACCGTAACCGATTGATGGGGAGGAGGAAACCGATCGAGGTGGTTCTCGGTCGGAGTTCAGTTCCCCTAGCTGCGATATTCTTCTAAGATAATAGAGAGAGAGTTGTAGAGGAGAGAGAGAGAGAGTTGCAGTGGAGAGAGAGAGAGTTTCAGAGGTATAAAACCCGGGGGAAGATGACTAGGGAAGAAGACGACCCCATCTCGAAACGACACCATTCAATTTAAGTGGAACGACGTCGTTTCAAACATACTTTTTTTTTCATACGTTTTGAATAAAACGGTGTAGTTTGGTTTAAATGAAAATTTTCCAATTATAAACTTATACCTATGGAGGAAAAATAATTATTCATTTTGTTCATGATGTGTATCTCTAGCCAATTTTTTTCCTAGTTGCTTTTCTATGACAATTTTAACTTCTTAAAGTCTCACAAAATACTATAATCTTTATATAAAGCATACACACACACACACACACACACACACACACAGAGACCATCAACTCATTGAGAAGGGGGAAAAGAATACATGGCGGACAAAATAAAATTTCAAGATTACCAGTTTGTCCTCACTTTTCGAGATCCCTATGCATTTTCATGTTATTCTTTTTTTTAGTAAAGAGAAATTCTACTTGTCATCCCCTACACCACACACCAACATCTGATTTATCATTTTTGCCCTCCTATTAAAATACAAACATATTGATGTGTAAATATGTATGTTTAAATAGAAGGACAAAAATGAAAAATCACATATTGGTATGTTGTGTGGGAATGATAAGTAGCATTTCTCTTTCTTAAATGTAAAACGTGGATGCCATGTGGTAAAACCATGATAAGCGGTCAAAAGGAGCGGTATACTCCAAGTAGATTATTAATCCTATTTAATAGGTATTTCTACGCATTTTTTAGTTGGATTTTTTAGGCATTGTTAATTATTATGTCCCCCACAACCTTAACCAAACCCGCACATTCCCAGCTGTAAACCATTTGGCCTAATGTGGACCCCTCAAGTGTCGTCATAGGCATTGGGCCCACACGTCTTCACCGCCCCACCCATTTGCAGCTCTTTTTATGCCTATTTTTGCAACATTTTGTATTCCTATTCAATCCCCTTTTTCTAAGCCATTTCAATTTTTTTTCAATACATTTTTTTTCATTATTGTCCTTGTGTTTTTATTTTATCTACTATGGAAATATGTCAAAATTATTGTTTTCTAACTACCTACTACTTTCACGCACCTCACTAATGCTTGCAGGCCAACTAAGCTACTTTCCTCTATACCATCGACGTACTTCGCCTGTTGTCATCTAGTGGGGTCCACGTGCCACTTCTGTGGGGCATCGCATCGTATCCATGCACACTTATTTTGTTAATATTCTCAAGATTTTCTACATGGATTTGTATAAGTTTGTTTTTATTTTAGCCTTGATACAAATATTGTGCTTGGAAAAATTAAGTTGTTGTATTAGGCAAAGTTTTGGATTATGTTTCAGTGGTCATTTCAGTTGAGACTTTAGAACAAAATATTTTGGTACCGGTATATTTGGTGTACTAATTCGAAATAGTTAAGCCTTCAAAGGAGAAATTCTAGAAATAATTATTCATTTAAAGTGAAGATTTCCAATTATAAATTTATACTTATGAAGAAAAATAATTATTCATTTTGTTCGTGGCGTTTTTCTCTATCCAATTTTTTTTTCTTGCTTTCCTGGGATAATTTTCACTTCTCAAAGCTTCATAAAAGTATTATACTCTTTATATAAAGCATAGAGAGAGAGAGAGAGGAGACCATGTTTGATTTTAGGGTATCAGACCATTAGCTCCATGGAAAGAGGGAAAAGAATGTGCGGCGGACGAAATCCTTATTTCAGGAATACCATTTTGTCCTCACTTTTCGAAATCCTTATGCATTTTCATGTTTTGTTGTTATTTTTTTTTCTTAATGTAAAACGTGGATGTCACGTGGCATAATCACATCAAGCAGTCAAAAGGAGTAGTATACTCGAAGCGGCCGAGTAGCATTTATCTTTTTTAATAAGTTTTTCTACAAATTGTTTAGTAGGATTTTTTAGGCATTATTAATTGTTATGTCCTCCACAACCTTTGCCAAACCCGCACATTCCAAGCTACAAACCACTTGGCCTCATGCGGAGCCCTCAAGTGTTGTTAGAGGCATAAGGACCACATGTCTTCATCACGCCACCCATCCACAACTCTTTTTATGCCTATTTTTGTTACATTTTATTTTCCTATTGGATCCCATTTTTCTTAGCCATTTTAGTTATTTATAATACTTTTTTCCATTTGTTTTCATTTTCTTTTCATTTTTTCCAGCAAGGAAAAATCTCAGAGTTATTACTTTCTAACTACCTACTACTTCCACACACCTCACTAATAGGCTGAAGCCAACCGAGTTACTTTCCTCTATACCATTGACGTGCTTCACCAGTTGTCTTCGATTGGGGCCCACTTGCCACCTATGTGGCATCACATGGTATCCAGGCACACCTATTTTATTAATGGTTTTCTACATGAATTTGTATAAATTTATTTTATCATTTATGCATATATTATCCCTGAAAAAAAATTAAATGGGCGTAGTAGGCAAAGTTTTGGATTACATTTCGGTTAAGATATTGAAACGGCTTATTTCAGTACCCGTATGTTCGGTGTGCCATTTCTGAATAGTTTTACTCCCTTTAAAGGAAAAATATCCAATCAAAACTTTATACCTATTGAAGAAAAATAATTATCCATTTTGTTTGTGGCGTTTGTCTTTATCTGATTCTTTTTTCCGCTTGCTTTCCTATGATAGTTCTCACTTCTAAAAGCTTTACAAAAATACTACACTCTCTAGACTCTCTATATAAAACATATAACAAGAGAAAGGGAGAGAGAGATATTGAGAGTGAGAGACATCTTGTTTGATTTTAGGGTATCGGACCACTAGCTAGTTGGGAAAGTAGAAAAGAATGCGTTTGACAAAATAGATTTCAAGATTACCAATTTTTCCTCACTTTATGAAGATCTCTTCATATTTGTGTTAAATTTCAAACTTGGATGCCATTTGGCAAAACCACGTCAGCAATCAAATACAACAAATATTCTAAGCGGCCGAGTAACATGTGTAATTTTTAAAAGTTTTTTGTTAGCATATTTTATTGGGATTTTTTTCCCAGCTACAAACAACTTGCCCTCTTGTGGACCCCTTAACAGTCATCATTGGCATGTTGGCCACATGTCATCACAGTGCCATCCACCCACAACTATTTCTATGCCTATTTTTGTTCCCTTTTATTTTCTTGCTGGATCCATTTTTCTAAACCATTTTAGTTATTTTTCAATACTTTTTAAAATCCTTCTGCTTTTCATGTTTTGTTGTTGTTTTTCTCTTAATTGTAAATTGTGGATATCATGTAGCAGAACTAGGTCAAGTAGTCAAAAGCAGCAGTATACTCCAAGCAGCCAAGTAACATTTCTCTTTCTTAATAGGCTTTTCTATGCATTTTTTAATAGCATGTTTTAAACATTATTAATTGTTATGTCCTCCACAACTTTCGCCAAAGCCGCCCATTCTCTTCTTAAAACCACTTGCCCTCATGTGGACCCTTCAAATGGCGTCATAGGCATGAGAGCCACATGTCTTCACCATTTTGCACATCTACAATATTTCAGTATCAGTACGTTTCACGTACCATTTTAGAATATTTATTCTTTTAAAGGATAAATTCTAGGCAATATCACATGAAAGGAAAAACTGCTAATCATAAATGTATACCTAGTGAAGAAATATAATTATTCATTTAGTTCGTGGCATGTTTCTCTAGCCTTTTTTTTTTTTTTTTTGCTTGTTTTCCTATAACAGTTCTGATTTCTCATAGCTTCACAAAAGTATTAAACTCTCTATATAAAGCATACACAGAGAGAGAGAGAGAGAGAGAGTGAAAGAGAGAGAGAGAACATGTTTGATATAGGGTATCAGACCATTAGCTCATCTGGAAGGGGAAAAGAATGCCTGGCGGACGATACAAAATCTCAAGATTGTGATTTTGTCCTCACTTTTCACAATTCTTTTGCTTTTACATGTTTTCCTAAATTTAAAACGTGTATACCATGTGCCAGAACCACGTCAAGCGGTCAAAAGTAGCGGTATAATCCAAGCGACCAAGTAGCATTTATCTTTTTTTAAATAGGTTTTTCTACTCATTTTTATTAGGATTTTGTAGGCATTATTAATTTTTACATCCTCACAACCTTTGGCAAACCCACCTAATCTCAGCTACAAATCACTTGCCCTCATGTAGACCCCTCAGGTGGCATCATTAAAGGCATGAGGGTTACACGTTTTCACTACGCAACCAATTTGCAACTCTTCTTATCCCCATTTTTGTTACATTTTAGTTATTTTTCAATACCATTTTCCTTTTCCTAATGTTTTGTTTTTCCAAGAAGGAAAAATCTTAGAGTTATTCCATTCTAAGTACCTACTACTGTCACACACCTCACTAAAGGGCTGGAAGTCAGTTGAGCCATTTTTCTCTATACCGTTGGTGAGCTTCTCTGATTATCATCGAGTGGGGCCCATATGCCTCCTATGCGATAGTGCATGCAAACCATGAACACCTATTTATTTAGTATTCTGAGGGTTTTCTACATGGAGTTGTATAACATTATTTTTATTTTATCCTTGATGCATATATTGTCTCTGAAAAAATCAAGTGACTGTATTAGGCAAAGTTTTGGATTACATCTCAGTGGCCATTTCAGTTGAGACATTGGAAAAGAATATATCAGTACCAGTACGTTTTGGTGTTCTGTTTCGAATCGTTATTCCTTAAAAGGAGAAATTCTAGGCAATATGCCGTTAAAGGAAAAATTGTTAGTCATAAATTTATACCCATTGAAGAAAATAATTATTCATTTTATTCGTGGCGTTTGTCTCTAGCCAATCTTTTTCTCGACTCCTTTCCTATGACAGTTTTCACTTATCAAAACTTCACAAAAGTATCAACGTCCTTATATAAAGCATACAACGAGAGGGGGAGAGAGAGAGAGAGAGAGAGAGATCATTTTTTATTTTAGAGTATCGATCCATCAACTCATCGAAAAAAGGGAAAAGAATGTGTCGAGGAAGATTTTTTTTTTTTTTTTGAAATTACTAGTTTGACCTCACTTTTCAAACTTCTTCTGTATTTTTGTGTTTTGTTTTTATTTTTTCTTAAATGTAAAATGTGGAGCTCGTGAGACAGAACCATGTCAAGCGGTCAAAAGTAGCAGTATACTCCAAGCGGCTGAGTAGCATTTATCTTTCCTAATAGATTATTCTATGCATTTGTATTAGTATTTTTAAGGCATTTCCTAATTGTTATCTCCTCACAACATTCGGCAAACTCGTCCAATCTCAGCTACAAATCAATTGCCCTCATGTAGACCCTTCAAATGTTGTCATTGGCATGCTTGCCACACATTGTCGCCTCCCAACACATCCGCAACCCTTTCTATGCCTATTTTTGTTATCCTTTGTTTTTCCTGTTGGATCCATTTTTACTAAGAAATTTTAGTTATTTTTCAATACTTTTTTTCCTTTGTTTTCGTTATGTTCTTATTTTTCAGGAACGGAAAACCTCAAAGTTATTGCTTTCAAACTACCTACCACTACCACACACATCACTAAGGGGATGGAGGCCAGTTAAGCCACTTTCCTCTATATTGTTGGCGTGTTTCACCAATTGGCATTGAGTGGGGCCCATGTTCTACCATTGTGGTAGCCCATTCAATCCACGCACACCTATTTTATTAGTATTTTCAAGGTTTTCTACATGGATTTGTGTTTTATTTTACCCTTTATGAATATATTGTCTCTGAAAAAACTAAATGGGTATATGAGTCAAAGTTTTGGATTATGTTTCGGTTGCCGTTTCAATTAAGATATTAGAACGAAATATTTCAGTACTGGTACATTTGCTCTCCTATAATAGTTCTCACTTCTCAAAGCTTCACAAATGTACTATACTCTTCATATAAAGCATACAATGAGAGAGATAGAGAGAGACCATATTTGATTTTAGGATATCAAACCATCAGCTCATTGGGAATGGGTAAAAGAATGCGTGAAGGACAAAATAAAATTCAAGATTACCAGTTTGTCCTCACTTTTCGAAATCCTTCTACATTTTCATGTTTTGTTATAGTTCTATTTTTCTTAAATGTAAAACGTGGACGCCACATGGCAGACCCACGTCAAGCGATCAAAAGCAGCTGTATGATCCAAGGGGTCGAGTAGCATTTATCTTTTTTAATTGAATTTTTTAAGCACTATTAATTGTCATGTCCTCCACAACTTTCGCCCAAGCAGCAGTATACTCCAAGGGGTCAAGTACCATTTATCTTTTTAATAGGTTTTTCAATGCATTTTAAATAGGATTTTTTCAGCATAATTCATTGTCATGTCCTCTCCAACTTTCGCCAAACCCATACATTCCCAGCTACAACCCACTTGGCCTTATACAGACCCCTTAAGTGTCGTCAAAGGCATAAAGGCAACACCTCTTCACCACGCCACCCATCAGCAACTCTTTTCGTGCCTATTTTATTATTTTTTAGTACTTATTTTCCTTTGTTTCCTTTATGGTATTATCTTTTTCCAGGAATGGAAAATATCAAACTAATTGTTTTCTAACTACCTACTACTGCCACACACATCACTAATGGGCTGGAGGACAGTTGTGCTACTTTCCTCTATATTGTCGGCATGCTTCACCAATTGTCATTGAGTGGGGCCCACGTGCCACCTATATGGCAGTGCCAGCAATCAACGAACATCTATTTTGTACGTATTCTCAGGATTTTCTACATGGAGTTATATAAATTTATTTTTATTTTATACTTGATGCACATATTGTTTCTGAAAAATTAAGTTGGTGTATTAGGCAATAATTACTCATTTAAAGGAAAAATTAACAATTAAAAATTTATACCTATTGAAAAAAGATAATTATTCATTTTGTTTGTGGCGTTTGTCTCCAACCAATTTTTTTTCTGTTTGCTTTCTAATGACAGTTTTCACTTCTCAAAGCTTCACAAAAGTACTATACTCTATATAGAGCATACGAGAGGGAGGGAGGGAGGGAGAGAGAGAGAGAGAGAGATAGAGAGAGAGAGTGAGAGAGAATTTATCACTTTACAAAATCCTTCTACGTTTTCTTGTTTTGTTGTTATCTTTTTAAATGTAAGGCTTGGATGCCATATGGCAGAACCACATTAAGCGGTCAAAAACAATAGTATACTCTAAGCTGTTGAGTAGCATATCATTGTTTAATTGGTTTTTGTAGGCATTTTTAATAGATTTTTTTTCCCAGCTACAAACTACTTTCCATCTTTTGGACCTCTCAAGTGTCATCAATGGCATTCTGGCCACATGTCTTCATCACGCCTACCATCTACAACTATTTCTGTCTATTTTTGTTACATTTTGTTTTCCTGCTAGATTTATTTTTTCTAAGCCATAGTAATTTTTCAATACTTTTTTCCTTTATTTTCCTCATAGTTTTGTTTTTCCAGGAAAGAAAAATATTAGAGTTATTGCATTCTAACTACTTACTACTGCCATGCAACTCACTAATGGGTTGTAATCTAGTTAAGCTACTTCCCTTTATACCATCGGCGTGCTTCTCCAACTTTCATCGTGTGGGGACCACGCGCCACCTATGTGGCAGCGCATGTAATCCACGCACACATATTTTGTAAGTATTCTCAGGGTTTTCTACATGGTGTCGTATAAAAAAAAACTATTTTATCCTTGCTACATATATTGTCTTTGAAACAATTAAGTGGTTGTATTAGGCAAAGTTTTGGATAATGTTTCGGTGTCGACTTCGTTTAAGACGTTGAAACGGAATATTTCCATATTGATACATTTGTTGTACCGTTTTGGAACAATTATTCCTTTAAAGGTGAAATTTGAGGCAATAATTACTCATTTAATGGAAAAATAAAAAACCAAATATAAATTTATAGCTATTGAAGACAAAATAATTATTCACTTTGTTCGTGGCATTTATCTCCAGCCAATTTTTTTCCGCTTACTTACGATAGTTTTCACTTTCAAATCAAATGTACTATATTCTTTATATAAAGCATACAGAGAGAGAGAGTTTGATTTTTGAGTATTGGAGTATTAGCTCTTTGTGAAGGGGGAAAAGAATGTGCGGTAGACGAAAAAGAATTTCAAGATTACCAGTTTGTCCTCATTTTTCGAAATCCTTCTGCATTTTCGTGTTTTGTGGTTTTTTGTTTTTTTTTTTAATGTAAAACTTGGATGACACATGGCAGAACCAAGTCAAGCGGTTAAAAGCAACGGTATACTCTGAGCAACCAAGAAGCAATTCTTGTTTCTATTAGGATTTTAAAGGCATTTTTTAATAGGATTTTTCTTAGCTACATAGCACATGTCCTCATGTGGACTCCTCAAGTGTCGTCATTGGCATGCTGGCCACATGTCATCATTGCTTCACACATCCGCAACTCTTTCTATGCTTATTTTTTGTACCTTTTATTTTCCTGCCAATTTCTTCACGCTTGCTTTCCTCTTACAGTTATAAATCTATACCTATTGAATAGAGAAACAATGTTTGATTTTATACCAGTACGTTAGAGATAACGTCTGAGACATTGGAACGAAATATTTTGGTTCCAGTACGTTTGGTGTATCAGGAGTAGTTATTCCTTTAAAGGATCAATTCTAGGAAATAACTACTCATTTTAAGGAAAATTTTTCAATTATAAATTTATACTTATTGAAGAAAAATAATTATTCATTTTGTTTGTGGCATTTGTCTCCTTCCAATTTTTTTTCCACTTACTTTCCTTTGATAGTTTTAACATCTTAAAGCTTCACAAAAGCATATACTCTTCATATAAACCATACAATGAAAGAGATATATATATATAGAGAGAGAGAGAGAGAGAGACCATATTTGATTAAGGGTATCAGACCATTAGCTCATTGGAAAAGGGAAAAGAATGGGCAGCAGACGAAACAAAGTTTCAAGATTACCAGTTTGTCCTCTTTTTTTGAAATCCTACTTTTTTCTTGTTGTCTTTTTTCAATATAAACTCGGATGCCACAGGCAAAACCACCTCAAGCAGTAAAAAGCAGCAATATACTTCATGTAGCTGAGTAGCATTTATCTTTTTTAATAGGTTTTTCTATACATTTTTATTATGATTTTTAGGAATTATATGTCCTCCACAACATTTGCCAAATCCGCTCATTCCCAACTACAAACCACATGACCTCATGTGGACTCCTCAAGTTTCTTCATTGGCATGCGGGCCACATGTCGTCACCATGCCACCCATTCGCAAAATTAGGCAAAGTTTTGGATCATGTTACGGTGGCGGCTTCGATGAGACATTGGAACATAATATTTCGATATCAATACATTTAGTGTTCCATTTCAGAACAATTATTCCTTAAGGAGAAATTCTGGGCAATAATTACTCATATAAAGTAAAAATTTCCAATTATAACTTTATACCTAGTAAACAAGAATAATTATTATTTTGTTCGTCGGGTTTGTCTCCAGCCAATTTCTACCTCTTGTTTTCCTATAATAGTTTTCAGTTCCTAAAGCTTCACAAAATTACGAGATTACCAGTGATCATGTTTGATTTTAGAATATTAGACCATCATCTCGTCATGAAGGGGGAAAAGCATGGAGGACAAAACAAAAATTCGAGATTAAGAGTTTGTACTCACTTTTCGAAATCCTTCTATGTTTCATATATATATATATATATATATTTTCTTAAATTTAAAACGTGGATACCACGTGGTAGAACCATGTCAAGTGCTCAAAAGCATTGGTATTCTCCAACCGACAGAGTAGAATTTATCTTTCATCATAGGTTTTTCTACACATTATTTAATAGGAGTTTTTAGGCATTACTAAATATTATGTCATCCTCAGCCTTTACTAAACCTGCCCATTCTCAACTGCAAACTACTTTCCCTCATGCAAACCCCTTATGTGTCATCATTGGTATGCAGACCACACGTCATCACTGTGCAACCCCTTTGCAACTCTTTATATCCCTATTTTTGCTACGTTTTATTTTCCTACTGGGTCCCTTTTTTCTAAGCCATTTTAGTTATTTTTCAATACTTTTTTCTCTTTGTTTTTCTTATGTTTTTTATTTTTTAAGGAAGGGAAAATCTTAGAATTATTGTTTTTTAACTATCTACTACTACCACGCACCTCACTAATGGGCTAGAGACCAGCTGGCCTACTTTCCTCTACACCATCGGCGTGCTTCACCGATTGTTCTTGTGTGGGGCCCACGTGCCACATTTATGGCATTGCATGGAATCCACACACACCTATGTTGTTAGTATTCTCAGAGTTTTCTACATGGATCTGTATAAATTTTTTTTCATTTTTTCATTAATGCTTATATCGCCACTGGAAAAATTAATCAAGTGTATTCGGCACAATTTTGGATAACGTTTCAATTGCCATTTTGGTTGAGACAATCAAACAGAATATTTTGATGCCAGTACGTTTTGTGTACCATTTCGGAATAATTATTCCTTTAAAGGAGAAATTATTGGCAATAATTATTCTTTTAAAGGAAAAAAACTGTCAATCATTTATTTATACCTATTGAAGAAAAATAATTATTCATTTTGTTCAAGGCGTTTGTCTCTAGCCAATGTTTTTTTCGCTTACTTTCCTATGACAGTTTTTACTTTTCGAAGTTTCACAAAAGTACTATACTCTCTATATAAAGAATACAATAAGAAAGAGGGAGAGAGAGAAAGAGAGTGAAACAAATCCTCACTTTATAAAATCCTTTTGCATTTTGGTACTTTGTTGTTATCTTTTTTAAATATAAAGCTTAGATGTCACGTGACAGAACTAGGTCAAGCAGTCAAAAATAGCTATATACTCTAAGTGGTCAAACAGCTTGTCTCTTTTTTATTTGGTTTTTATAGGCATCTTATAATAGGATTTTTTTCCCAGCTACAAATACTTGCCCTCTTTTGGACCTCTCAAGTGTCATCATTGGCATGCTGGCCACATGTAGTCACCGTGCCAACCACCCTTAACTATTTTTATACCTATTCTTGTTACGTTTTGTTTTCCTGCTAGATCCATTTTTCTAAGCCATTTTAGTTATTTTTCAATATTGTTTTCCTTATACTTTTATTTTTTCCAGGAAGGGAAAATCTTAGAGTTATTACAATTTAACTATCTACTACTTCCAAGCACCTCACTAAAGGGATAGAGTTTAGTTGAGCTACTTTCCTCTATACTGTCGGCGAGCTTCACCGATTGTCGTCGAGTAGCGCCCATGCTCCAACTATGTGGTAGCGCATGCAATCCACGCACATCTAGTTTTTTAGTATTCTAAGGATTTTCTATATAAAGTTGTGTAACTTTGCTTTTCTTTTATCCTTGATGCATATATTGTCTTTGAAAAAATTTAGTATATGATTTTAGGGTATTGGACCATCAACTCAACGGAAAGGGGGAAAAATGCATGTCGGACGAAACAAAATTTCAAGATTTCAAGTTTGTCCTCACTTTCCGAAATCCTTCTGCATTTTTGCTTTTTGTGGTTGTTTTTTTAAATTTAAAACGTGGATGCCACATGGCAAAACCACGTCAAGAGGTCAAAATTAGCAGTATACTTCAAATGGTCAAGTAGCATTTCTCTTTTCTAATAGTATTTTGTAGGCATTTTTTAATAGGATTTTTTTTTCCAAGCTACAAAGCACTTTTCCTCATGTGGACCCTTCAAGTGTCGTTATTGGCATGCTAGTCACATGTCGTCTCCACACCACCCATCCGCTACTCTTTCTATACCTATTTTCGTTACCTGTTGTTTTCTTGGTGGATCCCTCTTTTTTAGCCATTTTAGTTTTTTTTTAATAATTATTTTTCCTTTATTTTCCTAATGCTTTTATATTTTCTAGGAAGAGAAAATCGCATAAGTTATTACTTCTTAACTATCTACGCAGATTGACATGCATCTCACTAATAGGCACTATGTGGCAGTGCATGCAATCCATGCACACCTATTCTCTTAGTATTCTCAAGGTTCTCTACATGGATTTGTATAAGTTTGTTTTTATTTTATCTTTGATGCATATATTGTCACTGAAAAAATTAAGTGGTTGTATTAGGCAAAGTTTGGATTACGTTTCAGTGGTCGTTTCGGTTGAGACATTACAACGAAATATTTTGATTCCGGTACTTTTGGTGTACCGTTTAGGAATAGTTATTCCTTTAAAGGAAAATTTTCAAATTATAAATTTATACCTATTAAAGAAAATAATTATTTATTTTATTCGTGGCGTTTATCTCTAGCCATTTTTTTTCGCTTGCTTTCCTATGACAGTTTTCACTTCTTAAAGCTTCACAAAAGCACTATACTCTTTATATAAAACATACAATGAGAGAGAGAGAGAGAGAGAGACCATGCTTGATTTTAGGGTATCAGACCATCAACTCATCGGAAAGGAAGAAAAGAATACAAGACAAAACCAAATTTCAAAATTACTAGTTTGTCCTCACTTTTTGAAATCCTATTGTGTTTTCTTGTTTTGTTGTTGTCTTTTTTAAATATTAAAATTGAAGCGTTCAATAGTAGAGGTATACTCCATGCAACCGAGTAGCATTTATCTTTTTTAATAGCTTTTTCTATGTATTTTTTAATATGATTTTTTAGAGATTATTAATTGTTATGTCATCCACAACCTTCACCAAAACTACCCATTCTCAACTATAAACCACGTGTTCTCATGCAAACCCCTCAAGTGTCATCATTGGCATGTGGGCTACACATCGTCACCGCACCACCCATTTGCAATATTAGGAAAAGTTTTGAATCACATTTTAGTGGTTATTTCAGAATATTTATAAATTTAGACATTTGGAATATTTTTGTAGCAGTGAATTTGGTGTACTATTTTGGAATAGTTATTCCTTAAAGTAGTAATTCTAGGCAATAATTACTCATATAAAGTAAAAACTGTGAATAATAAAATTATACCTATTGAAGAAAAATAACTATTCATTTTGTTCGTGGCGTTTGTCTACAACCAATTTTTTTCACGCTTGCTTTCCTATGACAATTTTCAATTCTCAAAACTTCACAAAAGTACTATACCCACCAATTCCTAGCTACAAACCACTTGCCCTCATGCAAACCCCTCAAGTGTTGTCATTGGCATGTGGGCCACACGTCGTCACTGCGCAACCCATTCGTAACTCTTTTTATGCCTATTTTTGTTACTTTTTATTTTCCTGTAGGATCTTTTTTCTCTATACCATTTTAGTTATTTTTCAATAGTTTTTTCTCTTTGTTTTCCATGCATTTATATTTTTTTCGAGAAGGAAAAATCTAAAAGTTATTGCTTTCTAACCTACTGCCACGCACCTCACTAATGGGATGGAGTCCAGCTGAGTTACTTTCCTCTACACCACTGACATGCTTCACCGATTGTTGTTGCGTGGGGTCCATGTGCCACCTACATGGTAGCACATGGAATCTACACACACCTATTTTGTTAGCATTCGTCAGATTTTCTACATGAATTTGTAAAAACTTGTTTTTATTTTCTCATTGATACTCATTACACACACACACACAAACATATTATGTTTGATTTTTGGGTAACATACCATCAGCTCATCGGGAAGGGGGGGGAAAGAATGCGCAGCAGACAAAATAAAATTTCATCATTACCAGTTTGTCCCCACTTTTCAAAATCCTTTTGCATTTTAGTGTTTTTTTTTTCTTAATTGCAAAACGTGGCTGCCACATGGCAGAACCATGTCAAGCAGTCAAAAGTAGAGGTATACTCCAAGTGGACGATTAACATTATCTTTTTTATCAGGTTTTTCTATCCAATTTTTAATCGAATTTTTTAGATATTATTAGTTGTTATGTCCTCCACAAGCTTCACCAAACCCACCCATTCCCTGCTACAAACCACTTGCCCTCATGTGGACGCCTCAAGTATCGTCATTGGTAAGTGGACCACAGGTCATCACAGCGCCACCCATCCGCAATTCTTTCTATATCTTTGTTACCTTTTGTTTTTCTACTGGATCACTTTTTTCTAAGTCATTTTTGTTATTTTTCAATATTTTTTTTCCTTTTTTTTCCTTATGTTTTTATTTTTCACAGGAATGGATAATCTCAAAGTTATTGCTTCCTAACTATCTACTACTGCCAAGCACCTTACTAATGGGTTGGAGAACGCACTCTGAACAAAACAAAATTTCAAAATTACTAGTTTGTCCTCACTTTTTGGAATCCTACTGCATTTTCATGTTTTGTTGTTTTTTTTTTTAATTTAAAACATGGTTGCCATGTGGTAAAACCACATAAAGTGATCAAAAGTAGTGGTATACTTCAAGCAGTCAAGTAGCATTTCTCTTTTTCAATAGGCTTTCTAGGCATTTTTTAATAGGATTTTTTAAGCATTATTAATTTTTATGCCATCCACAACCTTCGTCAAACCCGCCCATTCCCAGCTATAAACCACTTTCTCTCATGTGAACCCCTCAAGTGTTATCATTGGCATGCGTGAGGGCCACACGTCATGGCCATCCATCCACAATTCTTTCTATGCCTAACTTGTTACCTTTTGTTTTCCTAATTGATCATTTTTTCTAAGCCATTTTAGTTTTTTTTTTTTCAATACTTTTTCTCTTTGTATTCCTTATGTTTTTATTTTTTCTAAGAAAGAAAAATCTCAAAGTTTTTATTTTTTAACTACCTACTACTGCCACGCACCTCACTAATGGGTTGGAGGCCATTCGAGCTACTTCCTCTATTTCGTCGACGTGTTTCACTGATTGTTGTCATGTGGGGCCTACGTGTCACTTATGTGATTGTGCATGGAACCCATGTACACGTATCTTGTTAGTATTCTCAGGATCTTCTACATTGATTTTTATAATTTTATTTTTAGTTTCTCCTTGATGCATATATCGCCTATGAAAAAACTAAGAGGATGTATTAGGCAAAGTTTTGGATTATGTTTCGTCTCATCGGAAAGGGGAAAAAGAGTGGACATCAGACAAACAAACATTTCAAAAGAACCTATTTGTCATCACTTTTTGAAAATTTTGAAGTACTAAGAAAACAAGGAAGATTTGTGTATACATCGATTGAAGAAGAACAAAATATATATGGTCCTCCCTCCCTAACTCTATCACTCACATTTTTATATTTTCTATTGCCTTATTTGTTTAAATAGACATGCAAAGTGTAGGTTTTCTAAAACTAATCTTCTCTTCTCCATCAAAACTCTTTTACATTTATTGTCATTAAAGCCTATTTTGTAGCTTCTTTGATTGCATTGAGATTTGAAAAATACGTTTTCTGGCTAGACAAGTTGTGGGTTGTCTCTTATGCTTACTCTTCCTTCTTGATTCTATCTTTCTATTTAATGATGGAATTGAAATTACTTTCTAAATTCTAGGCATTAATTACCCCCATTAAAGAAAAAATTGTCAATAATAAATTTATTCCTCTTGAAGAATAATAATTAATCATTTTGTTTGTAGCGTTTGTTTCCGGCCAATTTTTTTCGCTTGCTTTCCTATGATGGTTCTCACTTTTCAAAGATTCACAAAAGTACTGTACTTTCTATATAAAGCATACACACACAGAGATCTATTTTGAGTTTAGGATATCGAGCCATCAGCTCATGGAAAAGGAGAAAAGAGTGGATGCCGAACAAAAAGAATTTCTACTTCATTTGAAGAATATCACAATATATAAATATATATATATATATCCTCCCCAACTCTACCACTCTCATTTTCATTTTTTATATTGCCTTCTTGATTCTGAGAAACATGCAAAGTGTAGGCTCTCTAAGACTCCTAATCTATTCTCCCTTAAAACTCTTTTACATATATTATCTTTAGGGCCTATATTGTTACTTCTTTGATTGCATTTGAAATTTCACACTTATGTTTTTTAGCTAGAGAAGTTGTGGGTCCTCTATTTAGTTTACTCTCCCTTCTTGATTCTATCTTTCTATTTGATGATGGTAATGAAATTACTTTCTAAATTTTAGACATTAATTATTCCCATTAAAGGAAATTTTTCCAAACATAAATTTATTCCTATTGAAGAAAAAATCATTTCAAAATCCCTCTACGTTTTCATGCTTTGTTGTTTTCTTCTTTAATGTAAAACGTGGCTATCACGTGGTAGAACCACGTCAAGCGGTCAAAAGCAGTAGAATACTCCAAGCGGCCAAGTATTATTTATCTATTTTAATAGGTTTTTGTCTACCCCTCAAGTGTTGTCCTTGGCATGTGTGAGGGCCACATGTCGTCACTGTGCCACCCATCCGCAAATTCTTTTATCCCTATTTTTGTTATTTTTATTTTTCCTACTAGATCCTTTTTTCTAAGCCATTTTACATATTTCTCAATGGAAAACTCTACTCAACCTCTGGTTCCCTCACCGTACTCCACACTCCTGACGTGGCGAACCCGGTTCGTCTCCCATATCACGGTTCATCACCCACACCCCTCCCGAGCTGCCCTCTGACTCTCTCCCTCTTCTCCCTCGCCCCGACGCCCTTACCCAGCCTCACCCTTCGTTGCAGCACCGCTCAAACAGATCCGAGACTCTTCTCTCTCACCCCTCACCCCGACGCCCTCACCCTTCACTTCTCTCACCCCCTTCAGTCCGGAACCCTAGAAGAATTCATCCTCACGAAGACCCATCTCCCTCACCCCTTCCAGTCCCAATCTCGTCTCACCGATTCCTCCCTTCAGTGGCCTCTTTCTGTCTCTCTCACTGAGCCCTTTCTCTATCTACCGAGCCCTCTCTCTATCTCTCTCACCGAGCCCTCTCTCGTGTAAGGATCCCGTGCTAACCCTCGACTCCTCGATCCCTGTCTCTCGGTCTCAAACTCCGTTGCAAACTCCAGACGTTGCAGAGAAACCTAGATCTGCTACCTCACATCACGGTAACACAGGTTAGTCTTTTTTCCTTTTGAAATTACACTGATATCGGTAAGGTTTTTTTTTTTTCGTAGATTTTGTCTAAGTTTCTTGCACGTATATACACTGAGCATTTTCCTTAGCCCTCTGAATTACACTGATTTGTGCCCATATACACTGACCGTAGCATATCACTAATTTGTGCCCATATAAACTGTGTTAAGAAATTTTTTCCTATGGTCATCCTCATGTAATAGCCCGCTGATTCAAAATTACAGTGATTTGAAATCACATTGATTTCATTGGGAGGGGAAGATTTCAATAAGAAATATTTTCATATTCAAACTATTAGTTTGGAACTGGTATTTGTTGAAGTTGAGTAACCTGGGAACTATACTCTGCATGTGTGGTCAAATTATGATTTTTGTTCTGGTTCGGATTGGTTGATGAGGTTGAAAAATTGTTAAGAACAGGTCAACTATTTTGTTTTATTGATTGGATTTTTGTTGATCACAGCTTGTTCTTGCCGAATGCATGCTTAATCTCAGTTTAGCTTGGTAGTTGAGAGCTTGTTTTAAGAGGTTATGTACATTCTTGCGGAGCTAATTAGTTAGAGGTTGTTGTTGTATCTGTTATGTATGATTCTTGGTGGAATTAATAAATCTCTATTTCCTTTTTCACCTGTTACCTTTGCATTTACTCTTTTTCTATTTTTATTTTTGGTTTCTAATCAAACTGTCAACCCAATATCGTTCAAAACAAAACGAGGGAAATGTCTAAGCAAACATCAACCAATATTGGTTGAAACATTACAGTCCACTATTTTTATTTGTTGTAAGAAGGCAATGTTGGGCTAGTTGCCCCACTGAGCTGACAATGGGCATGAGCCGACTTCTGTAGCTTTTATGTACAAGGAGGAAACAATGCACCAGTTTGATGGGTCTTGTTCGTCTTCAACCAGGAACTATTGCCTGTTTTGGTAGTCTTTCGAATATTGCCTCCATAACTTGTATATAATATATTCCTTTCATCTCATTTGATAAATCTTATTGAAGAATTAGGATCTGCTTAATTTAATGTGCTTTCATGGAAAATCAAGTGATAAGAGTTTAGCTACATTAAAGTAAACTAAGATTTATGCTACTGTTGTATTCTAAATAGTCAAATCTATGTGCAGGTCAGCTTCCTGGGACTAATCCCTTTAATATATCTTGTTTGTCCAACACCTCCCTTTAATATATCTTGTTTGTCTTTACTCTTGTTTGTCCAACACTTCCATAAGAATTGATACTGATTTTGTCACCCTTGTTGATTAATGTGCCCCTGTTTATCCCATTTGTTTGTATCTACTTGTTAATGATTCACATACTTGGATGCTTCACAGTATGCTTGTTACAATGGATCTGCAGTTCGGAAGAGGGAGAAGGACGTATTGCGAAGAAGGGAAGATAAACTAAGAGAGAGACAAATGCTCAGAAGGTTGAGGTTGAACAAAATTTGCGGAGGGTCGAGAATAGAAATGCACGAATATTATTGTATTTGTACTGAATTGTATCAATTGTAATAATTTTTTATTGGTTCAGATAAACTATAGGGCACATGTAAATAAGTGGATATTTTCTTTATTTTTCTTGTATGGATCAACTGTAATGGTACTCCTTGAATTAGGCAAAGGCTGATTAGGTACTTGATCAGGCATTTTGTTGTATTTGGGAAGAGGTACTGTGGAGGCTATGAAAAATTAGTTTTTTTGGTCACTTTTCTGAATCTGCATGGCTATATCGATTTTTTCCTAATCTATTTTGGTCACTTTTGAGCTTATATATGACATTCTTCATCACATTTTTTCTCAATCTATTATACACAGGATGATAAGTGGAACATGCTCGGAACACCCTCTATATAGATTTTTTTCCAATATATTATATACAGGATGATACACAGGATGATAAGTGAACAAAAATCTACACAAGTTATATAAATTTTATTCCAAACTCACGCATGCACAGAAACAAATCAACCAGACACAGAACCATCTATACACATAAACTTGAACACAATCCACAACAATTATATACACAAAAATCCCTCCACAACTGAACACAACCATTTCCACTTGCCATCAAATAATTATCCTTGGATTAAGTCATCTAGTAAAATATTGAGTCATAATATTCATTCCAATTGGATACAACATTACAAAGAAGCTTATTACAACCTAAGTAGTCTCATAATATTCATTCCAAAATCCAAGATTCTAATCTAAGTAGCCTCCTTTTCTTGTTTCCTCCCGTGTGCATACTTTTAGCACCAATCTAGCTTTTCCTCCCTTGTGCAACACATCATTCTTCCTTGGAGTACCTCCTTTCTTGGGGAAAAACTGAAGGAACAATGAAACAGGGGTGTAAGTCAAAGTGCCACACAATAAGAATTCTGAACTAAGCACCAAATCAACTGAAATCATGCCTCAATGCTCCCCATCATAAATACAGCATAGTATGATTAAATTCAAAAGCATCTTGAAAGAAAGCCCATCAGAACTAACTACTTAAATCAAACATCTTAATCAAATAAATCAGAATGGTTCTAACATACCAACCAGTCCCTTCATGAATTGGTTGGATCAGACAACAATACATGTAGATAAAGTCAAAGTTATCGGTGACAGTGTACAAGAAATGGAAAAGCTAATTCTTTTGAATTTCCATTCAAATGAATTATGAACCAACTACTCATTTTGCCAAACCTCAACTAAATATTTCAACTAAAAAAGGTAAAAAGTTAATGAAGCAAATACCAGAGCAATTACATACAAAAAAAGAAAAGAAAAGAAATCCAAACCTTCTGAAGGAAATGACTAGTCAATGATAAATTATTAGGGTTCGATGTATATATCTCGATATGCATGTGGCACTCGATACAGTGACGTTGGTAGAGGGGTGCATGAAACTCTTGATCTTCATATTTTAAGTTATTTAAAGAGAACAAATTTGATGTTTGTACACCAATTACTGCATTATAAGAAGTATACCACAGGCTCACAGCTAATCGTTCCAAACAACAACTACAAATTCAATTTTCACTTTTCCTCCCAAAGGTGGTAAAAAAAAAATCCTCAAGGCTTAATTACTACATAGAAACACAAGTGTCATAAAAAACAAAAGGAGTAGAGTTCACAAAGGCTTTAAGCCAAAAAAGTACAAGGATTAGGCCAAGAAAGACATTGCTCGGCCAAAAGGGTGTGACTCTCGGAAAACAAAGCCAGGCACATCATAGCTAATGCAATTTCTAGATGACAGGCAGAAATTCTAAAAACCAAGAAACCTCTTTGTCCAGGGAACAAAACTTTCGCATGAATTTTCAACTATCTTCTTCTCATCCTAAAAAAATTTTCAAAGAGCAAAATAGTTTATTGTAAAATTTGTAACCCGAATAAATTATTAGAAAGCTGGTGAAAGGAGCAAACATTTATGCATTGCTACGAAAAGAAAACTACAATAACAAAGTCGAAGAATTTATTCCAAGGAGGTGCTGGAAGAGAAAGCTGAAAACTACAATAACTAAGTTGAAGAATTTATTCCAGTAAGAGAGAGAGAGAGAGAGAGAGACCAATTTCTTCCAAGGAGGGGCTGGGAGCTCAACCGCAAGAAGATCATCTTGCGCTTCAGCCAACTTGTTCTTCCTTCTCCATTTTCACCTGCAAAACAAAGCAAAGCCAAACCCAACTAACCTACAACGGAGCGTGCGTGTTGTGGGATAGGAGGGTCAGGAATTGGACGGCGTCGTGGGGTGGAGCTGGGCATAAGGAGGGCGACGCAGGTTGCTTGGCGAGGGGTCCTTGCGGGATTTCACTTGGGTTTGCTCCGTTCAATCAGCTCACGGGACTAGCGGCGTTGGGCAGAAGAGGAGTGTTGCTAGGTGGTGCTGAACAGAGAGAAGCCGTCGCAGCATGGTGCTGGGAAGAGGAAGGCGACGCGTGTTCGGCGAGGGAGGAGGGTGGGTTTTGGCGTTCGTGGGATGCAAGCAAAATTTGAATGGGGAAATTGAAATGCAGCTTCTGGATAAAACGCCAAAACGCACATTTTCTTTAAAAAAAAAAAAAAAAGAATAGAGCCACGTCGGCTTGGAGTGCGGAGGTTGTAGTAAACAGTGGCGGTTGTATAGAAGAACTCTTTCTCAATACTTGTTTTCCTTATGTTTTTAATTTTTGTAGGAAGAGAAAAACTTAGAATTATTGCTTTCTAACTACCTACTACTACAATGCACCTCACTAATGTGATGCAGGTCAGTTGGGCTACTTTCCTCTATATCACTGGCGTGGTTCACCGATTGTCCTCGAGTGAGGCCCACGTGCCATTTATGTGGCAATGCATGGAACCCACGCGTACCTATTTTGTTAGTATTCTCAGAGTTTTCTACATAGATTTGTATAAGTTTCTTTTTATTTTATCCTTGATGCATATATTGTCTATGAAAGAATTACGTAGGTGTATAAGGCAAAGTCTTAGATTACGTTTTGGTTGAGTTATTAGAACGGAATATTTTCTCACCGATACGTTTGGTGTACGTTTCGGAATAGTTATTCCTCTAAAGGAGAAATTCTTAGTAATTACTCATTTTAAATGAAAAACTTTCAATCATAAATTTATACCTATTTAAAAAACTATTGAAGAAAAATAATTAATCATTTTTTCATGGCCTTTGTGTCCAGCCATTTTTTTTCGCTTGCTATCCTATGACATATCTCATTGCTTTCCTATCATGTCGTCACCATGCTGCACCCATCTACAACGCTTTCTATGCCTATTTTTTTACCTTTTGTTTTCCCGCCTACTTGAAGAAGATCAAAATTTCATGTTATAAATTAATAAACATGACATTTTAATCTTATTATTTATGCTTCTTTGATATAAACTTAGTCTTAAACATGAATAATAATATTAAGTTATTAACATATGATTATTTATCTTTACATATTAAATTACGTACTTACATATATAATATGATATAAATATAACATTTATATATTTTTTGATAAGTACATTTTTTACGAATTTGCATTGTTTGTGTATTTTGTTTATGTTGACTAATTGTTTTTAGCCTTTATTTAGTTATAACTTATATGCATGTTTTAGGCTTTTAACCCTTATGAATGTTGTTACTTGCATTTTCCAATGATAAATACTACTTAGTCGATGGATTATACCCCTGGTTTTAATGTTTGACATAGTTATGCCACGTGGCAGCCACGTTTTATATTAAAGAAACAACAAAATACGAAAACGTTGGAGGCCATCTCCCGTAAGTCCCCTAGGGAGTATCACATGGTATATTTACCCGAATTACAAGCAATCCATATCCGAATTCATGCAGTACTATCACTTAAAAGAAGAAAAGAAAATAAAAAAGTGATGAATTAAAAAACAAAAAATAAAAAAAGGGGAGGCGATCAAAATTGAATATAATAAAACTTCCGACGACTTCGGAAATGTCGAAATGATTCCATGAACCTCATAGTCATTGAATATTCTTCACCTAACAAAATAAAATAAAAAACAAAAACAAAAATAAAAGTTAAAGGACGAAAGTGACCAAACTAGCCTCCCACTCCAAATTAACATTGAAGATTACGTCAGACTTCAGGGGGTTATCGTTCCTCTCGATTCAATTCCTCTCGCGACCAAAATACCCTCGTTTCTGTTCTCTTTTATAAACACTTTCACAGTAAATCGGATATGAATGCACCGGCTCAAGCAAAGACGAAGCCAAGAACCCTTCTTATTCATGCATCTTGGAGAGCTTTCTGGACTAAGAGGCATGTTTTTTATTTTAGATTTTATAAATTGTAATTACTCTTATCCACGTGGCATATTTTTATTTATTAATTATCTATTTAAATGGTTAATATATCATACCATTAAAAATTGAAAATATAGAATACGAAGCATATCTTTATGGGTGAAAGAATCGTGAGAAAAGAATCTTTCTACCCTGTTCGGTAGCCATTCAATTTACAAGGACAGCGTTGAAGCTCATCAGCCGGACAAATAAAAATCAAACTTTCCTGACACTCCCTGCCAACAAGTCCCTCCACGCCTTTGAATTTCAAGTCGCCTCACTCTTTTGCACCTGTAAACTCCAAAGAAAAAATGAGACTCGGCGAACATGCACGCACATTTCAACTTACCTTTGGGTCTCACAAAAGCCATCTGTTCTCAAACACGATTTTCCAATTCACAAAACCGAACCGTTACTGATTGTCCAAGGTTACCGATTTTCCAATTTATATAGAAAATGAAAGGGCTATTAAATTCTCAACATGAAGAGGTTATCTACTTAGCTTAAAGATCACCACAGTATTCATACGCAGATTACAGTTTGCTTAATCTATTCTTTCTGAGAAATACAAATATGGAAGTAGAATCAAAACCTCATATGAAGTTTGCGCTCCCGGTCGACTCAGAACACAAGGCCACCGAATTCAGCTTATTCTCAGTTTCAGCACCTCACATGCGAGCATTTCATCTGTCTTGGATTTCCTTCTTTTCATGTTTTGTGTCTTCTTTTGCCGCTCCACCGCTACTCCCAATCATTCGAGATAACCTCAACCTCACATCCACTGATATTGGCAATGCAGGAATTGCATCAGTCTCTGGTGCAGTCTTTGCCAGGGTTGCCATGGGGACTGCCTGCGACTTGTTTGGACCACGCCTCGCCTCTGCATCACTCATCCTCCTCACTGCACCAGCAGTTTACTTTACTTCCCTTGCCTCCTCTCCTATATCTTTCCTCCTCGTACGCTTCTTCACGGGCTTCTCCCTTGCCACGTTTGTCTCGACTCAATTCTGGATGAGCTCTATGTTCTCTGCTCCAGTAGTTGGAACCGCCAATGGCGTTGCAGCTGGATGGGGAAACCTGGGCGGCGGAGCAACACAGCTCATCATGCCCCTTGTGTTTGGCATCATTCGTGACATTGGTGTTGTCAAATTTACGGCTTGGCGAATTGCCTTCTTCATTCCTGCTCTGTTTCAAACATTAGCGGCGTTCTCTATTTTGATCTTTGGGCAGGACATGCCCGACGGGAACTTCCACGGCCTGCAGAAATCTGGAGACAAGCCGAAGGATAAATTTTCATGGGTGTTCTATTATGGGGTCACAAATTATAGAGGGTGGATTCTGGCCTTGACTTACGGCTACTGCTTTGGGGTAGAACTGACTGTGGACAACATTATAGCAGAGTACTTTTTTGACCGATTCAATCTAAAACTCCAAACTGCAGGAATGATAGCAGCAAGTTTCGGGCTAGCAAACCTGTTCTCTAGACCTGCAGGAGGATTTCTCTCGGATTTAATGGCAAAGAGGTTCGGAATGAGGGGAAGGATCTGGGCCTTGTGGACGGTGCAGACCTTGGGAGGTTTCCTTTGTGTAATTCTTGGACAGATGGGATCTTTAAGTGCATCCATTGTCGTGATGATTGCATTCTCTGTGTTTGTCCAAGCTGCATGTGGACTGACATTCGGGGTGGTGCCTTTTGTTTCTCGCAGGTACTTTTTTTTCCGAGTACTTTTAGTATCTAAATCTTTCGCATCCCATCTTTTATTTCTTAACCACAAATAGATGTAAATCTATGAAAATATAGGTAAATCTATAGAACCCCCCCATCTTTCCCACTCTAATTTTCCAGTATGACATTCGATAATATCAGCTATTGTAACTCAGAGAAAAACCACCAGCCTTCGAAAGAGAAGCTAAACCGTCAAGAAAGCATCAAAATTAACACGAGGGATCCCAAAAAAAAAAAAAAAAAACCCTTTCAGAGAGTAAAAGAGAAGATATTTAGAACCAAATTCATCCTTAATCTTGTTGGATTCCTCAAAGTTAAACTGTCAACCTTTTTTCTTTATGGAACATAAACAAGTAGTTGCTACTCATTAACATGTCACATTGTTCAGGTCACTTGGGGTCGTATCTGGTATGACAGGTGGTGGTGGAAATGTAGGGGCAGTTCTGACGCAACTAATTTTCTTCAGAGGATCCAGATATTCAAAAGAAACAGGAATAACTCTAATGGGTGTCATGATGATATGCTGCACCCTTCCATTATGCTTAATACACTTCCCACAATGGGGTGGCATGTTTTGTGGCCCATCAACTAAAACGAATGCCACAGAGGAAGAGTATTACCTGTCTGAATGGAACTCAAATGAGAAGGAGAAAGGTTTTCACAAAGCAAGCTTGAAATTTGCAGAGAATAGCGTAAGAGAGAGAGGCAGAAAAGAAGACTCTCTAACCCGACCCTCTGATGAGAACTTACCGGAACATGTTTAGTGCCTCAACCCCTCTAAAATGAAGAAATTAGCAAGTTACAGTTTTAGCTGCTTCTTTTTCTCTCAGGTTTTTATGTAAGAAAGTCAATGATTCCAAGTTGTCAATGACGCCAAGCTGTCCAACTCATGCTACTGTATCATGAGAGGAAAATAAGACGGGATGAACCGAAAAGTCAGTAGAAAAATACACTCGATCCTTTTTTAAAACGATTGAACTAAAATCTTTTGGAGTGGTTTACCCTTTTCTCGTATACATAAAACAGTCTACTACGAACATTCTTAACTCTCTTTGCAATTGAAATGAATGCATATAATAATATTCATATATTAAACATGAGATCATTTCTTGAGGTTTAAAAAAAATATAAAATTGGACTTACTTTATATATATTTATATATATATATATAACTTCTTTGTAGAAGCTACATGAACACAGGTGATGCAAATACGGAGGTTGTTCCTTGAATCATGGTGAATGGATAACATTCGGGAAGAATATTTCATTGTGGAGATTTTTATCTGATTTTTGAAATCTTGTCATTTTTGTTAGCTCTTTCCTAATTTATTTCCTAGTTATCGCATTCAATGTAATCCTTTAAAAAAGGTCCAAATGGAAATGAGAAGGTAGTTGTCATTTTTGCTGAGTTTGAATTTTTGGAGATTCCATCTACAGAGAGAGTCTGTGTTGTTTCTTCTTCTTTTTTCCCCTCTTGGTTACAACGTGAGGTTGATCCTGGAGGCTTTGCACCAACAGGACTATTCATCGGAGTTCTGGCTCGGGAACCCAGGTATACCAGAACCAGAACCCAGGTTTCAAACCCGGACCTAGTCAGAACGGGTCAAAACCAGGATGAATTTGGGTTTTTTAAAACTCGGATGAATTTGGGTTTTTTAAAACCCGGATTCTGAGTTCTGGGTTGAACTCTTTTTTTTCTTTCAGTTTGAATGTTTTGATGGAGAGAGAGATTTTGTAAACACAGGTGACAAAGTTTTGCACCAATGGGGTTAGGCTTGGATTGGTGCTCGCTGTGTTTGAGTAGCTAGAACGTGAAGGAAGAGACACTTACTGCATTTTCACTGAAACAAGAAACTATGTCTCTCATTATAAAGAAAGAAAGAAAAATAAATAAATCTGGGGAGTGGGGATAGAGAGACAGACAAATCTAGAGGTTTGGAGAAATGTTTCTTTTCTCTTTTGGTTTGCAAGTTTGAAAAGATTTTTTGGTGCTCTTGAACTGTCTTTGGTTCTTTAATTTTTGCCCTTTTTTTCTCTTTTCTAAAAAGGGAGCTCAGCTGGAGGTAAAAACAAATGGAAGGCAGGCATGGAAATCTAGGTCCTTGACAGGACCATGGGTAATAAATATGATTCTCTCACGCATTGCAACCCTGCCTGCAGCTTTTGGAGGAGAGGGAGGCGAGGGGAAGCAAAGAAGATTTAAGGAGAGATAGGCAAGCCCATAATGCCCCACAAAAAAGAAACAACAAAACATTCAAACTGACAAAAAAAAAAACTGGGTTCTGGGTTTAAAACCCGGTATCCGGACAAAGTGTACTCGGATTTTACCTGGTGTTCCGGGCTAGAATCTGGAATCAGAATTCGGTTTTCTGGATTCCAGACCAGGTTAGGAAAAAATCCGACGCGAATGAATAGTCCTACATGCACACCCGCGCTATATCCCTGATCTTGTTCAGTTTTTAATTTTATTCTATTGCTAATTTTGCTTATAATGTGATTGTGTGAGGTTGTTTAAATATGAACTTCTTGGATTACTAAGATTAATCAAATACATATAAATGAAAGATGATAAAATGTTAGGGATGAAAGAATAAATATTTGAAGAAGATAAATATCATTAAGTGCACATAAAAATAGTAGTATTTGTACATCACCATAGATTTAATACAAAATAATCATTCATCTCTTTTTTTTTCTACTCAGCTAAAGAAAGTAAAAGACTCCCTGTTTTATCCTTCAATTTTTTTACCATTCTTATTTTATACAGAAAAAGTTAATATATGTATACTCTATTATAACTTCGTGCAAGAAATAAATAAGAAAAACCCATTTATCAAACATGATTTAAAAAATAAACATAACTCAATCGGTTTAGCAATTCAGTGATCGATAAAAAAAAATTTTAACTAAATCAACTTCGTTTAAATGTCGTTCCGATGAATAAAAATATTTTAATGTTAAAATATTGTTAAAATATTATTTTTATTTTAGGATTTGAAAAGGTAAAATTATTTTTTATATTTTGTTTGAAAGTTTGAAAAATTATAATGATTCAAAGAAAATGTTGAAGATTTGAAATTGAAAAATATTTATGTTTATGATGTTTGGATATTGATATAAGATTAAATAAGATTAGATGAAATGAGATAAAAGACTTTTGTTATCCAAACTAAGGTTAGCGAAACTGGACAGATTTCTCAAAGAGAGAGTCTTTGCGCCCAGAGAAGTAATAAATTCAGTTATAAAAAGATGGGCACAGTAAAAGGAAAAATAAAAGGAAAATACATACTTGGTAGAGGTGGTTTCAAGACATTTTTTCGATTCAATATTTTTTATTGATTAAAAAAATAATTTTTAATAATGTTGTAAATTTTTTTAAAAAATATGAAAAAAACATATGAAAAGAAAATACCAAATACACTAATCAGGAATCGTCGGAAGCGGTAGTTTGGGTAAAAAGTTGGGGGTCTGAAAAAAAAAGGTTTGAACATGATGTTGTCGTTGGTTCGTAAAGTATGTCCGTCAGTGGCAGGCTCAAAGGCGATTAGTTGGCTAACCTTGTGGGATTTGCCCAGATCGTGGGCAACTTGATAGTTCAGTTGTGTATGACTTTCCAAGATTGCGGAATCTTTTCTTTATATTTGTGTTGACTGTTATATGCTTTAACAAAAGCATCACCAACCGCTCATACGTCACATACTTTTTCATTTTAGCATTATATATATATTTATATATATAAATATTAGGTATGTACAAGTACACGTATTTCTTTTGAAAAAAAATATGATATATTATTAAAAACTTAATTTTTTTTATGTGAATCTTATATTTATTCAATTTTTTTTAAAAAATTGTACAGTACTTACATACTCTATGACTATAAATATTATTATACATATATATATACTCGATATTCAATTATACAAATACTTTTCTTTATCATATATTAATTTTGTAATTCTTAGTAACCAACTAATGTGTCATTTTAAATTGTGACACATCAATCATATGATTTTCTTTTAGAAGCAAATTAATTTTATTGATGAAAAACCCTCACTTATGATGGAGTAAAACCATATTGAAACATCATACCCCTTTGACAAGCTTAATGTGTTAAGAAATAAACCGTATTGAAACATCTAGGACTATCTACATAAACCTCATATTGAGTGGACCGGTAGTCCTAACTTGTATATTCTCAACATACCAACTAGAACTCGTGGTAGATCAGAGTTCTTAAAAAAAACACCCTCGCAGCTATTTGCCCCTTGTTTTGCCAAGAAGTCAGCCACTTTGGTTGATCTCTCTAAAAATATGTTGGAGAAAAATAACTCTTCCATCATTAGCCCAATTCTTGACCAGCTCCCAATATTCCCTAACTGACCATGGTACCTCCCACTTATTCTTCCACCACGTTGATATTATCAATATAGAGTCAGTTTTCACTTCCACTTGGTTGATTTGTAGCCTTTCACATAGCTTTAGTCCATCTAGAAGAGCACGAACTTCAGCCATATTATTTATTCCTTCCCAGTGGGACTTAGAAAAGCTTGCAATAAAATCACTTTCTGCACTTTGAACAACCTCACCCCCACCACATTGCCTTGGGTTACCCAAGCAACTACCGTCGATATTCTCTCTGCCAAAAGGCTCCTGTGTTACGGATGGACACAAAGTCTTATGCAAGCACCGGTCTCATCATTGCACCAAAATCATCATCATTGCACCAAAATGAAAAGGTGCGGCTCGCACCAAAAGTTGCTCAACTACTCCAACAACTTTTCATTCCCTTTGTTGCTATAAATAGAAGTGTTGTGATGTGCAAAGGGTGTGTGCAAAACGAAGTGAGTGCAGCGTGTATAGTGGTGCAACCAAGTAACAAAAACAGAGAGAAATTACAGAGTTGTAATTTCGATTTTCATAGTGAAGCACAGCAACAGTGGACGTAGGCAGTTGCCGAACCATTTAAATCTCGTCTCTCTATAATCTGGGTTTATTTTCTGTCTCGTGCGAAGTCCCAACAACTGGTATCAAAGCGTGTTGGAAGACCGGAGTTTTTTTTTAAAACTCATTCTTGAAACTTGATCGAAATCAAGTTTTAGAAGTACCACTAGATTACACAGATCGAGACGAAATTTTTGATGAAAATTTCGTCTCAAACGGAGCCCGGAGTGAGCCGCACACGCCACACGCCGTCAAGCACACGCGCTTCCCACGCGCCTTCCAGAAGTTGAAGACGGATCAACCCGGACCCGAACCAGACCCGGTCCACCCTGAGCCGAGCCGAGCCGTACTCTTGAGTCGAGCCGCGCCAATTCCCTGAGTCGAGCCGAGCCGAGTCGAGTCCCTGAGCCGAGCCGAGCTGAGCCCCGTCATCCTGCCACGTGTCGCACTCTGGTTGGCAGAAATTGTTTTGCCCCGTTTAAGCTCAATTTTGATCTGATTTTCACGATTTTGGACTCGTTTCCAGCTAATTCAAGTGTTCCGGACGCAATGGTGATCTTTGTTTCTTCAAATTTGGACTCAATTGTAAAGTTATGGCTGGAGAGGAAGCTAAAGTCGCTGGTATCGAAAAATTTGATGGTACAGACTTTGTCTATTGGAGAATGTAGAGAGAGGATTACCTCTATGGGAAGAAACTACATCTTCCACTCCTAGGAACAAAGCCAACTGACATGAAAGATGAAGAGTGGAGTCTCCTTGATAGACAAGTGCTGGGAGTCATTCGACTAACATTGTCAATATCAGTTGCACACAATGTGGGAAAGGAAAAGACTACAGCAGATCTGATAAAGGCTCTTTCAAACATGTACGAGCAGCCATCAGCCAACAATAAAGTGCACCTGATGTACAAGCTATTCTACTTGAGAATGGCAGAAGGAACTCCAGTTATTCAACATTTGAATGAGTTCAACACCATCATCAATCAATTGGCCTCAGTAGGAATTGAATTTGATGATGAAATACGTGCGCTGATTGCTTTGGCTCAACTGCCAAAAAGCTGGGAGGCCATGAGAACAGCTGTTAGCAACTCTTATGGTAAAACAAAGATGAAATACCAAGATATTCGAGACCATATTCTTAGTGAGGAAGTTCGCAGAAAAGATGCAGGTGAAGCATCAATTTCCAGTTCTGCCTTAAACCTCTAGAAGAGAGGTAGAGGAGCCAATAAAAATTCAAATCGGGGCAGGTCAAAGTCCCGAAGAGGCAGAAGTAAATCTAGGTCCGGAAAACAAGTACAGTGCTGGAATTGTGGCAAGACTGGCCACTTCAGAAATAATTGCAAGGAAGCAAAGAAGAAGAATGGACATGAATCCGTCAATGCCACAACAGAAGACCTCCAAGATGCCTTACTCCTTTCAGTCGACAGCCAAATTGAATCTTGGGTGTTGGATTCAGGAGCCTCCTTCCACACTACAGCACACCGAGAAATCATGCAGAATTATGTCACTGGCAATTTCGGGAAGGTGTACTTAGCAGATGGTGAAGCATTGGACATCGAAGGCGTGGGAGATGTACGAATCAATCTGCCCAATGGAAGTGCATGGTTGCTACAAAAGGTGCGACATGTTACTAAGCTCATGAGGAACCTGATTTCTGTAAGACAACTTGATGCTGATGGGCATTCGGTATTATTTACCGGTGGCACGTAGAAGATAAGGAAGGGAGCTATAATAGTAGCTCGAGGCACAAAAAAACAGGTACTTTGTACATGACTTCAAGTATTAGAGATACTGTTGCAATTGCTGATGCAAATGCCAACCTATGGCATCAAAGGCTTGGTCACATGAGTGAAAAAGGGATGAAAGTACTATTATCCAAAGGGAAGCTACCAAGATTGGAATCAACTGATTTCGACATATGTGAAGGTTGCATTTTCGAGAAACAGAAAAAAGTTAGTTTCTTGAAAAATGGGAGAACTCCAAAGTCTACAAAGTTGGAGTTGGTGCACACAAATTTGTGGGGGCCATCCCCAGTCGCTTCTCTTGGAGGATCGCAGTATTATGTTTCCTTCATTGATGACTCAAGCAGAAAAGTATGGGTTTATTTTTTGAAAAATAAATCCGACACATTTAACACTTTCAAGAAGTGGAGAGCCATGGTTGAAAATGAAACAGGCTTGAAGTTGAAATGTCTGAGGTCAGACAATGGCGGAGAGTACATTGACGGAGGTTTCAAAGAATTTTGTGCTGGAAATGGGATTAGATTTCAGAAAACTATTCCCAGGACACCGCAGCAGAATGGTATAGCTGAACGCATAAACAGAACTCTAAATGAACGTGCAAGAAGCATGAGGCTGAATTCAGGATTGCCTGAATGTTTTTGGGCTGACGCAGTTAACACTGCAGCCTATTTAATTAACCGAGGACCATCAGTTCCCCTGAAGTGTGATTTGCCAGAGGAAGTCTAGAGCGGAAAAGAGGTAAAACTTTCTCATTTAAAAGTTTTTGGCTGTGTATCATATGTTCACATAGATTCTACTGACCGTAACAAGTTGGAAGCCAAATCTAGAAAATGTTTTTTCATCGGTTTTGGGATGATAAAAATCACAAAATCATCAGAAGTAGAAATGTGATATTCAATGAGCAGGTTCTATACAAATCTAGGTCACAAGCTAAACCTGGGGAGCAACCAAAGAAGCCTGAGGTTGTTGACTTTGATGTAACTCAAGTCAACACTGATCAGATCGAGGATCAAGAGAATGATGATCCACAGATTGAACAAAGTACTTCGAAGATCTTCAAGGACAATTAGGCCACCACAGCGGTTCTCACCATCTCTACACTATATTCTACTAACAGATAGTGGTGAACCGGAAAGTTATGATGAAGCACTACAAATTGAAGATTCAATCAAGTGGGAGAAAGCCATACAAGATGAGATGGACTCACTGATGTCAAATTAGACATGGGAGCTGACTAAGCTTCCAAAAGGCAAGAAGGCTTTGCACAACAAATGGGTATATAAAATCAAGGAAGAGCACAATGGTCGCAAGCGCTACAAAGCCAGAATGGTCGTGAAGGGGTTTCAGCAGAAGGAAGGTGTCGACTACACAGACATTTTCTCCCCAGTTGTAAAGTTGACCACGATCAGGCTAGTGTTGGCAATTGTGGCTGCAGAGAATCTACATCTTGAGCAATTAGATGTAAAGACTGCATTCCTTCATGGTGATTTGGAGGAAAACATTTATATGCACCAGCCACAAAGATTCTCAGTAAAGGGAAAAGAGAATCTAGTCTGCAAACTGAAGAAGAGCTTGTATAGCCTAAAACAAGCTCCACGACAATGGTACAGAAAGTTTGACAACTTCATGTGTAGTAATGGGTTCACAAGACTGCAGGCAGACCATTGTTGTTATATAAAGAATTTTGACAACTCTTATATCATTCTGCTTTTGTATGTGGATGATATGCTCGTTGCAGGATCAAGCATCGAGAAGATCAACAAGTTGAAGAAGCAGTTGTCAAAGCAATTTGAGATGAAGGATTTGGGTGCTGCGAAACAAATCCTTGGTATGAGAATCATTAGAGACAGGGCTAATGGTACTCTTAAGCTGTCACAGGAAGAGTATGTGAAGAAGGTGCTCAGAAGGTTCAACATGGACAAGGCGAAGCCAGTAAGCACACCCTTAGCTAGTCACTTTCGACTAACTAAGGATCAATCGCCAAAGACGGAAGAAGAGCAAGAATGCATGAACAGAATACCCTATGCATCTGCTATTGGTAGTCTTATGTATGCCATGGTCTGTACAAGACCAGATATTGCACAAGCAGTGGGAGCTGTGAGCAGGTACATGAGTAATCCAGGAAAGCAGCATTGGGAAGCAGTCAAGTGGATTTTGAGATATCTACAAGCCTCGTCAGATACGTCACTATGCTTTACAAAAGCAAGTTTAAAGCTACAAGGATATGTAGATGCTGATTTAGCAGGTGACGTTGACAGCAGGAAAAGTACTACTGGATTTGTGTATACGCTGGGTAATACAGCTGTATCGTGGGCTTCTAAGTTGCAGAAGATTGTTGCTCTCTCAACTACAGAAGCTGAATACGTTGCAATAACTGAAGCAGGGAAGGAAATGATTTGGTTGCAGTCATTCTTGGAAGAATTGGGAAAGAAGCATGAAAAGGGTATTCTGCACAGTGATAGTCAGAGTGCTATTTTTCTTGCAAAGAATCCAGCATTTCATTCCAGAACAAAACACATACAGTTGCGATACCATTTTATTCGATCCCTTCTCGATAGTGGACAGCTGATACTTGAAAAGATTCGAGGAACAGAGAATCCAGCAGACATGCTCACAAAAGTAGTTATTGCTGACAAACTGAAGCTGTGTAAAGCTTCAGTTGGTCTCCATACTTAAGGCATGACTTGAAGTTGCTGTGACGCTATGAAGACATGAAGACTCATTTGTCTCCAAGTGGGAGATTGTTACGGATGGAGACAAAGTCTCATGCAAGCACCGGCCTCATTATTGCACCAAAATCAAAAGGTGCGGCGCACCAAAATCATCATCATTGCACCAAAATCAAAAGGTGCGGCTCGCACCAAAAGTTGCTCAACTACTCCAACATCCTGATCTTGTGACACGACTTCCACTGTCTCCAATTTATTTACCATACGGGCTTTACATCTTCTAAGCCATAATACGGATAACCAGCTGGTAGTAGATGGAAGAAGGCCAATCAAACAGTTGAGTTGGGACACACTCGATGCTATATTGAACCACCACAGGACCATCTCATGCCAACTTCTAATCACCCTATATTTTAGACCCAATGCAATTGCAAAGTAACTCCAAACAACAGAGGGTACTTTCCGTGTAAGCAAAATATATATGGTCTAAGGATTCACAGGCTACCCTTGAGCAACAGTTACATTTTGAAGCCAAGGATACATTCATATTTTGAATGCGACTATCAGTTGGAATGGCCTTGTAAAGACCTTTCCCACATAAATATTGAAATTTTGCTGGGAACCAGTTTATGCCATACCCATCTTGCCCAACTTACTTCTTGCATGCCCCACTTGTCTAGACACTTGCCAAGCCGTTTTTGTTGAGAAAATTCCATATCGGTTTGTCTGACTCCCCTGATCGAAAGACTTGTTTGGAGCTAATTTGGGCCATCAACTCTACCCCAATCAGCTGCATATCTAAATTCCTTCCGTTTTCTGACCACATGCCAGCTACGTGCAGATTAGGACAAGAGACAGATTCCACCTACTCCCCCAATGGTCCACAACTCAGCCGGCCAATTATCATACCAAAAAGACACCTTCCTTTTTTGAGAATCAATCATACGATTAAAATTGAGGATGAAGTAGTTAAAGTAGAATATATAAAGAGGGGCTATAATATAAATATATATATATTTATATATGTTTTCTTGACCAAAAGGGCAGCCATTGGACGGTTTTGGAGGAATCCGGCCAATGGTTGATTGATGTAGAGAGTGGTACACTACTACACTCAAATCGGGCTGAATTCATGCGGTTGATGAGGATCATCACTTAGGTTATTGATTGGAGGAGAACAAGCCGAGAGTAGCTTAAAAAAAATAGGGAAGATCAAAAGCGGCAAGTTTATCGAATGACCAGGTGTCGACAAATGATTTTCCATACATGATCAGGTGCAAGATGATACATTTTTCTCGTACATAAGGAAATGAAGGGCAGGTGGTGGATGGTGTTATGGAGCATGGTGAGTGTAAAGTGACCAGGCTTCCATTCTCATGCAGATCGGTGTCAAAAGTGAATGTTACAACATTAAAATTCATTTTTAAGTGATTTGATTGTATTGATTAATTATAAAGTGTGTTGTAAAATAATTGTGAAAGAGTTGTAATTACATTATTACCCAAATTTTCATATATATAATAATGACGAGTGAAAAGCAGCAAGTTTTACACATGTACGCCTCTACATGGGCAATCTTAGTTTGGTGTAGTGTTTTAAATTCATTCTTAATCTATTTAATTGTTTTTATTTAATTAAATTAATAGTAATATATAGATGGTGTGTGGTGTACAAATTTGAGAATAGTGTCACTCTTAAGATTGAAACACGTTTAGTTGAATAAAATAATGTTTTAAAAACAAAATATCTTCATCATTTCTAGCATCAAAACTTTGAAAAAGAGTAGAAAACAGATTAAGACATATCTTGTCTTTTTTCTCGGAAAAAGAATATTCAAAGATCTCTTACCAAGTCATATATATATATATATATTTATATATACAACGCCCTCCAACAAGTCAACGCTTTAACTTGTCCGATAGGGATCATGGCTTCATTTTCCACGGAAAGCATTGGAGTGACGAAGTTTACTACGCTATCCACCATCCAATCAAAACAAGCGGGAGCACACTTGTTGCGAACAATGACATCTCACTTTCTGGCTTTCACGCCTTTGAATTCTAATCCCCATTCTAGATCTCCCCTCCAAATAATAAATATTTTAATTTTTATATTTTATGTTTAATTTAGGACTGGCAATTCGTGTTATAGCGTCCAATTCGGATCATGTCAAGCTACATTAATAAGTTAATTTTAATAAGCTACATTAATAAGTTAATTTTCTTCCCACGTTAACATATTTTCCCATTAAACTATTAAAAAGTTGAAATGTTACAAAATTTATTTTCACTTATTTTTCATTCATTATAAATGCTAGAATTAAATGATTGCTTTATTTTTCTTTTTTGTAAGTGAATGGTGCAAGATATTTAATGATTTTGGGTGTAAATATACGCATCCTTGCTCTTGTGTAAGCATTAGAACGCCAGTAGAAGAATGAGACTATGCCGACATGCCACCCTCAAAAGGCCATTTTCCAACCAAAAATGAATAAACGATAACATTAGATTTTGTCTTTAGCAACTAAACGCAATGGCAAATCCCAGTTTTGTAAGGTGGGAAAGGCTCAATAAATTGGAGACTATCTTCAGTCAAGGGGCACCTCTACCAATTAGTTTCCATCTTCTGTTCTCCGAAATGAAGAGACAGAAGATGTAGAGAAGTTTAACCATCTTATTGATCTCTCTCCAAACTCATATAGAGACATACTTTACTTTGTAGATCAGATATGGAAGAAGAATCTCAGACTCAGCCTCCTAAATTCGCCCTTCCTGTGGATTCAGAACACAAGGCCACTGAATTCCGGTTGTTCTCGGTGGCAGCACCGCACATGAGAGCATTTCATCTGTCTTGGATCTCCTTCTTGGCTTGTTTTGTGTCTTCTTTTGCGGCTGCACCGCTCCTCCCAATCATCCGAGATAACCTCAACCTCACATCCACTGATATTGGCAACGCCGGGATTGCATCAGTCTCCGGAGCAGTCTTTGCCCGGATTGCCATGGGGACTGCCTGCGATTTGTTTGGACCCCGCCTTGCCTCTTCCTCGCTCATCCTCCTCACTGCACCAGCAGTTTACTTCAGTTCTATTGCCTCATCTCCTACATCTTTCCTCCTAGTACGCTTTTTCACGGGCTTCTCACTTGCTACTTTTGTCTCAACTCAATTCTGGATGAGCTCTATGTTCTCTGCTCCAGTAGTTGGTACCGCCAATGGTTTTGCAGGTGGCTGGGGCAACCTGGGTGGTGGAGCGACGCAACTCCTCATGCCACTTGTGTTTAGCGTCATCCGAGACATTGGCGCGGTCAAATTTACAGCCTGGAGAATTGCTTTTTTCATTCCTGCTCTGTTTCAAACATTGTCGGCATTCGCGGTTTTGATCTTCGGACAGGACATGCCGGACGGGAACTTCCATCGACTGCAGAAATCTGGGGAGAAGCCAAAAGATAAATTTTCGTGGGTTTTCTTCTATGGGATCACAAACTATAGAGGGTGGATTCTGGCATTGACTTACGGTTATTGCTTTGGGGTAGAACTGACTGTGGACAACATTATAGCAGAGTACTTTTATGACAGATTCAATCTAAAACTCCATACTGCAGGAATGATAGCAGCAAGTTCTGGGTTAGCAAATCTATTCTCTCGGCCAGGAGGAGGGCTTCTCTCTGATGTAATGGCAAAGAGGTATGGAATGAGGGGAAGGCTTTGGGCCTTGTGGCTAGTGCAAACCTTGGGAGGTGTTTTCTGTGTAATTCTTGGGCAGGTTGGGACTTTAAGTGCATCCATTGTTGTGATGATTGCTTTCTCTATACTTGTCCAAACTGCATGTGGGCTTACATTTGGGGTGGTTCCTTTTGTCTCTCGTAGGTATGTTTTCCAATTACTTATTATTTTCAAAGTCCTTTGTTTTGCCCTAAACAAATAGCTGTTACTCATTCATATATGATACTATGGCATTCTTCAGGTCACTGGGGGTCGTATCCGGCATGACCGGCGGTGGTGGAAATGTTGGGGCAGTTTTGACGCAGCTGATTTTCTTTAGAGGATCCAGATATTCAAAAGAAACAGGGATAACTCTAATGGGAATCATGATGATATGCTGCAGCCTTCCATTATTCTTAATATACTTCCCGCAATGGGGTGGGATGTTTTGTGGCCCATCAACTAAAACACACGCCACAGAAGAGGAGTACTACATGTCTGAATGGAAATCAAATGAGAAGGAGAATGGTTTTCATCTAGCAAGCTTGAAATTTGCTGAGAATAGCGTGAGCGAAAGAGGCGTAAAAGCAGACTCTGTAACCAGGCCCTCTGATCAAACTTCACCAGCTCATGTTTAGCTACAACCTCATTCATGCCTGTGTATAAAGAATTCCCTGTTCTGTCCGTAATAAGGCCCAAAGCTATGCAAGTAACATGCGTTTAGCTTTCTTTCTTTCTTTTTTTTTTTTTTTTCTTTTTTTATCAAGTCAACTACTAAAAGCTTTTAGATAAAATATGAAAGTTGAAAAAAGATGTTATAATATTATTATTGTTTTAGAATTTGAAAAAATTGAATTGAGATTAGAAAAAGTTGAATTGTTTATTATATTTTATGTGAAAATTTTAAAAACTTATAATAATAAAATGAGATAAAATACTTTCCGAATCCAAAGGTTTTATACTCTAGCCCACCCACCATCAATTTGTTTTTGGAGTTGGGGAGATTGGGGTTTGCTATTAAAGTTTGTTGGTTTCTTCGTTCTTGCTCGTTACTTGGGTCATTGGGCTGGGTGGGCCTTGCCGCATTGGACGTTCTTTGGGAGCTGTACCCAGAGTAATGTCTTTTACCGTTCATGCGACCATTTTCACATTCCGAGAGGTGGTCCGTGACCCTTCTCTCTCTCTCTCTCTCTCTCTCTCTCTCTCTCTCTCTCTCTCTGTGTTTTAAAAGAAGACCCAGAACAATAATTGAATAGACTTGTGGGTGCCATGTGACTATTTCTCAGTCGGCTCACTTTCTTCCGGTTTCTTTCTTTTTCGTTTCTAGCCCAATTTCTACCCCCTCGGGCTTACGAGGGGGTCTATGCACTGACAGACAAATAGAGAACCATACAGCCGAGAGGGGAAAAAGAAGAGGATAAACAATCATATCTTCTTATATATAAAAGCTGCAATGCAAAAAGCAACGGTATTTTTTGTCTCACATTATTTTCTTTTGTCCTTGTTTTTTCTTGGTATTTTTTCATTTTATCCCTGTTTTTTCAATATTCTATTCGTGCATTTACAGTTTTATCCTTCTTTTTTGTTTGTTTACTCTTTTTGTCCCTCGATTTGTTTTTTTATTCATGATTTTACATTTTTGCCCCTCAATTCCATTAAGAGTGGCATCTTGACCATTTTTCCTTCTTATTCAAATGTAAAGAAAAAAAGAAATCCGTTTAGAGGATTGGAGATACATTAAGGGTAGATCTCAAATCATACACATATATTAAATTAAACCAACTTCAAAACAATTTTCAAAAAATATGTTCAAATCTAAGAAAAAATAAAAAATTTCCCGCAAATCCAAACAAAATGCCTTCACATTTCTATAAATTCAGTAAATAAATCATACCCACTTAGATTTACACAAAAAATATCACTTAGATTTTTCTCACACCATTACAAAAAATACCACTCAGATTTGCACAGAAATAAACAAAATCAGAAAGAAAATCATACCTATTTTGTCCCTTCTCCAATATTCATTCAATGGGCAGCCATGAAAATGTCCATTTACAATATTAACAATAAATAAATAACACCCTGTCATGAAAAGATTCAAATAAAAAAGAAGAAAAATCAGGAGAAGGAGGAAGAAGAGAGCCTCTAATTATTCAAATTTCAAGTCGGCAAACCAATTGTAAACCGTGTGGCAGACACAATCAAAAGTGTCATGTTCTCCAAGACAACAAATTCCCATAATTTCCAACACCCAACAAAGCCTTGCACAGCACAAAAAAAAAAAAAAAACCACTCCACAAAGCCACCATAGTCTCCCTTCCCACCAACCCATCTTGTTGAAATCAATCACTAAGGAGAAGTTGGAACACCACTCTGCAACTCAGAAACTGCCAAATTGGACTCCAACCAACCAGATCCACCACGCACGACGTCCCTTTCTTCTTCGTAAGACCCCGCCAATTCCACTGCTATCACCATCGATCTCGACACAGCCACCAAGAATTTGTCATCCTTTGCCCATTCTCGACCAGCCACCCACATCTGTCGTTACACCTCCATTTTTTTTTTGTGAGCTTTAAATCCCGTTGTCGCACAACTTTTCCTTCTTCGGTGAAGGTGTTTTGGTTCTTTCAGTTTTTTGTGTCTTATGTTTGGGATTTCCCTTTTTTATTTTCAGATTTCCTAAAAGGTGCATGCATGCTTTTTGTTATTACAAAAACACCCTTCAACCCATGGCCCTTAGAATTTCATAGAAGCTGCCTCTTGAAGAATCGTTATGGTTGGTGCCCTTCATCAAATTCATCTTCAAAATTTAATGAAAAGTATATGTTTTTCATAAATTCAAAACTTACTTATCTATAACTCCACATTGGATTAGCCATTAGAATCATCAAAATAATAATATAATATTATTTTTTTAATAATAATATTTTTATTTTTTTTTATATTTTACAATTACACTAATCATATATACTTTAATAATTTAATTTGACACTTAAATATTTTTTTTCATATTTTGCAATTGCACAAATTATAGAAAATGTAAGAAATACATTTTATAATAAAATAATAAGTATACATAATGAATAGTGTATCTTCAAATATGAAGATGGAAGTAGAGTTACTGTAGCTCAAAGCTTGAGCTTTGAAAGTATAGCCAATCCAATGCTGGCGTTTTAACTCCAAAATCATCAAATTTTGATGAAATCTCTCTTTTGATGAGACGGATGCTGATGCTCTTAGGTGTACATGGCAGGTCGTATGTTTTAACCCTAGTTCATTTACATGGGATGTGCTTAGATTTTAAATGGGACTTGTGTTTTTAAATTAGGTTGGGCCTAGATGTATATTCATAAAACCGCTATGATATAGTTTACTAGGACTTTGTTAACTGAATAAATATTTAGCCTATAGATCTATTTTTTATAGAAAATACGAAAGGGATTTAAAGTATATTTCAAAGTATAGTACTAAGCATTAAATCTATGATTAGCCTATAGTATTATGGAGTATGTTTAATTCCATTGTTTATTTTTTCATATTTTTTATAAAATTATTATGTCATACCTTAAATAGAAATTCAATGAATATGTTATGAAATTTAAATAATATTACTAAAGGAAATTTTTATTAGATTATTTCTATGGTACGATTTTAATTAATGAGAATACCACGAAGCACTTTCTTAGAAAGTAGCAAACTGTGTTTAGTATTACGTATAAATTTAGAACCGCTTTCTTATTTCCATGGTATGAATTTAGTATTTTGTATAAAATAGAAACTGCGAAATGAAATTTTAGAAGCAAAGCTACTTGGTGAGTAATTTGCTTATCCACCAAACTTGTATGGACCTATCACTTCTCTTAATTTTATATTAAGTTTATTTTAACTTGAATAAATCTATGACGGGTTTCAACTTTGTATGGATTTCAATTCTTATTTTGTTGTTCATTATGGAGTGATAAATAGTCACTTTATCCATTTTGATTAAGGATAACTCAACTCATCTCAAACTAATCATTAATAAAACTTTGGTTTTGTTTGGATAATAAATCAATCTCATCTCATCTCATTATTATATTTTTTTTTAATTTTAAATAAAATATAATAAAAAATGGCTTTTAATTTTTTAACTAGGTGATATGTGCAAAGGAATACGAGCTGCTACTGGTATATTTATATATATAAACAAATTGTTTTGAATAATTGGGAAAAGGCTGCAAGTGGGAATGTTAGTGACACAAAAGAGATCAAGTGCAACAGGTTACAGGTAGACCGTAGGGAATCATCGATTAGCTTTGTCTCTTTCAAGAAATTTTTAAGCCCATGCGCGTGCTGGGAAGTTGGACGGTGCGGCCACCACTGCCTCCACCACCACAACCCTCGTAAATACCTTCCACCAAACTAACTCAAAAGGCAACCGTCCAACTGATAAAATATAAAGAGTCCTGCTATGTAGAAGCATAAATTGTACCTGTACGTGCACTCTGCTTACGTGTCAAGTATTTATTTATTTAAAAAAAATGGACGGAGAAAGAAGAAAAGAAAAACTCCAGACTTTTTGTTTCTCGCAGAACTCTTTCCATTGGAATAGTAGCTTCCAAATCTTGAGAGAAATATCTCTCAAAAATGCTTGAAAGTCGAATCCCTCTCAAATATACTGTGCAGAAAAGTTGGTTTTTTATCAAAACACTTCGTTTGTTTTCATAGATAAGATGAGTTGAGATAAAAGTTAAAAAGTTAAATAAAATATTGTTAAAATATATTTTTTAATATTATTTTTATTTTGAAATTTAAAAAATTTGAATTATTTATTTTATTTTGTATTGAAATTTGATAAAGTTATAATGATTAAATGAAATAAGATGAGATGGATTTGAAAAAGTTGAATTGTTTATTTCATTTTATATTGAAATTTGAGAAAGTATAATAATGAAATTGAGATAAGATGAAATATTTTCTAAAAACAAACGAGATCTTATTACCTGCAAAACTCATCTGTACAAAATACAATAGAGTTAAGGGGGCATCTATCATGGTTGCCCATTTATGCATCCAAAGAGTCTCTCTCCCACATTGATCCATCTTCTACCGGGAATATCACCGTTTTGTTTATTAATTTTTGACATCCATGATCCATCTTCCACACAAAGATCCATCTTCCATCTCCATCTGACTGGAGAGAGAGAGAGATTTAAGATCTCAAAGTCAGAGACACCCATTATTTTGTCTAAATCCAAGAACGATATCATATGAGAAGGGGGCTTAGGTTGGCGTCACAAGGAGGGAATGGAGGCGGAACTGATTCACTGAACTTGGGAAATTTGTTCCTTTCCTACTCACACTGTTTCAGCTCAACACCAAACGAACCGTTTTATTAAACACGGTGAAAGTCGTGCCCGAGGCCTTCACCACTTGTGCCTGTGTTTAGACTTTTTCAAATATAAAATATAAAAAGCAGGACCAACCTACGAAAACGAAAGAGCTTTTCATATCTGAGAAATTTCAACTTCTTTCATTTCTTGGGGACAACGCTGCTTCTTCTGCTTTTTAAAAAAGAAAAATCAATAAAGTTGCATCATATATACAAGCTGAGGAGGGAGTTGGTGTTAAAGTCCAACCATTGATCCTTAGCTTTAGGAGATATTAATTTGATTAAATTTTTAACTTTCAAAATCGTAACATTTTATCATGTTTTTGAATCCAACGATAACCCACTCTATTAATATTGACGTAACTAGACATTTAACCCTCGAGATCATAACAATTATACCACCAACAAAAGTCCGGCCATTAAAACGCATGTAGCTTTGAGAAAACAAAGATTAAAAAAAAACAATGTACCAATAGTCTGCTCCCATGTTACTTGACAAAATCAAGAAGGGAGCCGGCATGTTGACAAATTGATATAGTCCAACTAATGGCCGAGTGATGAATGATTTTAAGGTTGGAGAGCCCAATTATTAAAGGAGCATTGCAAGTAACTACTTTTTAAATACTTTTGTTGGAGATTATCGGCGCTTCTACTATTTTTTATCATGTCCTTAGAAAAAAGTAACAACACTACATAATCGCTAGAATCAAAGGAATGGACACACCTATCTGGCTATCTCTACCAAAAAAAAAAGCAAAAATAGAAAAAAGGAAAGAGGAGTATTTGTTACAAATTGTTTATAACAAGAATAACCATTTGCAGCGAAAATGAACATATTTTAATACAAAGTAATTATTTTCGTAGCAAATAACGCTAAACCTCAAATAAACATTTTATTATAGTACCGTATGCCGACGAGTGGGCTAGCTCAACATGCCAGCGGAATAGGGGTACCGTGGAGTACTGGAGGAGCAAGATCACACACTCTCGGCTTGGGCGGATTGCAAACCCATATACGCTAGTCTGATGGTGATAATGCTGATGTCTTCTTGAAAATATTAGATGTTGAGTTGAATAGAGATAAATTAAGTTATTTATGAATAGTAATGAGTTGAAATGATGAAATGAATTTTGTAGAGCCCATCTAAGATAAGTTTATATGTGTTTAGATGTTAAGAAGAGTTAAAATATATTTATAGAAAATTGAAAAAGATTGTGAGTCTCACGTATAAAGAGGTCATGTTGAGTTGAAAAAAATTGTGGGTCTCACGTATAAAAAAATTTTGACTTGAGTGATGTTTAGGCTGCGTTTAAATGTTGAGCTGAGTTCAATTGAATTGAGTTCTTTTTTAATAATACTGAGTTGAGTAGTAGATAGAGTTATGTGAGACCCATCTAAATTGAGTTTAAAGTATGTTTGAATGTTAAAATGAGTTTAGTACTTTTTATAGAAAATTGAAAAAGGTAATAGGTCTCACATATAAAAATATTTTAAATTAAAAAAAATTGTGGGTTCCACATGTAAGAAATTTTTGAGTTGGGATGAGTTTAGTAATTTGAGAGTTGAGTGTTTGGATATTAGACTCGGCTTAAAATTAAACTAAACTCAACTGAGTTTGGAAACCAAACGTAGAAGTGATTTGGGAGTTGTTTTTTTAATGTTAGACTCAGTTTAAAATTAGATTAAATTGAGTTAATCTCAATATCTTCCAACATCCAAATGGGGCTATAGAGTTTAGTTGAGCGATCAAAACGTGTGGATTTTGGATGGAGATTTTTCCTTTTTTAAATGATTTTGACAATTAATAATTTTGTCTCTTCAAAGAGAGAATGGGAATACATGCATGATTGCAATTTTTTTATTATAATATAATTGAATGGAAAATAATTGTCAATTAAGTTTGTTGATGCTGAAAAAAATCGCACAACAAGCCGGAATGAGAGAAAGAATTATTCCTAATCCATTATAACGATTCGGGTCTCAATCGGTGTGGTCCAGAGCCTCCTGCAGTGGTCCGGTACAACTGTATAGTATTAGTCCGTTCATTCATGGCAATGTATAGAAAACAAATGCAGGAAAAGTAAAGATCTACTTTCTGCATAATGCTTACGTCTACAAACGTTTGGGGAGGAGGAATCCACTATAACATAAGTAGTTTATAGTCTCTCATTTATCCCTATACAATAAAAGTCAAAAATCTATTTGTTGGAAGAGATTTTCACATTGGAGCTCTCATCGTGAGGTCAAAGATGTTGGAGAAGAAGTCTCATGGGAGTCGTCTAGTCGTTTCCTTTTATTTAACCCCTCCTTTCGCATGCCTTAGGGAGTGCTGAGGATTGGTAATCTTTTCCTTAAGTATTAACTACGAATTCTCTTTTCTCTACTTTCTCATTTTCCTTTCCTAATCCATGCACCTTCCCATACGCCTCCTCCTACTTTCTCTTTTCCCTGGTCTCTCTCATTCTTTTGTCTTATCATATGGACTTTTTGATGGATTGGGCCTAATTATTTGGGGATAGGATATTTTATCCGAGTTAAACTATAGATCAGCCACACACAACACACACTCATATGTGGCAGGTATTTTCTTTTTTTTTTTTTAAACAAAATGTATGTTTTGTTACATGTGAAAAGTTTGGTGTGAGATGTGTGTGTTGGGCAACCGGCGGATGCAAAGAATTTTTCATTTTATCCTTCAAAGTTGATCCTGAGTGATTATAAATTAAGTGATACTTGGAAGAAAGTAATTTGTATATTTTTGTCATATTCTTGACTCGGGAGTCTGGATAGATCGAGGGCATGCATGCAGCATTGAGTACCTACCAAATTAAGTCCATTGCAAGTTATGTGGTTCAATTGTTCCATTAGTTGACCGTACAGACTGCATGCATGCCTCAACATCTTATTTCTACTGATCAATATTTTGGCCTTGTGCGATCTCATAGAATGGAAGGAAAGGCAGAAAGCTGCACGTGCTTCCCACAACCCTACGGCCTATAATTCCATTGGTCTCTCCACTAACCTTTATTTCTTCTCACCTTTCTCTTGTTCTTTTTTTTTCCCCCCGTTCAGGTAAGGAATGCCCTATCCAGTACTACTGCTACTTATTTCGCAAGAATAAACTCCAACGAATTACATATATATATAATTTTTTTTTTTTTTTTATAGTAAGCACACAATCTAGAATGATGCTATATTAATCCCTCCTCTCAGCCTATATTGGCTGAAGTAAGGATCTCTAGTTCTCTCATTGTTGTGAAAACGAGAGCAAGAAATTATTAAAAATAAACAAGAAAATAAACAAATAATCAATTACACAACACAAATTTATAATTTACGTGGTTTGAGAACGTGCTTACCGAAGCGAATTTGAGCTTTCAAAATCAAACTCAAGTAGACATTATTAGAATAGATAGTTTTGATGTTCCTTAGATAAAATATGAGCTAGCATTCCCTCAAGCACATGATGTGCACTCTCTGTCAATACCGTAGACAATACGTTTGTTATTGTCTACGGTTGCCCATAACAAACTTTATTCTTCATTTGATTCCTTTACAGTGTATATATACCTGTACAGATATCATATTTCAATATAGAGAGAAACTTTCAAATTCCATTGCGTGTACTTGTTTCATTTGTGCTAAATCTAACATGGTATCACGAGCTACAGACTAAGACTAACTGTCCTCGATCCATGGCTAAAGAAACTTCCAATCCCCCACCTCCGCCACCTCCTCCTCCACCTTCGTCTCCATCTCATCCCCACATTACCTCATCCTTTTCTCATATTGTTACCACAAAACTATCCTTAGAAAATTACATTCTCTGGAAAGTTCAAACCTCGGTTTATCTAAGAGGTCAAGACCTCTTCTCTTTGTCGATGGTACCTCTCTCTCACCCCCTGAGTTTCTTCCCCACTCCTCCAATACACCTCCCAAAATTAATCCTGCTTTTCTCACCTAGCGGAAGACGGACCAACTTGTGCTCAACATTCTTTTCTCCTCACTCTCTAAATCTATACTCCATCATGTTCTCTCTTCCACTACATCCTATCAACTTTGGACCTCTCTTTCATCTATGTTCTCTTTTCAATCCCAAGCCAAAGAGTTTCAAGTGCGTTTTCAGCTCACAAATCTCTCCAGGGGTGAACAAACCATTTCGGATTTTTTTGGCAAGGTGCACCAACTAGCAGACTCTCTCATTGCAACTGGACCTCTCTCTCAAATAAAGAACTCATCACTTACATTCTCAATGGCCTTGGTTCCTGTTATGAGTCTTTTGTAACCTCTATTACTACTCGGTTTGACCCCATTTCCTCTCATGAACTTTATCAACTACTTCTCACACATGAAACTTTCTTGCGCACAACAATCGATCCACACTCGTTTCTGTTGAACCATCAGCCCATTTTACCTCTGCTCTCCGTGACCAACGTGGAAGAGGTTCCTTTCGAAGGGGACGTCAAGGACGTAGTCGAGGTCGTGGCTATTCAACAAATCGTGGTGGTCGCACTCAGTCTCCTCAATACTCTGCACCATAGCCCCAATATCAGCAGTATAACTCTCAGCGCCCAGTCTGTCAAGTATGTCAAAAGACTAGCCATGTTGCTCTTCAGTGCATGCAACGATTTAATCACTCTTATCAGTACGACGCTTCCAAAGTTTTCTCAACAAACTATACTACTCAACACCCCTCCTCTGAATCGGTTTGGTATCCCGATTTTGCTGCTACTCATGATTTCTCTAACTTGAACATGTCTTCTGAGCCTTATACAGGTAGTGAGACCATTAGAGTGGGTGATGGTGCGGGCCTTCAAATAGATCATTTCGGTGATTCATCTCTCACCTTCGATTCCTCTTCCTTTCGTCTTCAAAATCTACTTTATGTCCCTTCTATAACAAAGAATCTTGTTTCTGTTCTTCAATTTTGCATTGATAACAATTGTTACTTTGAATTTCATGCCACACATTTTCTTGTGAAGGACAAGGCGACACAGAAAATCCTCCTCACATTAGTCACTCGTGATGGTCTTTATACCTTCCCCACCACTAAGTCTTCACTGCCTTCCCCATCTGTCCATGTTGGAGAATGAACTTCAGTTGCTCAATGGCATAGACAGCTTCGGCATCCATCTCTAGCCTTGGTCTCTTGTGTTTTGCACTCAAAATGTTTGCCTTATTTTTCCACAGATTTAGTTTTCTATTGTTCAGTTTCTTGCAAAATGTCATCAATTTTCATTTTCTCCTACATCGGAGCATTATACAAAGCCATTAGAATTAATCTATGTTAATGTATGGGGCCCAACCCACTATGTTTCAAAGAATGGCTATAAATACTATGTCTCGTTCGTTGACTATTAGACACGCTTCACCTGGTTCTTTCCCATGAAATTAAAATCTGATGTGCATCACATTTTCTCCACTTTTTAGCCATTTGTTGAACACTTGTTTAATTCCAAGTTAATTACATTACAAATCGATGGAGGTAGTGAATTCAAACCTCTCACCTCCATATGCAAACAACTGGCATTACGCATCATTTTTCATACCCTCACACCCATCAAGAAAATGGGTTAATCGAACATAAACACCGTCATATAATTGAGACCGGGCTTGCACTCTTAGCCCAAGCTTCCATTCCCTTTAATTATTGGGTTAAAGCTTTAGAAACTGTGGTTTATCTCATAAATTTACTTCTCACTCCTACTCTTAAAAACAAATCCCCTTACTCTAAGGTTTATAATTGTGAACCGGACTACAAATTTCTCAAAATTTTCGGTTGTGAGTGCTGGCCCAACTTAAGGCCCTACAATTCTCATAAACTAAATTTTAGATCCATCTCTTGTGTTTTTCTTGGGTACAATCCAGCCCATAAAAGATACAAATGTATGGATCTCAAAACTCAAAAAATATATGCTTCCCGTGATGTTCTCTTCAATGAAAATTCATTCCCTTTCTCCCTTACAAGGGCCACGAAATTCTCTCGAAAATCGTTTTCTTCTCCAGCCCATTTACCCTTCTTTTCTTCCTCTCTTCTTGGCCTGATACCAACCTCTCCATCCCTCAACCTAAACCCAAGCCCATCTATCCCTGTTTCCAGCCCAAATCAGCCCTTGTCTCTTCCAACTAATCCATTGTCTTTAACTTTACTGAATTCACGCCCTTCTTCTCCTCGAGCACATATACCACCTGCAAATATACCTTCCTCCCCAAATCCACTTCACTCCTCGAGCATTTTAGTTCAGCCACGCTCTCCATCCATTACAAGAGCAAAAACCAAATCATCCCGTCCTTGCCGATTTACTGATGGTATGATTACATATCCCACTCGACATTGTCTCACTATCTCTGCATAGGTGTCAGACGATCCTTCAAGCTTCACTCAAGCCTCCAAATTTGATGAGTGGCAACAAGCCATGAAGGAGGAATATACAACTGTTCTCCGAAATTCCACTTGGATGTTGGTTCCGCCTACTCCTCACCAAAATGTTCTGGGGTGCCGATGGATCTTCTACACCAAAACTCATGCAGATGATTCCTTTGAACGAAGAAAGGCCCGTTTGGTTGCAAAGGGGTATCATCAGCAACCTGAAATTGATTTTCAGGACACTTTCAGTCCAGTTGTGAAGCCATCAACAATTCGGCTTGTGTTATCCATCACTATTTCCAGAGGGTGGCTCATGCATCAAATTGATATACAAATGCCTTTTTGCATAGGGTCTTAACAGATGATGTCTATATGCAGCAATCTCAAGGCTTTGTTGATACAACTCGGCCACACCATGTCTGCAAACTTCATAAGGCAATTTATGGTCTCAAACAAACTCCACGAGCTTAGTTTGCCCTACTAAGTACTTGGTTGCTTGATTATGGTTTTGTTGCTTCTAGAGCAGATCCATCATTATTTATACTAAATCATTTTGATGTTCAAATTTATTTGCTGGTCTACGTGAATGACATTGTCATCACGTCTTCCAAATCTTCTACAATAGATAGTTTAATACATGATTTAGGTACTGCTTTCCCTGTAAAGGACCTTGGTCGACTAGCCTATTTCCTTGGTATTGAAGTGGACTACACTCAAGATGGTATTCTGTTGTCCCAACGTAAATATCTCAAAAGCCTTCTCACCCATAGCAATATGCTTCAAGCAAAACCCATGTCTTCCCCTATTTCAGCCTCCTTAAAACTATCCAAATATGATGCCCCTGCTTTTGAAGATATCACATTATACAGGAGTATTGTGGGAGGCTTACAGTACTTGTCAATCACGAGACCAAACATTGCTTTTACAATGAATAAGGTTTGTCAATTTTTACATGCACCAAAACTTCCTCACTAGAGTGCAGTAAAAAGAATTCTGAGATACTTGAAATCCATATAATCATGGACTGTTTTTTGCTTCAAAGTCAAGCCTCACTCTTCAAGCCTAATCTGATGTCGATTGGGGTGAATGTCCAGATGATCGTCACTCCACTAGAGCTAATTGTATTTTCTTGGGTCAACACTTGATATCTTAGAGCTCCAAAAAACAGTCCACCATAGCCAAATCTTCAACAGAGGCAAAATACAAATCTGTCACCTCATCTGTAGCGGAATTGATATGGCTCCAAACTGTCTTGCGTGAACTTGGTATTCTCTTATCTCAAGCCCCAATTTTATGGTGTGATAATCTTGGAGCCACCTATCTTTCAGCAAATCTAGTTTACCATTCCCAAACCAAACATATGGTTATTGATTATCATTTTGTGAGGGATAGAGTTGCCGCCAATACATTAAAGGTTTCCTTCATTAGTTCTCAAGCTCAAATTGTAGATGTGCTTACCAAGCCCCTTGTATCTGACAAGTTTCTTCATTTTAAATCAAGTCTCAATGTTGTTGACACATCCTTGAACTCGAGGGGACGTATTAGAATAGATAGTTTTGATGTTCCTTAGATAAAATATGAGCTGAGCATTACCTCAAGCACATGATGTGCACTCTATGTAAATACCGTAGACAATAGGTTTGTTATTGTCTACGGTTGCCCATAACAAACTTTATTCTTTATTTGATTCATTTACAGTATTTATATACCTGTACAGATATCACATTTCAATATAGAGAGAAACTTCCAAATTCCATTGCATGTACTCTGTTTCATTTGTGCTAAATCTAACAGACATTATGATTAAAACTCTGATTAAATTATTTTAGATCAGGCTAGAAGGGATCGCGAGGACTCTATTATTTTTAAAATTTTTGCACTTTAATTAATTGCCTTGCAGCAATGCGTTTTTAAGATATAGGTTGTATATATCAATCATGTGTTGTAATTAAAGAGAGGGATTTTTTTTTTTTTTCCTCTAAATAACAAGCTGGACCTACCATATATAATTGATTCCCGGTGAAAGTTTAAAAATGATCTCAAAAGTGACCCTAATAATTTCTTAGTGGGGCGGTGCATGCAGTAACCAAAACTGCAGAAAAAGAAGCATTAACGTTTTTTCTTCTAATTTAATCAGTCAACGTACTGAATCTACTGATCAATTACATGATAAAAAACAGTAATTATAAGACAGTACCATCGCCTTCTCACACCCAAAAACCTTAAAGAAGGGAAGCAAACAAGATCATAAGAAAAATACATTGAAAAAAAAGTTACAATAATGATCCCTTATCTTTAATCGATATATGTTCCCTAACATACAAAATCATGTGATCTTGATATTCTTCTGACTGCATTTCCGCCACTTCTTAAGCAATAATCTATGCTCGAAGGAACTAGAGGGGCTCTTGATTTCCCATAAGAATTATTACACAAACCCTTCTGGAAACCTTGATAGAGTGGCGAGGGGTTCAGCTGAATATCAGTTAGACCGATGTCTGTGCAGGGAACGCCATTGCTGCATGCAAGATGAATTGGTTTCACTGAATATGTCCCAATTATCTGGTCGTATTTAACACTAGATATTTCCACTGCCTTTGTTTGGTTCTTGCAGAAACTCTTGTCACAATAAAACTGGTCTATCATTATTGGGACCTTAACATCGGAAACTTGAACGTTTCTAAACGTTACGTTCTTGACCGATCCTCTTCCTCCCTGTAGTAGATCATAGGAATCAAATAATGACAAAAATAAACAATTAATGATGTTATTACTTGAAGCAGCTCTATATATATATGGTACCTGCCATGTTTTGATCCTTACTCCTGACAGAGTGTTTTGAAATGAGACATTCTCGACAACAATATTGGAGACGCATGCAATAGTTTTGTCCTTTCCAAGTCCTCCTAAACTGCAATTGTGGGAACAAAATTAATTTTCTTTGATCTCTTTTGTGACAGATGGATTCAGTTAATATAGTACTATATATTTAATTACCTTATGCCATGTCCGGGACCACAATTAATATGATGAACATGGACATTGTTGCAACCAGCTTGTATGGATATACAATCATCCCCTGCGAAAAGAGAATGTCCCAGAATTAGAATTATATTTGATATAGTATTGTACTGCTAATGCGAGCTGTATTTATTACTTAATTATCNTATAGTTTTGTCCTTTCCAAGTCCTCCTAAACTGCAATTGTGGGAACAAAATTAATTTTCTTTGATCTCTTTTGTGACAGATGGATTCAGTTAATATAGTACTATATATTTAATTACCTTATGCCATGTCCGGGACCACAATTAATATGATGAACATGGACATTGTTGCAACCAGCTTGAATGGATATACAATCATCCCCTGCGAAAAGAGAATGTCCCAGAATTAGAATTATATTTGATATAGTATTGTACTGCTAATGCGAGCTGTATTTATTACTTAATTATCATATACTTAGCGGCCCACAGGCTAGCAAAAGTTAAAGTTAGTTGTGTCAGTTGTTTTTGTTCCTGCTTATTTCANCATATACTTAGCGGCCCACAGGCTAGCAAAAGTTAAAGTTAGTTGTGTCAGTTGTTTTTGTTCCTGCTTATTTCAAAAGTTAGTTTGGTGCGTGACAGTTACCGTTTGTAACAGTCGCCCGACCAATCGTTCTCTCTCAAGATAGATACGTACTTGATTGATCGAATATGCTTCTAAGATTAACTAATAGAGGGTGAGTCGACGGCTAAAGGAAGAATAAAATTAATTAAAAAAACGTATCTTTATGTTCTAGAGTACTTCTTAAAAGGAAAATATTTTAATCACAAAGTCATTATATAAAAATAAATATACAAATTGATGTCGATTGACGTGAACCGTTGTATCATAAAGTTATTTTTATTATAAAGTAGATTTAA
>QEOT01009671.1:160874-178851 GCA_003123785.1 Pterocarya stenoptera | reverse complement strand
CGCTTTCTATTCTATTCGAAGCATGCGATCGTTGATAAATATAAAATGTTACAACTTGAAAAAAGAGAATATACTTGTCGCTTCTTTTTTCAAAAAAAAAAAAAAAAAAAATTGTTTATTAATTACGAATGCTAGCTGCTTGAGAGTCAGTAAAGGAGATTAAAGAAGAGAAAGCTGAGACCTGAAGAACAAGGTGAGGCATGCAAGGACCCTGAAGAGTTATGGGCTTGATCAGGAACTTGAATTCAGAAGGGATTTCTACTGTAGCCCCAGGAATCTTGCAGGCAGCTTTCCATGCTGCTAGGAGTGCCTGTTTGGTTGACATGCTCAACAAGATTAGAACGTTAGCTAGCTAGTAGTCGTTAATACTCTCTCTCTCTCTCTCTCTCTCTCTCTCTCGCAGATGAACAAAACAATTTCCTTTTTCTAATTTTACCTTAGAATCGTCTGAAACTCCGTCACCCTTGGCTCCAAAGAGCAAAACATCGAAGATGTTGGACTGGGTGGGAGTAGGACCATAATCTGGAGGAGGGGTAGGTGCAGGACCAGGACCAGGAAAATTTGAGCCGCCATTGCCACCCTTATCTTTCGGATGCTTATAATGAGGTTTGGTTTTTTTACTGTGATGCTTTCTTGCATCAACTGAAACGGTACTGGAGGACGCGATGAAGAGGATGGACAGCAAGAGTACTAGGGAAACAATAGATAGATTTTTGTTTCTCTTCATTTCCTGCACCTCTTCATTTATCGGAAAGATCTTATACGAGAGGGAAGACTCTAGTGTGTTCAAGAGCTTTATGATATATGCAGTCTGCTCTACCGGAAAGATGGATCGAGGAGGCGAGGGAGTACGTAGTTATATAGACAGTTTATCAGTGTGGCATCATCAAAATAGCCTTGTATTTGTTATGATTTACAAGGAAGTCCTTCTTTTACTGGATAAATTACAGAAAGCAAACTGATTTGCGCAAGTTCAAATCCTTCCGAAAAAATAAAGGCACAACCCAACATTTTTAAAAAAAATTTATTGGAGGTTTAAGCATAATAAATTTATGAGTAGGGTTACACGGATGCATAATTATAAGTACAATATTATATATATTTATATATTAAATTATTAATACGTGGCAGTTCTATTTTATTTTTTAATTTGAATTTTAAATTTTAAAATTTTCATAATTTTAGTAGACTAACACGTCAACACGCATAGTTATAAACTGTTCAAATGGATTAAATAAATCGTGAACAGATATAGTATTAGGGATGACTAATTCTGTCCCTAAATATTATCATTACAAATTATTATTCGAACGGTACTTACAATTTGGGTTTTTTTTTTAACGAAATTTGAATTTTATCCTTAAAAGTCACAAAAAAATTTTCTACTTAAAAAATATTATATGGAACTTACAAACCGTGAAACTACACAAAATATTTCCTTACATCATTCCTTTTAGGAGGGAAAAAAAACTACTTTTTTAGTGCTCCTCGTTATTTTATAGGCTTAGGACGGCAAGACTATTGATCCGGATCGGAAAACTCGACCGAATCGATAGTTTTATTAGTCGGTCTTAGAGTGTAATTTTTCTAGACAGGATTAAACCTTGATCGACCGAATGTATATATATTTTTTTAAATATTTTTATATATAATATATTATTTTATATAGTAGTTGTATAAGTACCATTGATCATATATAAAATGTTAAAGAAATCATTTAATTTTCATTTTACTTATTTAATTAATTTTTTGTATTACTTTAAAAGAAATGAAAAAAATGTTCGTAGACCGAATAGGACCGATCGGCCCTATTCGCGAATGGACTAATCACTTGATGGATCAAAATTTTCGGTCTCTTAACTCCCTCGGACCGGACCGATTACAACCCTAGATAGGATGGTACCCAACTTGTACGTGCAGCTTCGTATAGCATCCTATCAATTTGGAAACTGATCTTTTCAGATAATTTATCTTATTTATATGTTGAGTTCACGTTGTCTAGCATAAGATTTTGAAAGGTGACATAATATATAGCATAAATGAAAATTAGATGAGAAATCTAAAATTCTAAAGCAAACTTTAATATTGTTATAAAGTGGCATATCGCACTATCAGTATATGATTGACTTGTTATAAAATGAATGATGTAAGAAAAGCAAATAAAACTAAGTTGCAGAACAATTAACTAGAAGAAGAAGGAAGGAGGAGAGAAAACTTTCTGAATTCCATTCATTCACTATTTTGATCATGGTGACTTGGTAGTATGGAGTTAGGTCAGACAATGAAGAACCAGTGGTTTTGCTTAATTTTGGTTTTGGTCCATGGGAATTTTCAGTGGCTTGGATGCTAACTGTCCTGAGTCAGCAAGTATACTTTCTTTGGCAGAGATGGATGCCAATAGGGGACCTAGCAACTTCTATGCCTAAAAAATACCTTAAATGGCCGAGGTCTTTTATTTTGAAATGGTGATTCAAGAAGGATTTTAAGGTGGAAATAGATTCCAGTGAGTTGCTTGCAACCACTATGTCATCTACATAAACAAGCAAAGCAGTGAAAGTGGCACCATTGATACAAGTGAAAAGACTATAATCAGCCTTTAACTGTTTAAAACCAAACTGAATGAAGGATGTAGAGAACTTGTCATACCATTGTCTTGAAGCTTGCTTAAGTCCATAAAGACTTCTAAGTAGCTTGCAAGCTTGTCTTGGGTTGCCCTTTTGATAGCCATGAGGTCTTTTCATATGAATTTCTTCTTAAAGTTCTCTATTGAGAAATGCATTGTTTACATCGAATTGGTGAAGATGCCATCCATTAATAGTAGCCAAAGCAAGTATAGTTCTGACTGTGACAATTTTAAATACTGGAGAAAAAGTTTCATGATAATCAACTCCTTCTTGTTGAGTAAATCCTTTGGCAACTAGTCTTGTCTTTTTCCTTTCAATAGTACCATTGGAATTGTATTTGGTTTTGAATACATACTTGCAGTCAATTGGGATTTTACCATGAGGCAGGTCAGTGAGAACCCAAGTCTTATTGAATTCTAGTGCATCAATTTCAACTTCCATTGCCTTACACCAATCAGAGTCTTTGACAGCTTGTCTATAGGTTGTGGGTATTGAGTGGATGAAATGGAAGTGGAAAATAAGGAAAAACTTGGTGACAAACGATCATAAGAAATAAATGAGATAGAGGGAATGAGGTACCTAATGTCATGGCTTTCGATGGAGAAGGTGAGATGAAGGATGCTTGCTTGCTGTGAAAGTCCTGAAGGTATTGAGGAGCTGTCCTTGTTCTAGTTGACCTTCTGAGTGGTGGTGGAGAAGCAGAAGTAGAATTGGAAGGGAGTTCAGGAGAAAGAGAGGAGTGTGAAGGTTCAAGAGGCAAAATGGGAGAGGGTGAAGGATCAAGAGTCTGTAAGGGAGGGGGAAGTGATGGGGGTGAAGAGGAAGTGGGTTTGAAAATTGGACTAGTTAAGAAAGTGTTTAGTGGTGGAATGGTGGTATGCAAAGGTGGAAGAGAATGATGAAAAGGGAAGATATGCTCATAGAATGTGACATCTCGAGAGAGAAAGACTGCCTGAGTGTTAAGATCAAGTAACTTGTATCCTTTTTTCCAGAAAGGATAACCAAAAAAACACATCTCCTACCTCGAGGGTCTAATTTCTTCCTATTTTGTGAAAGGGTGGAAGCAAAACAAAGACACCCTAACACTTTCATATGAGAATATGTAGGGGGAATGTTGAAAAGAATTTCAAATGGGGTCTTATTGGACAGAACTGAACTTGAAACTCAATTAATTATATATGCTACAGTGAGAATAAAATCAATCCAGTATTTATTAGGAAGATTGGGTTGAATTTTAAGAGCTCAAGCTATATTCAAAAGGTGTTGGTGTTTTCTTTCAACAACTCCATTTTGTTGGGGTGTTTATACACAAGTTCTATGATGGATGATTCCCCTTTTAAGAAAAAATTCTTTCATTTGAAATTCAAGGCCATTGTCATGACTTCTAAGTATTTGAACCTTTGTGTGAAATTGTGTATTAAATATATTGCAAAGGACTCATTGCATTGTCTAGTGTCTAATTTAGCCTTGAGTAGATAAATCCAAGTGGTTCGAGAGAAGTCATCTACTATAGTTAGAAAGAATCTGTGACCATCATATGATTCAATGGAATTGGGACACCATATGTCACAATGTATAAGTTCAAAAATGGATTTACTTTGATGATTGCTCATTGGAAAAGGGAGCTTATGATGTTTAGCAATGGGGCACACATGACAAGGATTGTTATGAGAAATTGTGTGATTTTGAATTGAAGCATCTTGAATTACATTTAGCTTGGAAATTGGTGTATGACCCAATCTACAATGCCAAATATCTGAAATATGATCTACACTTGTGGAAATAGTAGAAACATAAATCTGTTTGTGTAGAAAAGTAGAAAAATAATCAAGGAAGACAGTAGGAGACACTGAAGCAATAAGCAAATTGTAGAGTCCATCTTTCATCTCAACCATGCCAATTGTGGTCCATGACAAAAAGTCCTGAATAAAACATGATTGTGAAAGAAAAAAACAACAACAAGAAAGAGAGGTAGTCAGTTTTGTTGCTGAGATCAAATTAAAATGAAAAGATGGGACACATAATACATTGTGAAGAGTTAATGTATAAGTGAGGTGGACAGTGCCAATATGTGTGACAAGTGCTATGGTTCCATCTGGTAACTTAACAACAAAAGGGACACAAGAGCAAATGGAGAATAAGAGAGAGGTGTTGTAGATCATGTGATCTATAGCACCTGTGTCTATGATCCATGGTAAATGAGTTGTTGAATGGTGTGTGTGAGTGAGGGAAGTAAGGGAAAGGGAAGTACCATTCATGGCAATGTTGATTGAAGGAGTGGCAATGAGAGCTTCTCTTGACTGCAATAGGGACAAAATCTATTAGTACTAATCCTTGATAAAAGTAAGTTAAGTATCTGATGGTGGTTTTGGCTCATGGGATGTCATGTTGGCATAGGGAGGGTCAGGTTGCTTACCTTTGCCATGTAACTTATGGCCAGAGGGATAGCCATGTATTTTATAGTATTTATCTGCAATATGTCTTGTCATATGACAGTGTGTGCAGGTTGGTGGTTGAGCATTTCCAGCCTTGAAACAATTTTCAAGCAAGTGGCCAGAAATTTTGCAATAGATACAATAAGGTCTCTCACGCTTTGGTAGTTGGGATGATTTAAAAAAAGGTTTGTAGGAGAATTGGGATTGTTTGACAGCAAGAGTCATGGAGTCAGGGGATGGTATTCCAGAGAGAATCAAATGTTGCATTTCCTGCTGTTGAATCATGGAGAAAATCTTGTTGATGGGAGGTAATGGGTCTATGAGCATGATTTGATCTTGGGTCACATTATAAGTGTCATTCAAACCCATGAGAAATTGTATAACACAATCTCTCTGATATCGATCATAAAGACAACAAGCTTACCACAGGTACAATTAGGCATGGGTTCATATATGATAAGTTCATCCCATAAGGTTTTAAGCTTACCAAAGTAGACATTGACAGAGTCACTATCTTGTTGCAAACCTGTCAAGGATTTCTTCAATTGGAAGATGCGATGGTCATTTTGTTGAGTGAATCTATCTTTGAGTTCAGTCGAGATTTGCTAACCATCATCCGCCAAGATAATGCTAGATTGGAGGGCTGGGTTGATAAAGCTGTGAAGCCAGGACACAATGAGGTCATTACATCTTTCCCAAGCTTCATGTAAAGGATCTTTTGGGTTTATTGGTTTGGACAAGGTGTCATTTATAAACCCAAGTTTATTGTTGGCACGCAGAGCCCTGCACATGGCTCTAGACCAAGTAGTTTAGTTTTATGTGGTAAGAAGATCTGGAACTAAAGGGAGGGAAGGGTTATCTCTATGGTCAAGTCTATAAGAGTTGACAATGTTAGTGAAATCGAGAAAGATGGATGTGTTGGATTTGGGTGTTTCCATTGAAATTTGTCAAGAGAACCTGTCTCTTGATACCATGAAAGAAAAGTACATAAAACTAAGTTGCAGAACAATTAACAAGAGGTGCTAGGTGTTGGTTTATATACAGCAAAGAATAACTAACTCTGATAAGCCAGAGGTAAAAGGGAATATTCATCTAAGTGCTACAGCAATGTAACAAACTGTACAATTACATAAAAGGACATGATGACTTAATTACAAGAGGACCCTTTCTGGTAGTTTGAGAGGAGCATTATCACAAGCTGCGAGTGCATGAGGCTGCAGGTCAGATGTCTTCATGGTAGCACTATCAGCTTGATCTTGATGAATTACAGTAGAGGAGGTGTGATGAACATGCTGCTCTAATAAATTATAAAATAGTTATAATCATGTCATTAGTTGTTGATCTCTAATATTGAGTTCGTTGTTTTTTTTTTCACTCCTGACTATTTGGTTGTGGATTAGAGTTTATGGACATGAATTGGTATTGATCATAAAAGATTAGTTCTCTCTCGGGTATGGTTTTTATATGTGGTAAATGGTGAGATATTTTACGAGAGAGTGAGAACTAAAGAGCGAATGAAAAGGGGCTTTCCCCAGGTAGATTTTGATCTAGAAATCTCGTACAAATTACAAAAGGTTTAATTGGACCAGAATACTTGTAGTAATAACCATCATCAATGGCCCACCAACATAACCTGCATGATACAATATGAGCCTTTATCTAAACCACCATTTGAAGTGATGATCAGGTGGCCATTTAAAGCGAGTCTATTAAACAAAGAAAAACTAATAAAAAAGCAATGCATGCGGCTCTCTCTCTCTCTCTCTCTCTCTCTCTCTCTCTCTCTCTCTCTCTCTATATATATATATATAGTTGGAGACTATATATTTAGATCAATGCATGGTGGCCGTCCTAGGTTTCCTACTTTTTTATTTTACTAAATAAAAGTTTCAGACAAATGAGAGTTGGCCATTGAAGCAAGCAAATCAGAGAGTCTGATCAGGGTCGACTTTTGAAAGTTTTTTTAAATTTCCCTGTGGGTAGTAGTGAGTTCTAATTGGCTGTGTCTGGGAATGTTTTGTGCTCATGAGCTGCTCTCTCAGTGATTGTCTTCTTCTTGCACGCGTATAGATAGGCCATATAATCATGATGTGGAACGGTCGGTGCCATTCCGCCGCTGCATCAACTGCATTAATTATATATATTTAACATACATATACACACACGTTAAAGCAAACTGCTCCTTAACAATCAAGATCATATATAGGATCGATGTTGAATGATACATACTCTGACAAAACAAAACTTTGATTAATCTGCTATTACATTTCTTCTTTCTTTTCATGTCGACGTTCGTTCACATACAACAAGAGTTTTGTAATTTTTGAATTTATATATAAACACATCATTTCATGTAGAATATTAATTGTTTGTTTGAGATAAGAGAAGATGAGTTTTCCAAACAAACCCTAGTCTTGAGCTGTTTGAACGATAACTCCAGAAAATCTGAATCCATAAATATTATGAATAATATAGCTTACAAGGCCCACGTTGTTGATTTTGTATGCTGCAAATCATCAACACTGAAGATGGTCCGGATCCATTTAGTCATCAACGAATCAGAGCTCTAGCCTTTGTCAATTTGTCGAAATATGGTCTCGACTCTGGCCCATCATGTTCCTATAAGGGGAAGAAAATGCGTACAGCCCCTGTTGCAGATTATGCTTGTACGACCACCATTAGACCTTTCATAAGTTAAAATAAACAAACAAACAAACTATAATTTCCCAAAAATTAAAAAAAAAAACTCATACTTATCCCGATGGATAATATATTTTAGTCAATTGGCAGAGTTTTCAACCCGTGAAGGCGAATATATACTTTATTTTATTTTATAATTAAGGAAATTAATAATCAAACGAGGAAGATCCATTGGATTTCTAGATTTTTATATCCCACTAGTTGAGCTACCCGTCGTTTTCGATTCCAATTTAACACCTTTCTTTAAGTTTCAATACAGAACCTTCCACTACCAAATATTGGTCAATAATATACAAAACGTACGTAACAAAGATTGCTGAACAACAAAAGGTCGGTCGAGTAATAATGCTATTTCCTTTTTGGAAATACTCTAATCACAAAGAAATTACATAAAAATAATCTCACAAACTGATGTGACTTCATACAGTTCGTCAGATTGTAAAATTATTTTTATTATAAAATAAATTTAACAGATTAAATAAAATTATGTCAATTTATGTGATTATTTTGTGTAATTCTTTTGTAGAAGTACCAGTACCGACCTTTCATTTTTAAGCCCCCTGGTGTACCTGTTTGCTTTATTGGTCCAATTGTCCAAAGTCTGAAATTTATAAAGCTTTATGACATTGTTATCCCTTTTTTGACCATTACAAAAAGAGTAATGATATAATCATCCCAATAAAACTTATATTTTTTAAGCATGGTGGTAATTTAATAATACATAATGAAATTTTTTGTTTTTTGAAATATAAATTAACAATAATTATTTGCATGTCAGAATGATAAGTACCCAATAAATAATAATCATAATAATATATCTAACGTGAGCAAGAATGACTTGAGAGCTCCTCCCCCATTTTCCTTGCTTCTTTTCTAAGAGATTGTATCGAAAAACTCCACTACTTTAACCCTAACTCACTTCGCAAGGGAGTTGAAAGAGTCTTGTGGAGGGGTAGAGCCGAGAGGTGGCTCCAAGTCCAAATCCAAATCCCATTAACTTGGCATAATTCATCGGTTTATTAGACTCATGATACTTGGAAATAAGAGAAGGGAAGTCCAGTCTAAAGTCCACCGGAATGATCAAGAAATAGAATTTAGAATATAGATAATTAAAGGTTAGAATGTTGGCAATTGTTAAAGAATGAGTAGTTTCCTTTTGTTTAAATGGTCAAAGTCAGGTTGGTCTTTGAAGCGTCGACCGCATTTGCTGATCCAAATGATCCGTTTCAAACTAATGCCAAGCATGTCAATGAGCGAACGAGAATTCTAGAAGCTTAGCCTTTGGCAGACCAAAGCTTTGAAGATCTTTTGAGAAGGAGAGGCCCGTCTATTTTGGTATTTATTGCTCTAATCCTAAAGGCATGCCTAAGGTATTCCCAATAACTGCCAAGACCTAACAGCAAGAAATACATTAAGCCTCGTTTGCTTGCAAGGATGAAATATAAAATTTTGAAAATTTTTTTAAGTTTTGTATAGTTAGATTATTTCTGAAAATAAACACAGATTTTTTATCTCATATTATCTCATCTCATTTCATCTCTCATTAACTTATTTACTGTTTATAAACTGTACTATACTTGAAACTAAACAGCCTTCAAAATTAAAATACCTTACCTATTGTGAATTTGAATTTGGTGTTTAGATGTTGAGATAAGATGAGATGAAATAAGATAGTTTCAAAGGTTTATGAAACCAAACCAGTCTGGCTGATTTGAGATGAAATGAGATGAGATGAAATGAAATGAGATGGGATGAAATAGTTTTGAAGTTTTATGGGTCCTATTGAGATATGTTTGAATGTATGAAATAGGTTGAGATATATTTAACTTTTTAATAAGAAGTTGAAAAAGTAGTAGATCCCATCAATGATTAGTTTAAAATAAGTTGAAATGAACTTGACACCTAAACATAACTAAGAGTATCTTAGATCACCTGTTAATAGTTGTGAAATAGTTTATAAATAGTAGTAGAATAATAGTGAATAATTTATGAATAATAGTGAACTATTTATGAATAGTAGTAAAGTAATTTAAAAATATCTAAAAATAGTTATATTTCTAAATGGGCCCTAAGTGTAGCTGGTGCATCATGGTAGGACTACACACAATTTACTATTATTCACAAATCATTTCATTATTATTGACAAAATTCTTATCTTATTTTATTAGCCAAGCATACCTAAGTGTAGCCGACATGTGATGGTTGGACTTGCAAAAGTTATAAAATTAAATTTATATATATAAGGGAAACAAAAAAGAAAAATAAAAAACAAAGGCCTAAGAGCATTAGTAGTGGCCTAGCCAAAGTTTGGCTAAAATTTGACCAAAAAATTCACTTTTATAAATTTAGCTAGCCACGTTTTAACAATAACAAATAATAAACTCTCTAAATCTATCAATATTCTATTAAAATATTAATTTTAGACTTTTTATTTATTTTAATTCTAATTATAATTTGAATATTTATTCATTATTAAAAAAATATACATTAAAAGGCTAAAAAAGTACACACTTAAAAGATCTCCAAAAATTAATATTACATCCAAACAACAATAAATGCATATAAAACTAAATATTCATATAATTTGAAAATAGAATTTCTTGGTATTATACAGGTTGATTGTGGGTTTAGCAAATTGACCCGTAATTGACCAATTTATTAATCGCGTATTAGCGAATCAACCTGTTTTGACCCAACTCCATTTGTATTAGGCTCACGGATCGCCTCATATATTGTGATCCCTAACTACAAGGTTGTTAACAAAACACACCAAGGATGAGGGCGCCTTATGCCAATGGATTCTTATCTCAATGATGATAAGATTAGGGTTTACGTGTTGTGTCAAGTTCTAAGTATATATGGTTCAACCTGAATATGTTAAACTCAAAAATTCTTATATAACTTGTATAAATAACAGGTGACACGACATAAATAAGTTTAATAACTAACTTCTATTGGATTGACTTGAACACGTCCTCTTTAATCCTTTTCATATAAATAAGTTTAGTTAATCGTATGTTTATTTTGATTCAATTAAATATTAATAAATAAAATTAATAATTTGAGATATTAAACAGTTAAATATTAATATTAATATTATAATCTAAAAATAATTAAATTACATAAATTAAATATTTATAAAATTTAGAAATAAAAATAATTTATATTATCCAAATTGATTACAGTTTTTTAGAAGAATTATGCTACATATAATTATTTTTGCGTTCCTTACGCATTCCACTAATGTGATTAGTCAAAACATTCATTTTATATTAAAAAAATGATATTATCAATCACATCTGTAAAGCATATAAAGAATACGCAAAACTGACTGGACATAAAAATTTTATTAGGAGTATTCAAGAATTAAGATTCTCTATATCAAATTAAGTCAACTTGGTCTCGTTTGTTTTTAGAAATAATATGAAATGAGTTGAGATTAAAATTTAAAAAGTTAAATAAAATATTATTAGAATATTTTTTTTAATATTTTTTTTTAAGATTTTAAAAAAATTGAATTGTTTATTTTATTTTGTATTGAAATTTAAAAAATTTATAATAATTAAATAAAATAAGATGATATGGAGTTAAAAAAATTGGATTATTTATTTTATTTTATATTAAAATTTGAAAAATTAAAATAAGATGAGATTTTTTTGAAAACGAATCCGATTCACGTCGTATTCACGCCAAATTATCCTGTGATATACTGACACCACCAGCATGGACTTCCATTGACGTTTTTAATGACAAAAGAATGCAGAATCCCACCAAAACACAAGCGGTACAGTCAGCTCTTATCTGCCTCTTTATTGATCTAGACCTAGTGGAAATGTCGATCAAAGTCAGCGATTACATCCCGCGGATTGTGTGCGGCGGGACGCAACTTTCCCGTTGTAACGTTATGGAAACTGAAACATCATACGTCTTTCGCAGCAAACCCACCATTGATTTCTAGTCAAACACATTTTCACACACGCAACTCTTTCTTGCTTCCCAAACACCAGAGCAAACACCCTCATATAAGAGGAGGTTTGGTAGAAGCCTCGCAACTTTTTTTTTTTTTTTCCTTATTCTTTTTCATCCGGCTTCGATGTCTAATCCTTCCCTTCTTGTACTCTCAATCCTATGTTTATTTTTCTTTGTAAATCGTTGTCTTTCCGATCCCAGAGCTACAGAGGTTGCTCTCATATGCTCCAACAGAACTGCCCCAACGGCAGAGAGGCAAACATTCGTAGCGAGCTTCCTGGAATCCATGGACACCGTGACCCCTCTGATTGCCACCCAAAGATACGCGGCCGTAGTGAACGGCTCCGGCAATAACACGGTTTACGCTTTTGGTGAGTGCATGAAGGATCTTTCACAAACGGACTGTAACGTCTGCTTTGCCCAGTGCAAGACCCAGGTCCTCAGGTGTCTCCCTTTTCAAAAAGGCACCCGTGGAGGCAGGCTTTTCTATGACGGATGTTTTCTCAGGTACGATGACTACTATTTCTTTACAGAGACTGTGAGTTTGGAAGACAGGACCGTGTGTGCGACCAAAGATTTCGTTGGGAATGATACTGTTTTCAGCGCGAATGTTAAGCATTTGGTGAGGAATCTGAGCGTGGTAGCGCCTAAGAATGATGGGTTCTCTGCGGGGTCTGTGACCGAAGGAAATATCACGGTTTTTGGGTTGGCTCAGTGTTGGGAACTTGTTAATGGTACTGCTTGCGCGGAGTGCTTGGCGAATGCGTCGGCTAAGATTGGGTCGTGTGCTCCAAAAGAAGAAGGAAGGGCCTTGAACGCTGGTTGTTACTTGAGGTATTCGACCCAAAAGTTCTACTTTAATTCGAGTGAGCCTGTTGAAGAAAGTAATCGAGGTAATCAGTTGGGTTCCCCTGAATTTTCTCTGTATTTTTCTTTCTTTCCTTCGTCGGAGAAAATATAAGATATTAGTATTTTCCTCATGCATCCCTACTTAGAGTCCTCATATTCCTGGTCTATAACTAGCAGAATCATGATTCAATTCCACCATTTCAGGGAAGTGAAATGTGAAATTGAAGTTAGATCAATTTTCCCTGGTTCCTTTTGTTTTCTTGGGTGCATGATTGGGGAGATTAGATTGTTTGGAGTTTGGGATTTTAATGATTTACTAATTTTAGAGTGGAGTCAAATAGATTAATTTTGAGTTTCAGTACTTCTGCAGTCATTAAAATCTTGAACAGAAATGCTTGTGACGGTTTATGCAACTCAGATAGATATAGATTGCTGGAACTGAAGGTTGTCTGATGAGGTGCTGAGTCAGTCATTCTGTTCTTCTTACTTGATTAAAACCTCAGCAATGCCCGTGATTGCTTAGTTTAACAAATGCTTGACTTCTATTCTGACTAATGATGGTCAAAGGGTGATATGTTAATCTGTTTCAGGGCGCCACTTGGCTGTAACTTTGGCTGCAACGTCTTCTGCTTTCGCTTTTGTGCTGGTTATAGCAACGGTTATTTTCATTGTGAGGAAGAATGTGCTGAAAAAGAGGAGAGGTAACTATGTTTAAGATCGGATATTCCGAAAGATTCTGATTGGAGCATTAATGTAACATTTATCTTACTTTGATCTGGCATTTTCAATTTTTCAGAGAGAAAGCAACTAGGTGCTCTCTTAGGCACGGTGAACAACTCCAAACTCAATTTTTCATATGAAATTCTTGAAAGAGCCACAAATTACTTTCACGACTCCAATAAGCTGGGACAAGGAGGATCTGGTTCAGTTTACAAAGTAATTTTCAGGTTTTTCGTGAACTTTCATTTTGGAGAATTGGATTTTCTGCACATGAAATTAACTCCATACATTTCTGTGTCAAAGTAGGGAGTTTTGCCAGACGGGAAGGTTGTTGCCATCAAGAGGCTTTTCTTCAATACAAGGCAATGGGTGGATCATTTTTTTAATGAAGTCAATTTGATCAGTGACATCCATCACAAAAATCTTGTTAAGTTGCTAGGATGCAGCATTACAGGCCCTGAAAGCCTTCTTGTTTACGAATATATGCCGAATCAAAGCCTTCACGATTACTTTTCTGGTTGTAATCTAACCTTAACTTTAGTTTATGAAAGAAAATTCTCTTTCTTATTCAGCTCTTCTACTTGTCTTTTGGTTTGATTCAGGTAAAAAGAATGTTCAGCTGCTAAGGTGGGAGCTGAGGTATAAGATCATACTCGGTACAGCTGAAGGCTTAGCCTATCTTCATGAGGAATCGAAGATAAGGATCATTCATAGAGACATTAAATTGGGAAATATCCTGCTTGATGAGGACTTTGCTGCAAAGATTGCAGATTTTGGACTTGCTAGGTTATTTCCAGAAGATAAGACTCATATCAGCACTGGCGTTGCAGGCACACTGTAAGTGCTTGAATTCTTTAGTTTAGGGTAGCGTTTATCATACTTATGATTAATTTCATCTACATATTTCATAGTCATAAAAGGTTGTCTAAAAAACCTCTATATCTATGCTATAGAAACACATATACATAAACATATATAATTGTTTTTCTTTGCAAGTACAAACATATATAATTGTCAAAGCAGTAGCCTTGCTGCTTTTGAGTCACATTATTCAGTTCTGCATTAAATGACTATGGATTTCATCATTTAAGTTTAAAATAATTCGAAAGGTCGTACAATAAATATTAAAAAAATTAGAATTTCAAAAGTATAGGAGACCTCAATATTTAATTTATTACAGTTAGTGATCATAGAATGCCACATTCAAAAAATTCCACATGTAAATCAACACATGGAGTTCTTACGTGGTGTATTTTGATTAGCGCTTGGATGCACCATATAGATTAATGCTACAAGTATATGAAGCAAACATTAGTTTTACTAGGACCAAATATTTGTTATGTTATTCCAAGTCTTTTCTGTTAATTGTAAGTTGCCCTTCATGACCAAAAAAGAAAAGGAAAAATAATCGCAAGTGAAATTTAGTCTGCCTAATGTTCTATTCAAAGATTGACCTCCATCCCTACAGATATGAAGTATTAAACACATTATTTGTACTTTCATATTCATATTTGATTTAGAGTTCATCATATTTGCATCTGTAGAGGTTACATGGCTCCAGAGTATGTTGTTCGTGGCAAACTGACTGAGAAAGCAGACGTTTACAGTTTTGGTGTTCTTGTAATTGAAGTTGTATGCGGAAAGAGAAACAATGCCTTCTCTCAGAGTTCATATTCTCTCCTACAAATGGTAAATCTGTTCACTTGGCTATTTTCCCATTCATGCTTTGGTGAGAAATTGTTCTCATCTAATTTCAAGCCTGAAACCTAACACACCCTTCTTTTACCCTTTTTTGTTGACAAAAAGGTTTGGAACCTTAATGGAACGGGCAGGCTCTCTGAAGCTGTTGATCAAGATTTAGAGGGTATGTTTCAAGAAGAGGAGGCATCTCGATTGCTTAAAATAGGACTCCTATGTGCACAGGCTTCTGCAGAGCTGCGGCCGTCAATGTCCACAGTTGTGAAAATGTTAACTGATAGTCATGAAATTTCTCAGCCAACACAGCCACCGTTTCTTAATTCCAGTATTGCAGAGATCCACCAATTTATACCACCTAGAACTTACAGTTTTCAGCCCGGGTCCCAGTCCCATTCTTCAGGGAATAACATGACAGAAAGTGGGATTGATCCCAGATGAACACTTTCCTTCCTCACATCTTGTACATTATTCATTCCCTTACCTTAAAACACTTGCAGGGTGAACCATTTCCCCAGACGTTGTTGCTAGCTTGAAGTTCTTGTCTACACGATTTTCTATTGAGCACTTCTACTTGCAAGTCGATGTAGAGAATACACCCTCTACACCATTGACATGTCAAAATTTGACTTCCAAGAGATTTAGTTTTTAAACTTATCTTGTAAATTAAATTTTGCAATGTCTATAGTGTGGAAGGTATATTCTTCATTACTCCGCCAGGAAGTAGAACTTTTCTTTGCTATCCAGTGTATTAGCAGCACATTGAAATAGTTTTCCAGAAGGGTCTATTTTTGGGAGCTGTTTGTAACATCTCCCGTTGACCATTGTGAATATAATAGGGTACAAAGTAATCTACTATTGCCTGCCTGCACAGACCGAGTTCGAAGGAGATTGTTGTACTGTTTCCCGATGCTTTGACTATACGGATAGCACTGCATGCCTTCTGTACTGTAAACTACATATAAAGCTTCTTACAATTCTTTTACAGTGGATATTTATTGCACAAATCTCCCTGTTTACAATTAATGAATGATATAAGTTCATCTCAGTTTCGATATCTAATCAATATCTTATTGGGCAACACACATTCGATAAAGAGTCAAATCCATTGTTCCAACCCGGTGTCATCTCCTCCTTCTGTATCACACATTCGATGGTTACTCGCAGCAAGGCTGGTATTTTCAGACCACGGGCCTACCACTTATCACTCCTTTTCCGGATACTCATTTCTCTCAAGTTCTTATGGCTCTCGAAGAGCCCCGCTGTTTTAAGTCCGCCTCTAAGCATTCTGAGTGGCTCTTGGCAATGAAAGAAGAGATTCAGGCTTTACAACAAAATCATACTTGGACTTTGGTTCCTTGTCCATCTCAGAAAAATATTGTTGGCTGTTGTTGGGTTTTTAAAACTAAGTTATTGCCCGATGGTTATGTTGGGCACTATAAAGTGCGTCTCATTGCAAACGGATATTCTGAAAAAGCTAGTCTTGACTTTGATAAAACTTTTAGTTCCGTGTTAAACCTGTCACTGTCTGACTTATTTTATCACTTGTTGTCAGCTTTGGTTGATCACTTGGGCAACTTGATGTCAAGAATGCCTTCCTCTGTGGCAATCTTAATGAAGAAGTTCATATGGATCAACTCTCGGTTACGTTGATCTTCGCTATCCTAATCATATGTGTCGTCTCAACGAGGCACTCTACGGCCTCAAACAAATCCCCTGAGTTTGGTTTCATCGTTTTAGCACCTTTCTCATAAAATTTGGTTTTCATTTCAGTCATGCCAATCTTTCTCTCTTCATTTATCAACACCAACTTGGCTCTCTTTACTTGATATTATATGTTGATAAGATTGTTTTAACTGGGAGCAATCTAGGTCTTCTTAAAAACTTTATTGCTTGTCTTGGCACTATATTATTTTTTGGGTATTGAAGTCCATTGCACACCTCGTGGCTTATTCTTAAGCCAATCCAAATATGCCCTCGACATTCTTGAGCAGGCGTCCATGGTGACTGCAAACCCGTTTCTACGCCTATGGTTGTGGCATAATATCTTTCTGCTAATGGTTCTCTTTATGCTGATCTCACTCACTCTCACTCCATTGTTGGTGCCCTCCAATATTTAGTAATTGCACATCCTAATCTTGCTCATAGTGTTAATACGGTATGTCGATTCATGCATGCCCCTACAAAGACTCATTATCAAGCTATCAAGCAAATTCTTTGTTATCTTATTTGATCTCACAATTTACTATGATAGTAAGCAGAAATTACTAGCCTACTTTGATGTTGATTGGATTGGTTGCCCGAACACTAGATGTTCAACTTCCAAATTTGTAATTTTTCTTGGTCGTAATCATATCTCTTGGAGTGCTAAGAAACAGCCAATTGAATCTCATTCTAGTGCTAAATCCGAGTATCAGGCCCTCGCTCTAACTGCTGCTAAGCTCACGTGGCTCTCTCATCTTCTCCAAAATCTTAATCTGTCCATGACCCCTGGCTATGATCTTGTGTGATTACCGGAGTGTTATTTTCATGTCGTCCAATCCTGTTTCTCACAATCGGTCAAAACACATTGATCTTCACTATCATTTTGTACGTGAGCAAGTTACTGCAGGTGATCTTCATGTTCAGTTTGTTCCATCTACCTTCTAGATTGCCGATCTCTTCACCAAAAGTCTCTCCAGCCCTCAATTTCTATGTTTCGGTCCAAGCTAACGTACCACCCACGCTTACCTTTCGGGGCGTGTAAAAGGTACCAAAACAATTGTCTCCCATTGTGAGGAGGCACCAGATCCGAACAAACTTGGCAATATTTTCAACATTACCTTTTATGGTCTGGCTCTATAAGGTCTAGCATAATTAATAGGGATTTGTAATAATATCTTGTATATTGCCTTGTAAAGACTTATTTTGGAGATAAATCAAAATAGGCAATGCTAGGATCTGCTCGGAGCTCCCGCTCAATTTTTTTTTTTTTTTTTTTTTTTT
>QEOT01009671.1:88259-160066 GCA_003123785.1 Pterocarya stenoptera | reverse complement strand
GAGTATCTACGGGATTTTCACGTGATGATTATTTTACGGTTTTTTTTTTTTTGCTAGAGTTTTAAGTTTTGACTATGGTATTGACCTTTAAATAGGTGAATTCATATTAGACTAATAATTTTAAAGTCAAAATAATAATATAATATTATATATTTAAATAATATTATACAAAAAAAAATTGTAACTTAATTTTAATTTCATAATTAAATTATTATTAATGAAATAGAATAAGGTAGAAAATAATAGATTATTTATCAAAATGGAAATGAATAATATAGACTTTAAAATAATTAGATAATATAATAGTTGTTGGAAATGATTAAAATATTATTTTAGTGAATGAATAGTGTCTAGCCAAAAATAACTAAGAGAGTTTAATTTTTTGTAGCTCATATGTTGAGCACCCTTATTTAGATTCAAAACTCACCTCAAATCATCGCATCTCATCATTACAACTTTCTTAAATATTTACACGAAATAAAATAAGCAATTCAACTTTTTCAAATTCCAAAACAATAATAATATGAAAAATAATATTCTAACAATATTTATTCAACTCATTTAAAATCATTTTAACTCATCTCTGAATCCAAACAGAACCATTTGACAAGTCCAATGTAGAGGATTTACTTATACGTAGCCAACGTATGAAGATGCATTTGTATTTGGCTAATCCAATGCCAATGTTCTTAGTATATTAGTGCTTTTTAATTTTATATATATATAACTTATAAATTCAATAAAAATTTGACGTCAAATTGAGAGATTACAGGTTTGGATATCAAAATCATCTCATCTAATCATTCTATTTTTCTCAAATTTTTATATAAAATATAATAAACAATTCTATTTTTTCAATTACCAAAAAAAATATTAAAAAATAATATTTTAACAATATTTTATTTAACTTTCAATTTTCATCTTATCTCAACTCACTATCCAAACCTAAATCTAATCCATTTAATTATATTATAGAGTCCACAATAAATTTCCTTCACTTTAAGAAATTAGGGTACAATTTAACCATTTAATTAAATAAGTTGAGAGAATTATGATTTTCCTTTCCACTTTAAGAAAATAATGCGTAGAAAAATAATTTTCTTCGTTATCAAATCAACTAAAAACAAAAAACAAAGAACAAAGAATCTTTTTTTTTTCTTAAACTGCTCACTTTGGTTTATTTCTTTTGGGCGCTGCTTGGTCCAGTCCCAAATGAGGACTCTGTTTGTGCATAAAATGAGTTGTTATAATGCTGAGATATGAGAAGTTTGGTTTCGTACAGATCTTGTTGTGCTAAGATAATCTTGCTAAACATAACTATGAAGGCGACGACAAACAACATTTTCGTACATGCCTCAGAAAATGAATTATCAAACAATTTCCTGTTTCTATACAACTTACTGAACGCTTGATTTGTAAGGAATGCAAGCATCTGGTCCATAAGCACGAAGACGAAGAGGAAGAGCGACAGAGGATTTGAAAGCGATGACAATTTGGAGAAGATGAAGAGATCGTCATTTTAATAAAACGACAACGTATAAGCTTTGATAAAACGACTAGTTTTAGTCGTGTATGAACAATCCCCACTCGAAGACTGCATATAGAATTTTTCATTTCTTTTTCTTGGAACTGTCAAAGTATTCTTATGGTTTTGAGGGTTTTCTGGGTTTCTTTTTTAAAGAAAAACTTGTATTTTCATATCACAACACAAAGCAAGGGTATAATGGTCCGCAATGATTTAAAAAATAAAAATAAAAACCCTTCCCCGGTGAAGGTGACGACACTGATGAGAAAAAAGGGGTCTTGAGACTCTTGATCGGAAACCGCGTTGTCCCCACTACACTCCTATCCTAGAGTTCCGTTCTACTTTGAATTCAGAGGAAATCTTTTTGTTTGACTTTTTCTGTATTTACCCAATTTTTTTAAGCTTTCAGCTCCCTTGTCTTCTTACTTCAACCTCCCAAGCCAGCCTCGACTTCACTCTGGAATCCGAGTTTCAGCTACTCCGACGCCAAAAACGGTGACTACTCTAATCTAACCTCTTACCATCGCTCTAAATATTTTTGTTTCTTTCTTTATTGCTCGTCTTTTTTTTTTCTTAACCCAGAACCCAAACTTCGATAATATCTTGAATCGTTCTGTCATTTTAATGGAATGGTTTTGTTAATTCGGATGCTATGTTTTTTATGGCTTTGGGTGTAATGCATTTATCGCGTACATGATTGAGGTACTCAAAACAAAAGCTAGAGAAGCGAACCGTCTCAAAGTTCTAGTAATTTATATATATATATATATATATACACACACACATAAATACATACATGTAAGTTCTGATTTTATATAAACGCTTTGATATGTTCTTTATATATATCTGCAACGGTTGAATCCCCCACCCGTCCATGTTTCTGTAAAGGATTTCGTAGATGAAAAAGTTTGTGTCGGCCGCCCGTATGCATTGAAGTGTCGGGCGGCGGCCAACGGCCAGATTGGTGGGGCGCCAATCGGATCGGATATGTATTGGAGGTTGGTTGTGGGGTGGTAAAGGCATTGATAGTTATGGGTCCCACCTGCGACTGTCTATTGGGCCTTTGGTCAGTGGGGGTCTCTCGTTACTTCCCTTTCGTCCCCACATTCGTTCTTTCTAGTTACCAATCTCTCATTGTTTTCTTAATTCGCCTCCTAAACCAAAATTTTCATTTTTCATTTTGAGTCATAAACTACAAAGAGTTGACAATTTGTGTTCTCGGTTAAGATCTAACTTTTCATATCAATGAAAAATAGGCATGTCGTAAAATCTTAACAATCAAATCTTAATTGAATGTGTGAATTGCTCAAGTTAATAGTTTAATCTGTAATTTGATGGTTTTGGTAGCTTGAGGCGCAAATTAATAAAATATGTTCCTAAAAAAAAGAAATCGGAATATGGTGGGTGGTTTTCTTCTTTGATTTGGCTGTGATTTTCAGATTGTGAAACCAGATGACTTCTGAAGTTCGACGGTGCAGCTATCACACGTGTACAATCCCATATGTTCAAACTTCAAAGGACGGTGCCAATAAAATCAAATGCTGTTATTGTTTCATATGCTTTTGGTTTTCGGTTTTCGGTTTCAGACCTCTATGCTATTCTGGATTAGTGATTTTCCACCAATATATTATTTTTATCTTGACTTTCCCTGCCTGACTTGTACCGCTAATGATGTGGCCTGCCTGGGGTGACACCACCAGTCACATAATCAATATTATAAGTGTTGTCTCGCTTGATTGTTCCCTGTAATTGTCATTCTTTTTCCCGATTTAATTTTCTATCCTCGTTTCATACTACATGTTAAATGCTTTTAAGGGTCCACAATGACTTCTGTATTCTTCTTGCCACAGATCTACTTCTGGAATTCATGGTTGAATTGCCACAACATTGATGTCAGACATAGCAATATAGATCCTACCTAATACCGAAATGAAGAAAGAATACCCTCCTGTTGCTTGTCGATATGTTATTTTCCTTGTTATCAAGACTGTATTTCTACTAGAAACAACAGTTGGAGATCCAAGAACCCAAACAGTCCAAATAACGTGTAGCAACCAACTTGAGCACAATGCCACCGCTTTTGTTCCAAATTTTGTTGCTACAATGGGAAATATCAGTGATCAAATGCGACTTTCAGGTTTTGGAGTAGCAATCACAGGTTCAGGCCCTGATACTAACTTTGGCCTTGCCCAGTGCTATGGGGATCTCTCATTGCTTGACTGTGTATTATGCTATGCTGAGGCACGCACGGTTCTTCCCCAGTGCTTTCCTTACAATGGGGGTCGCATTTACCTTGATGGTTGCTTCATGAGGTCTGAGAATTATAGCTTTTTCGAGGAGTATAAAGGACCCAGTGACAGGGCCGTGTGTGGGAATACAACAAGGAAGAACTCAACCTTTGGAGAATCAGTGAGACAAGCTGTGATGGATACTGTTGAGGCTACACCAAGCCACAAAGGCTACGCAAGGGCACAAGTGGCTGTACCTGGGACAGTGAATGAGTCGGCTTATGTGCTGGCTAATTGTTGGAGAACTTTGAATGCAAGTTCTTGCAGAGCATGCTTGGACAATGCATCTGCTTCAATATTAGAGTGCTTGCCTTGGTCAGAGGGGCGAGCACTGAACACTGGCTGCTTCATGAGGTACTCAGACAGAGATTTCCTCAACAAGGAAGTGGGAAATGGAAGTTCAAGAGGTAAATGAACTAAAGGTGATCAAAGATGGATCATTATGCTAGGTGACCAAACATTTTGCATCAAGATTAGTGTTTCTGTAGTAAATTTGGACTGATGATGGGTTTTCCATCGATAACTTTTGCAGGTACCACTATAGTGATAGGAGTTTCGGTTGTTAGTTCGGTGGTTGTTTTGGTGGTTGGAATAGCTATTGGTATATATATCTGGAAGCACAGGTATATACAAAAGAAGAGAAGAGGTAACATTGCTAATCATTGTACAGTGTTAACTATAAATATACTTTTAATAATCCGTGTGAACAATATTTTACTCCAGTAGTATTGCAGTCTAGATGCTTGACTTTATAAAGCTTCCATGAGTGTCATCATGTTCTTAAAATGAACGAAAAGTTAAGGACTTTGTCATGCAATGCATCATTTGACCTAGAGGGGAAAAAAACTTTTTAAGTTGATTATTAACAACGTTCGAAGTAAGTAATTTTTATTTTTATTTTGCTTTCTGGATCCATAGGTTCAAATGATGCAGAAAAGTTGGTGAAAGTTCTTAATGACAGTAGCTTGAACTTCAAATATTCCACAGTAGAGAAGGCTACAGGAGCTTTCGATAATGCCAACAAGCTTGGGCAAGGAGGATTTGGGACAGTTTATAAGGTAGTTTCTCTTCTTTCCTCACCCCATTAACCCTCCTCCCTCCTAAAGAAATATATAATTAAAATCACTCAAATCATATGTTTTGAGAGATTTATTAGTTTCCCACAATGCACCATTGCAGGGTATTCTGCCTGATGGACGAGAGATTGCTGTCAAGAGACTTTTCTTTAACAATAGACATAGAGCGGCAGATTTCTACAATGAAGTTAACATGATAAGCAGTGTGGAACACAAGAATCTAGTCCGGTTATTAGGATGCAGCTGCTCAGGACCTGAAAGCCTTCTTATTTATGAATTTATGCCCAACAAAAGCCTTGATCAGTTCATCTTTGGTAATTACTTGATTCAAATGCAAAGACCGTGATAGCAATGATGGATTGTAGACAATAGTTATTATGTTGAAAAGAAAAGAAAGAATTCTCTCACTGCTACTTGTACTCCTGCTTCTCCATGATATGAGTAATATTGAAGTTGATGATATTCTGTATGATATCAACAATTTAAATATTCTCAATGTTTCCATGAAAATGACAGATATAAACAGAGGTAAAGTGCTGAACTGGGAGAAGAGACATGAGATTATTGTGGGGACAACAGAAGGTTTAGTCTATCTTCACGAGAAGTCCAATATCAGAATCATTCATAGAGATATAAAAGCCAGTAACATCTTGCTGGACTCAAGGCTCCGTGCTAAAATTGCTGATTTTGGGTTGGCCAGATCATTTCAAGAAGATAAGAGCCATATAAGCACTGCCATTGCAGGAACACTGTAAGCATCGTATCTCTATTTGATTTTGAAGGCATTGAATTGCTTTAAAATTAAAAATTCATTTACTGGTAAAATTCACGCCTACTATTTTCTAAATAACCAACATTTTAGCCCAATGTAAGAACATACATTAGTGAAAGAACAATAGTAGTGATGTTTTACTGGTTTGTTTTCACTTGTACTAAACACAATAGTGATTTCTTTTAAAAACTTTATAGTGGATATATGGCTCCAGAGTACCTAGCCCATGGCCAGTTGACAGAAAAGGCCGATGTGTACAGCTTTGGGGTGCTTTTGTTAGAGATTGTTACTGGTAAGCAGAACAACAGGAGCAAAAACTTAGAATACTCAGACAGCTTAATCACAATGGTAAGCTTCAAAACTTTACCCTTCCAAAAATAGGTCTCTTCTTTTATAACCATCAGTTTTTGTGATAGAAAGATTAATTAAATGCTCCTATTTCTACCCTTCTATTCTTTGAAAAATAGACATGGAAGCATTTTCAGTCAGGGACAGTGGAGCGATTATATGATCCAAATCTAATGCTGCATAATCACCACAACAGCAATATAAAGAATGAGGTATTAAGAGTGGTGCACATCGGACTTCTGTGCACCCAAGAGATTCAGTCATTACGACCAACAATGTCAAAGGTTCTGCAGATGTTAACAAAGGAGGATGAGCACCTCCCGGCACCTACGAATCCCCCTTTTATGGATGAAAGGACCATGGAACTGAATGACATGTCTGAGGATCCATTATACCCCCTCAAAGCAGGAATGTCTGCTTCGATTGCTACCGTCTCTGGCAGTTCTTTCCATCCCAGGTGAGCATAGTGCTACCATCCGGGGACAGTTGTTTGTGCCCTTGCTGACTTGAAGAGGAGAGAGAATGAATGATTTCACGGAAAATCCTTTGCTTGCAAGTTCTCTACTCAAATGAAAGAAACCACAGATCTCAGGTTACAACATGACCTTGGCTTCTTGTCGTTGCCACTTGGCTTGAACTCCGCTTAACTCTCAACATAAGGCAGAATGTACTCAAGGGTCTCCAGTCTCCGGATATGTTACTGAGGAAGACATTTAGCCAACTCTTCCAAATTTGAGTTTGAAGAAATATATCTCATGGAAAAATGTCTCATGGTTGATTCTGTAAATGTGGGTTATTTGTATATTCTTAGCCTGTCTAATACAGGATATAGCAGCCAAAATCTCATAAGTAGCATTTTGTTGTATTATTCATAAATAAGAGCAAAGCATCTCTTCTTCATTTATGGGAAAGAATCTGATGGAGCAACCAAAACTCTAAAGACACAAAATACCTTTTTTTTTTTTTTGTTTATAAGTAAGAAGTTTTATTAATCCATGTAAAACGACAATGCTCCAATACACAGGCAGTATACAAAATACACGAGCAAAAGAAGGTAATCGGGGCTACAATCGATTCTTAAGTTGTCTTTCAAAGATATTCCAGTTTAGCAACCACAAGAAAGCACAGAATTTTGAGTACTGATCCGATATGCATATACAATGGTGTGCTTAAATAGTAATTGAAACCACCTGAAGAATAGCATCCATTCGTTGCATCTAAGGGTTGGCTACTCAGTTGACCATGAACGTCCATTATTCTCATGCCTGGCACTACAGGATCTAACCTCTATAGAGTTAAAAATAAATGTTTTAAATTTTGTTCGGGAGATCATTTCAATTTAAGTACTATGACAGAATATTTAAGTACCGGTATGTTCTTGTGTACTATTTCAGGATTAACTATACATATATGTATATATAAATTGATAATTGATATAACAAATACATGTATATGTAAATGTGTATTATGTATGTGTGCATATATACATACACACATATATATATATGTATGGAAGAATTGACTAATTATAAAGTGAAAATACGTTAAAAATATTAAAAATGATAGAGATATTACTGTTTAAAGGTAATATTTAAAAACTCATAAATTTGAGTTGAGACACAAAAAACCAGAAAAAAAATAAAAGAACTGAGAAATTATTAAAAATAATTATATTTAAAAAAATAATGAGGGGACATTTAAAGTTACAAAGAAAATTAAAATTATATAAATACCTTTTAGATTTTAGAATTAATTAAATACCACCTAGATTTAAAATTTACAAAAATGTCATCCAAACTCAAGAAAATTACAAAAGTGTCATTAAAACAGTCATGAGCAGAATAGGACCTAGAATGCCAACTTCAGCCTGAATTTGATCAGAATAATCAAAACTAGCCAAAATTTAGAACAAAAAGAAATGGAGTTTCTGGGTTTGAAAATGTTGTTAAAGCTGTTATAAGGCTTAATGATCATCTCAAATTGACATTTTTCTTGTTAGTTGCCTGGGGTGTGTGGAAATTTCGTAATTTGAAAATTTTCCAGCAAACAAATCTTGATGTGTGTTGTGGTTGGGAATTGTTTTGATTATGTTGAGAACTTCCAGTTAGTCCGAAAGCATGTCAAAGTTCATAACCATTTTTTGACTTTGCATTGATATCCTCCACTAGGTGGGGCTTTTAAGCTGAATGTGGATAGAGCTATTTTTAGCTCTTAAATTGCTTCTAGTGTGGGTGCTGTGTTGCAGGATGATAAGGGACATATGGTTATGGCAATGTCTAGGCGGGAGTTGGGTATCCATGAGGTCGAGGATATAGAAACTCTTGCTTCTCTAAGAGGTTTGCAGATTATTTCTCACATGGGTATCTCTCACTTGATTTTAGAGGGGGACTCACTTGCTGTTATGGAGGCTATAAGTCCAAGGGGGGAGGATTTGAGCAGGCTCAGTGTCTTAATAAATGAGATTAAGAGGGTACTGTCCAGGTTTAATTCTTTTGAGCTTGTGCATGTTGGTAGGCATGGAGATGAGGTTGCACACCTATTAGCTCAACAGGTCCAGTTTGTGGATGACACTATACAGTGGTGGAATGAACCTCCAAACTTTATTAGAAGTTATATTGAGATGGATGCAGCAGGTATTTCCTGATAGATACAGATGTTTTCATTTGGTTGTAAATTGTCATTATGTTGGTGTATTATATATTTGAACTCTATGCATGAATACAGAAACTTTAATTTTCAAAAAAAAATAAATAAATAAGGAAATTGAAAACTATGGTTGACAAATTTCAATTATCTAAGATTCTCATCTTAGGTTTGGAAGTTTTTTGAAACACAAAATTCTCATCTCATCTCATCTTATTATTATAATTTTTTTAAATTTTTACATAAAATATAATAAACAATTCAACTTTTTCAAATCTCAATTTAACTTTTTCAAATTTTAAAAAAATAATAATATTAAAAAATAATATTTTATTCAATTTTTAACTTTCATGTCAAACTAAAAATTCTCACCAACATAACTTCTGGTTCAGCCCTTTAATCCACCGACAACATTTTAAATATTTAATGGAAATTTTCCGTACATAATCGAAATTCTGTAATTTAACTACGTTTTATTTATGAAAAACTTATCAAATAAAATAATTTTTTTTTAAAACACAAACACATGAAATAAAAATCATATTTAAAATAAATATTTTAAGAAATATTATTTTATTTGAAGATTAATGTAGAAAAATTATAAAGAAGTTGTTGTTTTATTATCATTTTATGGAACAATTCTACCAGAGTCATCAACAACCACTTCTCCAGACATTATTAAAAAAAAATGTTAGCGTATTGGCTGATTATAATAGTAAAATATTTTAATCTAATACAAACTCAGAACGTCTGATCTGAAACTAATTGTCATGAGTCGAATCACCTATCTATCTAAAAGTAAGTCACATTAATTCTTAAAGTCTTGGTAGATCCGAATGATGACATTTGATAGGAGAGAAACCCCTACGAAACTCATCAGCTTCAACATTCCTCATGATTTTTTAACAAATCAAAACTTATCCTACTCTACAATATTTGCTTTACTGCTACCAACTCCATGCGCCACAGTTTTCACTTTGCAATTCGATTCGGTTGTTTAAAAGCTAATTAAAGCAATGTAAGGAATATATTTTATTATTTATTTATTCTTTCTTGTTTGAAATCTTTCGATTTCTCAACTTTTTACTTCTTCTTGTTGAAGATAAACCTTTTGATTTCGCAACCTTTCCTCTTACTCTCATAGAAGAAAACATTTCCACTCCTTTTCATATAATTGGGAAAAAAAAAAAAAAAAACCCTTAGATTTTCACCTCAAGTGCTTGACTAAGTAGCACTAATAATTTAACTATTTGAGATAACATATTGGACGTACAACTAATTCTGATATAGTGTGACCCAAAACACACCATGCTTCTCAAAAAAGATTGAACTCTGAAGAGTGTTTAGTTTGGATCTCAAACTCATCTCAACTCATAATTATAATTTTTTCAAATTTCAACACAAAATATAATACACAATTTAAATTTTTCAAATTTTAAAATAATAATAATATTAAAAAATAATATTCTAATAATATTTTATCATCTCAACTCAATTCAGTTCAACATCTAAACATAACTTTAAAAATACTAAAAGGAGTAGGATTACAGCTAATTCTAATATAGTCATAAGTTATACAAACACTGCACACTCTTTTTGAAAAAGAATATAATCTACTATTAATAAATATATTTCGCTTACTTTATAACTGTAAATATCTTTTCTCCTATATTGATGCCCTTCCGTCAAATTTCTTCGTGTATGCTTTTTTTTGAAAATGTAATGATTTTTTTGTTTGAAGAAATCCATCGGATTCTTTAATAAAAAGTGTGACCCAAAACACACCATGCTGCTCGTACAAGATCTGTGTCCATCTTTCGAGGGCTTGCCCCAACAAATTCCTTCCCTTTCTTGACTCGCCTTGAATCAAAACTCTAGAAGGATCAACTTGTGAAATAAGTAAACAAAATTCAAAATAGATCACATAAATGCCAAGGCAAGCCAAGCTGAGGGACCAGTCAACCTAGTCATCCAAAACTATGTAAGCATTTACATTATGTCGTTGTCGGTAAACTTCCAAATTTACATGAAGAGAAATGCAATTATTATTATTTTTTTTTTCTGTGCTAGGAAATTAAAACATATCAATATCAGCCAAGCCTCCCTTTCAGAATATACATGAAACCAACACAAGCATTAGTCGTCCGGAGAGACACTTGTGTATGTACATGCACGTACACATACGTCAGTCATCTGAAAAGAGCTGTCCTGAAACAGCAAATTGCATATTCTCAGATGGTTTCCAATGTCTCTTTCTTTGATTTATGAACCAATTGTTAATTTGCTTCTGATCTAGGCCTGTTGATTCAGCCAGTGCAATCTTATCAGCTTCCTGAATGTTCAAAGCAGAGCAAATTATGATCATCAGGCTCTTCCTAAAAGGTATGTGGGCTAATGCCCGACACAAAATCCTCCTACACTATATCCCATTTAACAAAAGAAGCACAAGAGGAACATCCCCAACATATAAAGAAAACAAAATTCTGGACAATCTTGGATTTTTCTATCAATGCAGTCTATTCTCTCTGGCTCCCGGCCTCGATGACATGTTTAGGTTCGCTGCCAACTAAAGGTAGATCACAATAATTTAGGAGTTTTCGAATTGGAGCCATCCAACAGAAATTTATAGCTACTGCCATAACCGCAGCCTTGTGATTTTGCAATTTTAATATGAATATGAGGTGCACAACACCGCATGGTTCATATATAAACGTGGATTTGAAGAGATGATTTACCGTTGGATATGGCCATTTACAATGAACATTCCACCACTCGAGCAATGTTTGCCTTGCTTCTCTTGGTAGCTTTCCTTTCTTCTTCTTCTTTGAGAACTCCAGCTTCAAGGTACCAATGTGACTGCCAAACTTCCGTAGAAGCCTATCTTTGAGATCTCGGTCTTCAACCCTCAGTTTGGGGTCTTGAACCTCCATCTCTCCTCCACTAAGATCCTCATCGGATGATACAGCACCTTCATCTGGCCATTAATTACAAAAACATCTCAAGAAATGGCATGCTCACAAGCAATTAAGTGTGTATACCATAACGAAAATCTCCTTACAAAAGAAATCCAAATGGCCATCCAAGACCGAGTTTAAAACATATATGCCTACACAAAACAAGCACATCAAATATAGTTTTAACTTTTAACATCGTTTCTGTTAAAATAGAAAAATGAAAAAAAAAAAAAAAAAAAAGATCAAAAAGCTTGGTGGATAAAAGATTTCTTAAGAGACCACATCTTTATTTTGGCAACTAAAGTATTAATTTACATGCAGTTAAATTTCAGTTGGCGATCGAGTTATTGTAATATAAATACATTTGAATACTTTAGCATGGCCCCTCAAACTGAAGTAGATCCAGAAATTCAGTTTCACGAGGTTGGATTGAGTAAATTGAATGAGGTCTTGGCCTTGACTGTAGGGATCCTAGAGACAATATGCGACTCTCGAGGAGGTTAGGCTGAGTGAAGGTGATCGTGGAGGTTTTGAGGTAGTGAATTCCACTACTGCAAAGATCAGCTCTATATGAGCTCAAGCCCACTTATGGTATCTTATGGTAAAGCAAAATCATTCTTCATGCCCGATTAATTAAACCGATTGCATTAGATTGACTCAAACATAATCCCTTCCAACTGTACTAATTGCAAGCTGGTAATAATTTGAGTATTTTGAAATAATTATGAACTAGAGTAAGAACTTCTTCCATTCCAAAAGTGTATCATATCCTATTCACCACATTCTCATACTAAATGAGCTATTAGACATTCTTCTACGTTACATATGAACATGAACATCTAAAACATATATATATATGATGTAATGCATGTCTGAAATACAAATGTGCTGGGTTAAGTATTGTTACAATATATTATAAATATAATTTTTTTTATTTTTGAATTAAGTGCTGGTTTAAAATGAAATCAAAGTCAAGATCTTGAATTCGAAATCTTAACTTTACAATCTGCAACAAGTAAAAAAGATGAAACTACATTTTGCAATCATAGTGTGCAAACAACACACATCACTTTTTAAAACAGTGAATAAATATAAAATTCACATGATAAAATTAATTTTTTAATGATGAAACTATATATTTTTTTTTAAAATACATGCACTTGCCCAAGTAACGAATGTATCTAATATTAATCTCTGTATTATTATAAAAATTCTTCTCATCAGTTACTATTCAGTATTCTATACCTTACGTCCTACGAAAATAACCCACATATTTTATTAAAAAATTCGAACTGAATTATGACTGATTCATAGTAAATTCCTTATTAATAAGATGGTCAATTCCATTCGAGGTAAACCGAGGCAAGAGAGATGGAAGAGGGCGGGGAGTGAAAGGGAGGGGCCCACAAAAAACATAGAGGAGAGGAGAGGCAGTCGAGAAGACAAGGATTTGACCTCCGAATGAGGAGCCACGCCTATTTGGTGGCTAAAGAAAAAGAAAAAGTTCAGAAAAGGGGTCGGTCCAGTCACCAGTATCGTCTGGTTGCATCGGTTGTCAGTAGAAGTGAGAGAGTCGAGAGAGCCACAACATCAATAGACAATACGTCCGTCAGGTTCGACAAGACGGTACGGCCACCCATAAATACCACCACCCTCACGCAAAGCAACACCCTTCCTTCGCGCGTGGCCCAATGTAATTAAGGGACCTTGACTACCACCAGTTCCCACTCCTTTTTTAATAATATCTAAAATCCTCATTACAATAATAATGATATATATATAAAATGGTATGTATCTATTATTATTCAACCACATTCCGTTGATTCAAAAAAAAAAAAAAAAAAAATCACATTCCGTACTCATAATTTTTTTTATCAAATATAAATATTTTTTTTTATAAAATAAGATATAAAATAATAAATAATAACTGATTAAAAGAATTTTTATTCACAATAATATTCTTTCGAACGGTTTTCAAAATTTTTTAGAAAGGCAAATATAATATCATAAAAATCAGAAAGATTTGAAAAAATATATAAAATAAATTTTACGACTTTTTTTAAATCAATCACAATCCTCAATCAACGAGCGTTACCCAAGCCGACACAGGAAAAGCGTGCCAAGGGAGAAAAAAAAAACAATTTAAGGAGTCAAATGTAACCCCAAAACAGAAGTTGGAATGGTTCCAGGGCCCCTGCAAGCCCAAACTAAATAGCGGAAACCCGACACGTGTCTTGAATATCATTAAGCACGAAGACCCAAGACTGGAGGCCACAACTGAACAAATGTCGTTCATGGAAATGATAAGCACTAGCAGGAGTTGGCCAGAAAAGAAGGCCCAGGGCATGGGGATGAGAGAGATAGCCTCTCTCTCTCTCTCTCCCCATAAAAGCTGAGCATCGCAGCGAAAACTTCGGGAGTCCATGTGGGTTTAGCTCTGAACTCCTCGACCACCCGCTCGACCCGGGCTAGCTTTTTTACATGACAAAACAATACAAAGTTAACTTCACCCATCATTTATTATCCCATTCCCCATATTGCCCCCCTCACGTTCGATCACACCTCACTCACTCATCAACAAAATCACCCTTCAGGCAAGTCACTCCTACAAACCTTTCCTAGAACCAGAGTCAGACCCAAAGAGAATCAGTGAGAGGAAGGGAAAAAAGTGCAAGACTGCAGAGGCATATACACTGCGAGAATAACATGAATGGAATCCCCAAATTGCGAATCCTTTGGCGTGCAAAATGGAACTATTTAAGTGCCAAAACTCAGTGGTGCTTTTTTCTTTGTTAGTTACCACCCAAGCTTAGTTTAGTATTTATTCGTAACCCACCAACTAAAAAGGACAAATGCCGAAGCCAGCATGCACCAAAAGCAGCGAAATGCATGCAGTTCTTGCTTAACTCAGGAAAGGGCAGATGAAAAGATAGAGAAGGGTAAAACTCAAAAGTTCAATGACATCTTGTTTCTGAATGATCTAAAGCAATGCCATACACGAGCATAGTTGATGTAGCAAACATATGATAAGTCCAAAGTTTCCAAACGACCACTCGAAAAGGACGAAAGTTTCTGTCTACACAACGATGTGTATTAGACATTTCAAACCTATCAAAGAAAATTAGAGATTTCAATCCGTAGTACCACTATATATATAATTCAATGCAAACTATTCTACTGTCATTTCTAACTGGTATTGTCATAATCCATTCATACGTCACAAAGGTACTGTCATTTATTCTCTTAGTTTTTTCTTCATTTTTCAAATATAAATATTAATGCATGATGATGTATCGAGACAAGATTGCTTGAGAAAGTGCAGGATCACAAAGGAGATTGTATCAAACAAAAAGCTCTCCCTTACCTGGAATACCAACCCACTTAAAATGAACTAAAAGGGTAGGGAGGAAGAAATCCCAACAAAAGTGAACTATAATCAAATAAATAAATAAGTTCATTGATGTAAAGAAATCCCAAGGATGCAACAATTTGAGAGTAAGCAACACTTAGAGATATGCTCCGCAAATGCTAAAGTTTGTAAAAAGAAGCAAAGATCTCTTGAAAACAGCCATGACAGACGGGCATCTTAAAAATCCAAGCACGTGAAAATATGCCAATATAATGTCCAACTGGACATCTGCAATGGTCGGATATCTGAAAAATATAATCCCTTTTCTAATATTTTTAGCAAGTTAAGGAATCATGGTTTTGCAAAAGATGAATAAGAGAACCAAAAAAGGTAGAGAAGCGAATATAAAATGATCATAAAGCATCACCAAAAAGTTTTGTACTTTCAAATAAAAAGAAATTATAGTAGCAAGCAAAATCCAGCCAGATCACCGTGTGAAACTATCTACAAATCTCTAGCAAAACATTATAAAATGTCTTGAGGCATACCACCGGCATGAGATCAGGCCCTGTGCAAATGGAAATAACGGCAGCCTTTTTTGCTGAAGACACTAAATATAAAAGCACAGATCGATGCTAGAAAAGTAAAGCAATCATAAATAAAACTACAGTAGCTTTAAAATCTAACGTATCACATTAAGCAATGTCCGTATGCGGATTTATTTTTGTGGAATCTTTTGGTAGCTAAAGCGCTTCTCAAAACTAAAAAAATAAATAAAAAATAAAAACTAGTTAATGTTATCAGCAAATGCAAAATTCTCTAGCTCACCTTATTTTTACCTATTACATAATTGAATATAGTCATAGAACCTAGTGCATGTCTGAGCAACTAAGACAGAAGAAAATCAAAACTTAACTGGATGTCAAGGAAGCCAATACCGGCAGCTCATTATCATGCCAAATTAAGATAAACCCTTTCAAAAACCAGTGACACAGGCGCATGTGATTGGTAAAACCAAATAAACTCCCTTTAGATTTTGTTCAATATTATATGTCTAACTACACTAAACAATTTCCAAGAAGGTATAACAGTAACTTTACTCAAGTAAGTTGTCAGCCCTTAGACAATTTCCAAAGTTCATTATGCATGATCTCCAACCATGCATCTGTAATGTTTTGCTGTTGCTGTATCGGAACTTGAAACTTTAGAATAGAAGCCAGCTAGGGAGACATCAATGCATGCCATTATCTCATATCAAAATTTAGACAGGCATGTAACTTAAAACAGACAGATTAAAAGGTGCAATAAAATATAAGGCATCACAATGTTGTGTCTTAAACTTTTAATGATTTTGTGCTAGAAGAGAGTGGGAGAGAGAGAGAGAATGCTTCACCCAATTAGATTAAATAAAAATGTACCCATGCACCCTCAAAAATTTAACAAACTACATACTCATAATATCAATGGAAATCAAAGCACAAGTTATATGTCAAGTACTTTATTTATGAAGTAAAATTAAGCAACAAAATCATCTTGAAAAGATATAAACTAATTGAAAGCTTTCTTATTACATAAAATATGCATGATGAAAGGGATAAATTTAGGAAAACGCTTGGGTGCCCTTCAAATGTGCCCAACAAAAGTGCCCCCTAGTGTTTTTTTCTTAAATGTTTAAAAAAGTAACCACTAGTGAATTTGTGTGCGTTATTTCTTAACATTAAAAGAACAACAAAATCAAAATGCACGAGGGCACTTTAGGGGGGCATATTTGGAGGGCATCCTAGCATCATAAATAAATGGTTTCAAATTTATAATCATGCACAAGTTATCAACTTATCACCACATCCCTAGCCATACCATTAACAAATTTCAAATCATTCCAACATGGTACTTTCCTTTGGCGTAACATGTGAACTATTTCATGTTAAAACCTCAAGTCTCACATCAAAACATTTATTGAATTTCAACTCAATTAACTTGGACTCTTTAGAGTTCAATAATTGGTACAAGAGTCAAAACCGTAAATTGAATGACTCGAAAATTCATGAAATAGTTGGTCAATTGACATGCATGAACTTCATAGACATGGTTACTTCAAAGATTACTAAAGAAAGCAGTATACAATTACATAATCTTCATCAATCTATTAAGATGAAGTTAGAAATTTTCTTCATCGTATGCAGACATGTTTAGTTTGAATATCCAGCACTCATCTAAGCCTACATGTCAGCATAAGTTGAGTGAGATTGACATTTAGGAGTATGAGTACATGATGGAAGCTTTTGACATGGTTTTCTAACTGAGCCAGATTAATACAGCATCCAAAGCATGAGAAGAGAGTCATTATCTATCTATCACTAGATAGAGACGCCACTTATAGATCTCCGAGGAAGAACCTATCTGTAAGAAGCTAAACGTAGCTATGATTCTCTAACAATGGTGGTAACACTGAGAACAATATTAAACAGTGTTCTGACTATCAAACTACAACTGGATATGCCACGGATCACTCGATTCTAATACCTGAAACGTCAAAATCAGAAATCTCTAGTTCAAAAAAGCTGATACTTTCAAGCCAAAGCAACAAACTGAAAAGAGAAAGGGTTCAAACACTGTTATAAACTATGTTCAATAAACAATGAAGAACCAAGACTACATATGCTAATTAAGAAAGCATCCCCAGTCATAATCACCAGCGTATGCCAGTTGAATTAGAAACAGTCACTGATCTAAGAAGTAGGAGTCAATCATAGCTAGGGTTTTTGTTTGTTTGCGGGACAATTGCCATATCCCAAGCTCTTGGTTATAAGTCTACGAGTCTTTTTTTTTTATAAGAAAGTCTACGAGTCTTATCCATCTTCTCCATAATTAGGTTCTTCGCAAGAACGAAAATAATTAGGTTCTTATCCATCTTCGCCATACCCAAAACTAGGGAACCGAAGGATGTTGCTTCACGTGTGTTTGCTATGCTAACGTGAGCTGAAAACGCGCTATCGTGCGCCATGACCTGAACCAGAAACGTCTCCTGGTCTTGTAGTATCAGCGGAGATAACGAAAGATTTGGATCGTGCTAGCTTGTGTTTGTTAAAAAGAGGCGCAAAAACCAATAAATCATGGATACGATCCATCAGCAAACAAGTTATGACCACTATGTGTGTNATAATTATCATCACGATTTAAAAAGCCCAAAAGAACAAGCCGTTTTATGGAAACAAAACAATTTTGAGTAGTTTGTGAGAACAGATACAGAGAAACAAAAGTATACCACCGACTAGAACCAACGAGATGTATGTGTACAACATGTCCAAGAGGACTAGGAACTAGACTAACTGCTGGTCTTGCACCAGGATAGACGATAAAAGTCGTTATTCACCTTTTGGCAATCGATGTAAGCTTGAAGCAAGCGAGGATAGCAAGGATGGGAGGCGATTTTGGCTTTTATCATGCTGGACATGTCCTCCTGGAGTTGAATTTCGGGCGTGATGGAAGCGGCTTCCGAAACAGCCGAGGCCGCCGAGAGCAGCTCGTCAGATCCGAATAACGGAAACCGATTGTCGCGGACGGCACTCACGGAGGAAAAGAAGCTCTGGTAATAATCCGCCGTCGGTAGGATCAGATTTTCCGGCGACATCAACGTCTTGTAGTGGTCTGAGTAATCCACTGCTGAGTTCAGACCGTAGATATCATCCATCACCAAGGCCTCCCTAGCAACCAGCTTTATCCTTCGACTAGACGTCCTTCAAAATAAAACAACAGTTGTGGAGTGGACTAATACTGCGATGTTGCTGTATTAAAGACGGACAGAAGAAGAATGAATTTTGAGATTTTCTTAAGAAGAACAGGTAACAAACATAGAAAACTGGTTCGAAATTTTCTTTGTTTTTTGTGTTTTTACATATACTTTCGATAGAAAGATTGGATTTGCTGGAATTGGAGTAGCAGCGCTGCAGAGAGAAACTCCAAGTTTTCTTGGGAAGGGTGCTTTATCATGGCCAACAAACAAAGAAGAAAGATGCCGAGCTAGAGGAAGAAAGCTTGAGGGATTTTTCTGTTTTTTTTTTTCCCTTCTTTCTTTCTTTCTTTCTTTCTTCCTCCTCTCCTCTCTCTCTCTCTCTCCCTCTCTCTCCTCCTAGCTAGTTTCGTCATTTCATCTTTATTTCTGTGTACTATTTACGGCACTTAATAATTTAAAAAAGTGATTAATTTTGGTGCCAATCCAAGTGATGCGTACGTAGTGAAATTGCACCGCACCGGCAGCCTTTTCTAATTGGCAAAACTAGCCTCCCCTACTCCATAAATAGTAATTACCTGGAGCTTCATCTATTATTCTTATGCTACGTCGGAATTTATTATATATAAATTATTATTAACTCTTATATTTTATATTTATAATTTTTTTTTATAAGATGTAGAGTTATCTTTTATAAAATATAAAAATCTTTTTCATAAGATATAAAATGATGAATAGTGGTTGATAAAAAGATTTTTCTTATTTAAAAACATATAAGAAAACATTAAAAGGGTCATGTTACTAGAGTTAGGGTCACTAAAGTTCCATCAAAATCTTTGTTCCAACTTGAATATCCTAAATGAGAGAGTGGCCGTAAGGAATGATAATAAAAAATGACAAAATCTCTAATAAGTTTTTGTCCAAACTTGAAATCCTCAAATAAGAAAAAAATTGACACATGAAATGAGCTCAGCCGAAATTATTGTTACCCATATAAGTATTTTGGATAATACTAAATGAGCAAAAGGTTCACTTCACGTAGCCATCTCTTTTCCACTTAATGCCATTAAGTTCTTGTACGAACTTGAAGGGACCTTGACCCAAAGAGTGATAACTACATTTCTCTTCACAAAATAGATTATACAATACAAATGAATTTAATACCTTCTCAGAAACTCGTATTGTGTGACCCATCTTTTATGTGTGTATATATATATATATATGTTTGTATCTCTCGCATAAAACAACTCTAAAAATCTAAGTCCATTTAACTTCCTAAAAATCATCTTTCATGTTTCACAAAATATTAATCTTTTGATTCACTACAATTGATCAGATCATAGATATTTTGGTACAAAATTATTTGATTTGATACTAAATAACATAAAATCAATTCTTGATGTAGCTCAAAATAACAAGAGTTGATGGATATCGTGTTACTTTTGTACATGTACTAACATGACAAATAAAAACATTCAAAGACAATTACATACTTGATAAATGATATTTACAGTCATAGAATGTGTAAGTTTCGTACATTTTTTATATATAAAAATGAGTAATTATGAAACCAACATGAAAAATTAATTTTTAGTTGTGCATCTCACTCTTTTTTAAAAGAAATCATGTGTCACGTTTGTACAATTCATGACTATATCTAATATTACTCTACATGTTTTCCTATTATTTTTTTTTTAATGTGGCCTATCATGTGAAGTTTTCAATATTGTATTTAAATCAAAATTATCACACAAAGAACAAATATTGAAATTTAAGAGTTTTCATCTTGCACATGTAGCGATTAATTAACTAGCTTTTAATTTTTTTAAAATTTATAAAACATTCTGAAACTTCATGTGTCTGTCGATGGCCAAAATAAATGTTTGGTAGTAGGGAAAAACTTACTCAAACACGTACTAGTATTAAGAAGTAGGGCGCAAGTTAATTGATGGCTCACTCGGACTTGACCCACCCGTCAAATTCAAAACCGCCGAGCTCATGAGCAAGCCTGACCATTATCATGGTATATTAATATAAAGATAAAATATTTTTTTATTAAAAAGAAAAGTCAGATTCTCATTCTTGATTCTACTTCTCAATGTGTTTCTTATTTTTCTTTTCTCCTTTCTACCTTTACCTCTGGTCCTCTCTCATTCCTCTTGTCTCCCCCACCACCTTATCCCAATTTTGAGGTAATATAGATGTTTTCAAGTATTTTTAGATTATTTTATTATTATTTATTATTATTTATTAACTATTTATTACTATTTACAAACTACTTCATTATTATTCACATAATAGTAATGAAGTTATATACCGTTGTCGTGGATATGGAAGAGTAGAACCCATAGTCGTGAGGATCTCCATGAGCACAAACTCATGGTGAGTTTAGTTAAACTTTATTTTTTGTTGTTGATTGTGGCATGAGTTGTGAAATGGTATTAATACCACCATAAGGGCTCACGGATGCCACCTTGGGCCTCGATCATGGTGGCCCAACAAATCATTCCACTCAAAGCCCAAACCCTTCTAGTTCGATAAAGTTCATGCCAATTTGTTAAGAACAAGAACATCCGCCCACTTATCTTAGGACAATTAGGATATTCACTCATTTAAAATGAGTGAATAAACCAAAGGCTCAGAGGTTCAAATTTCAAATAGTAGGTAAAACAGTTAGTCCGAATGATCTTATGAAGGCAAGTCTTCTATTTAAAGAATTCTAATAAAAGGGTTTGAATAATTTTACTCTAAGGAGATTTCTATCGTTACTAACCTAGGCATTGGTGGAGCCTCATCAAATCCCCCAAGCCATCTTACCCTTTGGTTACAAGAGATAGGGAGTGCATAGCGGTGAAACACCTCTTTAACAGGTTGGATGGGGGCCTTGATCGGATGTTGGACTTGACAACCCTACTAACAAGCTCAAAACTATTTTATTTTTCTTCTATTTTCTACCCTAAATTTATCATTCAAATGCGAATGTTCAGTGAGATATATACTTACAAGATAGATGGACAATTGACTGTTTATCAAAATTAATAAGATCATGGGGATTCACGATTTGGTATAATTAAGTACTAATTAAGCACAAGAATATTTTGCTTTACATATTGTCGAGCTCTTACTATTTATATTTTATTCATGTTTACTTACTTTTTGTGTTAGCTAGGCTTGTAAAATATTCACAACTTTAATCTAAACTTAAATTTCTTAAGTGAAATTGATAGTTTATTCACAATGAGACCGACCATGATACGGAACTATCTCTATTTTTTTATTCCAATAGGTTATTTGCAATCACATTCTTCACTTTATTAGCTATCGATGCATGGATGGCGCGCGCTTGCTTATAAAGAGAAACTAACATCGAAAAAGGAACAGAAATTAATGGAGATAATGTCTGATCTAAACTAAAGTGGTGGCATATCAACCAAATATATGTACAAAAAGGAGCGAAATAGATAACCAAGCATAAACAACAGTTACACGCTATACTTTATATATTATATTAATTAATTTTCTTGATCTAACCCATCCGTTTTTCCTCTATAATATTATTCTTTAATACCATAAACGATTAAGGGTTAGTTTGAATGGTGAAATGAGATTAGATGGTTTTAGATGAAAGTTGAAGATTAAATAAAATATTATTAGAATATTATTTTTTAAAATTATTATTGTTTTAAAATTTAAAAAAATTGAACTGAGATTTTAAAAAGTTGAATTGTTTATTATATTTGTGTCGGAATTTAAGAAAGTTGTAAGGATGAGATGAGATGAGATAAGATGAAATGAGATGAAACACTCTCTAAATCAAAACGAGCCCCAAGAATTGATCTCAAGAATGCAGAAAGCGATAATGTTAAGAACTAATCAGTCTTACGTCCGAACTCTAAGACTTAAAATGATAAAAAGATAGACAGATAAAGTGAACATATATTAATACTAAAAAATTAATATTATTGCTACGAACCCTAACCAAACATTAGTTGTAGAAGTCTAGAACTATATATGCCCCCACCCATACCAAATTATAAAACAAATAATCTCTGATCTATACAAAAAGAAAAGGATATCTTGTTGGTTTGGCTTCTACACCTCAATGATTGAGTTTCAAATTACAAATTTAAATATCAACCTGGCTAGCAAGTTATAAGACAGATCGTGTGGAACTACTAATTGGGAGTACTTAAAGGTGGTTCTCAAGCATTATCAAAGTTTAATCATAACCTTTGTTGTTTGTCAGCCACTTTAGCAACATGAATTACATTAACAATTGTTCGAGGGAATTGTAATAGTGATTATATGATTTTATAGGTTTCATAATAGTTTGATCGTGTTTAAAATTTCAAATGATGACTAGAACACATAGCAAAACAAAAACAAAAAAAATACATCCTCGAGACTCGAAATTATATTACTCATAAGACTACTATTACGTGTACTTATAATTTTACTTATAATTTTATGTATTTAACCTTATAATTTGTAGAGGAAATTTTCTATAAAGTATATAAGATGATCCTTATATAAAGATCACGCAAATTCTAAATATTATTCCCTTCCAAGTTGTAGATCACGTTTTTATTTTACATTTGTTTGTTCTAAAGTTTCTTGGACACAAAAATTCTGAATATCAAACTTATTTAATAATTTTGTATTATCTATATATTTTATTAAATAATATATATATAGCTTTAATTATTCTACCTTTGTTTTATTCTCCCATTAATTGTAGCTTACTATTTTAATGAGTTATTAAACATTGATCAACACGGTTTTGAGAACACGGAACGCAATTTTGCAGCAATCTTATTCAATTGAATCTGTTTATTTCGGAATTTATACCATAATAGATCTTCCTTAATTTATTCGACTCGATCCATCTGTTAATTAAGACTAATAAAAACTTGTTCAAAATAAATATTTCAAATAGTAATGCTTTTCACCACCTCTTTTATCACATTTACTAAAAAGATGATAATAAAATCTATGATAATTTTTAAAAAAATTCAAATAAATCTCTAGCTAAAGGGACTTTTTTTTTCACCAAACTATTATTTTTACAAATTAGGTGGAGTAAAAAATTCTATTAAAATAAATACTTTTTCCAAAATAAGATAGAGAATATTTTTCTAATCCAATTAGGCAAATGACCAAAAGTATGGGGTTGGGATATTTAGAAAGGGAAAAATTTAGTTGTAAGCGATTCTGCGCATTAATACGCGTATTTATTCAATATGATTGGTTAAAAAATAGACTTTATTGAAAACAGTTCTAATTTGAATTTAAAATATGAAGGTAACAATATTAGTATGCAAATTGATACACAAACTTGCTTGTATATAACAAAACTCTTTAGAATAACAATAAAGAAGATTTAAGTTACATTTGATTAGTGAGGTGATCTCAGATATTCTCTTAATTAATAATGAAAAAATAATAATAAAATATTAAATAATATTAAAAAATAATAAATAATAATAAAATATTCTTAACCCAAACTATAACCCTAAAAATTCCATTACAAAACATATATTTCTTTTTAACGGTGGCAGACACGATTCTGGTTGTCTGACAGGTTGGACATAATAAGTTGATATATTACCAGATTCATTAATTAAATAATAAATAGTAATATTAGATATAAGTTCAAGAATTTTGTACACCTTTTTTTTTTTGTAAAAATATAGATTTTATTAAGAAAATTTGAATTTTTTATATTATTTTATTACAGTATTTATTTATTCTTTTATAAAAAAATCTATACAAGAGTTGTGGATTTAGATAACTAAATAAGATCGGAGTTGCTATGCATGCTGCTCTGCAGACTAGACTACAACACCTCCGTGCACCGACTCAAAAATTCCCTAATTCGAAAAGTGGGGCCCCAACAGTTTTGACTACACAAGATGTGTAGGTGTGTCGCAACGTGATGGGTGTGTCCGTAGCTAGTGACTGTGAAGTCGTGTGTACATCATTAGCCGTTTGTGTGTTTAGAGATGGTGTTGACATGAGGGGCCGGAAAGCAAATTTGACTGTGCCTGTGGGACACCATTTTTCACGTGTGCCATGCCTTCCAAAATTCTTTTCTATGCGAGTGTTGCATAATCTGCCAAGGGCCCAGGACAATCAATTTTTTCTTTACTATGTTTTTTTTACTATAATAAAGTATCAAGTATTATAATGATAATTCTCAAAAATTTTCAAAAATTTTATTCTTAAATGTTATTTAAACACAAAATATTAAATTTTTAATGTTTCAACTTTTTCATCTAATTATTAACTAATCATTATTCAAATACAAAAATTAACACCAATTTTTACAAATTTTAAAAATTTATATTATTTTTATTTAACTTTTTTTTCTCATTTTTAAAACCCAACAAAATCTTCAATCAAACTATTTCATTAGTATTTTATAATAAATGGTTTGTTAAAATATCGTGATTGTAAAAAATAAAAAAAATAAAAAACTTTACGGGAAGAATATAAATTATCATCTTTTTTCGCAATTTTTGTCAAAAAGATTCTGATTTCAATTTGATGTAATTGAATTATAGGTTTAGATACAAGTAAATCCAAAATCTCATTCAAGTTTTCTTTGCATTATTGAAGAAAAATTAGTAGCATGGACCCCATTTTGTGAAGTGTCTTCCATCACATGAGGATGGCAACCTCCTCCTCCCTCTCCACGGAAGAGATGTCCATACTTGTACGACGTTATAGGATTTTCCATTCCCAACCAAACCATTAGTTACTATGTCAACAAAAATTGGTATACCCATGTTGCACCTTGGGAGGGATATTTCCCACCCAGTTGGGCCTGAGCTAAATACCGAGTCCCGGCCCAACCTGAGTCCCAGTATTCCAAGACCCCAATGCCATCAAAAAGGATTCGGTCCTCGAGATCACATCAGATAAAGAAGGATGTGTGATGCGGGAACTGTACATAGGGGACAGATGGGACTTGTCGACTATGGCCTTCCTTGTTATACCTAGAATCAAGGAATTGCGTCAGTAGATGAATGGAAGACGTGGATGACCCTCCATTCTTTGACGGAGGGGGCCAAAAGTGACTGCGTCATTCACTCACCATTGGGACTTGTCCTGGGAATCACGTCGCATTAGTGGCATCATCCCAAGAGCCATAACGCATTAATGACCTTGACTAAGAGGACCGCGTCGCATTAAATGCCTAGACTATTATAAACATGGGCAAGATAGCTGAACCCTAATACAAGGGACAAAATGCTCCCTAGGGACTTAGTATAAAAGCTCCACCCAGATGCAAAGAACTCCCTATGAACTCTAAATATTAAAATTGCCACCATACAGACAAGGAGACTAACTTAGGCATCAGTGGCTCCTTGGATGACCCCGAGCCCACTTTCTTCTTTGTGTTTATAGATGATGATCTCGGCCCAAGTTGCTAGAATCTTGCCCAGACGTACAAAAAATGACGTTAATACACATCAATCCTACACACACCAAATCTATCTTTGACATACGCAAATCTCTTCCTTATAGATCCAAACTTTTATCTGCAATCCCATTTTTTGTTCCTACTTCACTACCATCTTTTCAATATTGGGTTGTCCCACATCGATTGTGAAAAAAACTAGTGGTTAGTTTATAAATGTAAGGAAAAGCCTCACTCCTTGAGCTAGCTTTTGGGGTTGAGAGAGGTTCAAGACCATCCATTATTAGTATCAGAGCCTAGATTTACCAACAGTCTCAAGTCCAATAGCTTGTAGGAAAAACGAGTTGTCTCTGCTCCAACCCAAGGCCCGATATGTGAGAAGGAGATTGTTGGAATTATAGCATATTGGTTGTGGAAAAGACTGGTGATCAGTTTATAAGTGTGAGGAAAAACCTCACTTTTTGAACTAGTTTTTGAGATTGAGAGAGATCAAGATCACTCAACGTTCCCACCCCATCACATCTTTTTTTTAATAATTGGGTCTAATGTTAGAAGCTATAAGGGCTAAAGGTATAATCAAATAAGTATCAATAATCCTGAAGTTTTTTATTGTCAGGCCCATAACAATTGCTTTCAAAGAAGATACCATTTCAAGATTGAAGTCATGGGCAAGGCAACCTACATATATCTTGGACCCAATGTCACGGTATTGCGTAAGGATATGGCGTTCAATTAATTACATATCGATCAGTGAGTGTTGACGCTACAAAAGAAAAAATTACCATTGTGTTCACATAGTTCTCAAATACCGTCGAAGAATTGCCTCAAGGCGCCGCAACATCTCTTTGGCTCTTTTGATAGAAGAGAAATGGCTCTATATATTGACCTAGGTTTTAAACGAAGTTTTGTGCACAATATGGTCGAATGGTTCTAGTACTTGTACAGGTTAGGCTAACATGATCCGAGAGAGATTGCACAGGGGTATGACACGTTTACCAATTACTTCATCGGATGTTCCATGCTCGCATGCCGGTTCACATCATCTACCATGTATTTTGGCTAATAGATCTACCTTAAAGAGAGAGTGCTTATTTATTTATTTAATAAGTACGGAGAGAGCCATGTGTCAAGGCATGTTTGGACGTTGCGAGAATTTTCAAATCTTTTAAAGTTATCAAAACTTTTTATCATAATTTCATATACAAATATCACTAAAACACAAAACATGTTTTAATTTTTAATTTTTACCTTTTTCATCTAATTATTCCATAATTATTATTTAAACACAAAAATCAATATAATTTTTATAAATTTCTAAATAAAACACAGAAATTAATACAACTTTTATAAACTTTAAAACAAAAATTATATTCAAATAATTTTATAATTTTATAGTATTTTTAATCAATTTTTTTCTCTTTCATCTTTTAAAATCTAATAAAATATCTTCACTCAAGTTATTTTACCTTATTCACAAAATTCTGAAATATTCTAAATTTTCAAGCATACCCTTAAGGGCAGGTTTCGGGGTGAAGGATTTTCAAAATTTTTTATGTTATCTCAACTCATCATTATATATTTTTCAAATCTTTATACAAAATATAATAAATAATTCAATTTTTTTAAATCTCAAAACTAAAAAATAATATTTTAAATTTTAAAACAAAATATAAAATTCTCATCTCATCTCAACTTCCAAACCTTCCATTAAGGCCTTGTTTGTTTTCAAGACCAAAATTTAAAACTTTAAAAACTTTAAAAACCTCTCATCCCATCGTTACAATTTTTTCAAACCCTCATACAAAATAAAATAAACAATTTAATTTTTTTCAAATTTCAAAATAAATATAATATAAAATATATTTTAATAATATTTTATTCAACTTTTTGACTTTAATCTTATCTCATCTCATTTTTTAAAACAAATGAAACCTTAAAAGAGATTTTTATTTAGGATTTTGTGAAAATTATCGTAGTTTTTACATTTTTTTATGAAAGTGTTTAGTAGGTTTCTTATATTAGCTAGCTTGGGGCATGTTGATGGTTTTGGATTCTCACATATTTAAATAGAATCCATATTCTCTTTAAAAAATAATGAGAATCCAGATTCTGATTTCCTCCACTTAAATGCATTCGACCAAGGTAATCTATTATTATTTTCAAGAATTATATAATATTACATCCATCCAAATGCCTCGTTAAAATTTAGAACAAGAGTTATAACTGAGAATACGAGTCTTATAATATTTAATTAATATTTAGTGTTGTCTAAAATACTAGCATATATAATAATAAATGATATGTGATTAACTTGATTCGTTCATTTCTCTGATTAAATCTGTAAATTCAAAAAAGGATAAATATAAAAAATAAATATAATATATTATTATTCAAATGATTTGAATCTTTTTAGAAAGAACAAGATTTTTTTAATATCTCAGCTTAAGTTAATTTCATTTCAACATCAATTTAATTATAATTTTTATTATATTATTATGAATATTTTAAATAATTATATTTTAAAATAAGAAATATTTTAATAAAATATATCATAAAAACTATAATTATATTTTATTTTAAAATATAATATTAATAAAACATATTGTGCAGTATTTTAAAATATATAATATAATATTTGAAGCTGGCCACTTCTGTGCAGTACTCTGTTCGTGGGGGGTGTGTAAAGCACGTAAAGCAATTACATTGATGGGTTATCTTTCAAGGTTTGATTGATTGATTGACTGACTACTCGATCATTTTGCTTCATTTTAGACTTGAAGATAAAATCTGACAAAAAGCTCATCGACAGAGTAAAAAGCAGTAAAAACTCCCTGTTCCTAATTAAACAAATTCCTCTCGGAAAAAGCAAAATAACAGGAAAATAAAAACAAAAAAAAGTAGAAAGTGAAACCTGTAGTTTTTGACCTATATATGTTCCTTGTGCGTCTGATTTTTCCTCGAAATTCACACAACACAATCTTCGAGTATTAATTACGGTTAAGATCATTGGCAGTACGGTATGATATCAACATGAATGATCTTTTAAATTTATAATTAATTTAAAATTTTATTTTAAAAAAATATATTAACAAAAAAAAATCAAATCAAATTAATAGATAAAAAATTTAAAATAATTACGTTTTAAGAATTTAAATTATATTAAAATTTAAATAAATTTTCAAAAGGTTCAAAATTTTCATTCCTACTTGTTCTTATCACTGTAGCAGCAGTAACATCGGATATGTACATGAGTTGCAACTACTTTGTATTTTCTCGAACATCCTAACCTAGGCCTCCTTCTACTCTGGACGCATTCTTTCAAGCGAGAAGCTATGTACGTTACTGTAGCAGCAGTGACATCGGATATATGTTCATGAGTTGCAACGACTTATATTTTCTGGAACTTCCTAACCTAGGCCTCCTTCTACTCTGGACGCATTCTTTCAAACGAGAAGCTGAGAAGCTATGTACGTTGCTAAAAATCACGTGGTCGACATAAATTTTTAATTTTTAAAATGAAAATCTTAGATTCGAAACCCTCCTCTCTAAATATTTAAAAATAAAAAATAACAACTATGCATATTAGAAAGTCCAAACAAGCATTTAACGCTAGAAAATGTAAATACCAAACTATAATATATATATATATATATATAGGCGTACCTGTAATGCTTTGAAGCTTGCTTTGAAGCTTCTCGTTTGCAAACTTGGAAGTTGAATATCTGACGTATCGAGCTTAACTTAAGTACTTGATGTCGAACCAGCGCACGGTCCAACCAGATCAAATCATCTGGGACTCCATATGACATTAGACAAGGGAGTAAGTACTCCTAGACATGGCAGGAGGCATGCAGCAGATGATCAGAAGGAAGTTTTGACAGTAACAACTAAGGATCCAACACATGGGAATCGATATATAAGGCCTGAACTAAAAAGGGTATGGAAATTCTATGAAATGTGGGGATTGGAAAGGAAGGGCCGAAAGCATGGACATTTTGGTGGAGTTTAGAGTGTATGGGGGGACATGGCCGGGGGTACTAAATTAATATGTGTTCATGTTTTACGTAGAACGTCGTCTCAGGAACCCAGCTATATATAGCCGTCTGTTTCTAATTAAAGGCTTCCATCATGAAAATCTGGGGGAGGCGGTGGGATATTGTATGATCTGCTTTTTCTTGAATGGTCAAATGCACGATTTTCACGACAGAAGTGCCTATTAATTATGTTATCATGGAGAATAAAGATTCAGGAATGTCTAGCAAATTAGTCATTAAAAAAAATGAAGTCATTTATTTATTTTGTTCCTTTTCCGACCTGGTTTTTTATATAGATATGTTGTCTTTAATTAGTATGTATGCACGTGTATTTGTGGTTTTTGGTTTTCTTGGTGTTTCTTAAAACATAGATTTATTTTTTATTTTATTAAGATGAAATAATTTAACCACAAAATGATTATATAAAAAAAAAACTTACAAATTGATGTGGCTTGATGTAGTACTTCAGATTGTAAAATTATTTTTACTGTAAAATAAATTTAATAGATTATATAAAATTACATCAATTTATAAATTTATTTTTATGTACTCCCTTTAGGTACGTAGCATTTCTCTCTTAATATATTAATAGGCTCTGATCAGTTCATTAGCTTTAACGGTACAGACTTTAACGAAATTTAAGAAAGGTGTCGTTGTACTAAAATTATATATATTTTTCAGCATTCTATTTTATGTCATGCTTTAAAAAACTATCATTTTCTTTGCATTTAATCTAATGAAAACATTAACTCCTTTTTGCTTCTTTCTTTTTCCCTTTCTCCAGTACCGACCTGCAGCATGCACTTTCTTTTATATGAAATGGCAAAGCATGCACCTCAAAGTGAAAGTGATTCCTTCATGATTTGATTTTGATCAACAAACTTATCTCTCAACACAAGCTAGCTAGCGTTAATGCTGTTCAAGGCTTTAAGCACGTACACGTATCTTATGCTCCACGAAAAAAGAACTTCGTATATATATAGTTTTTTTCAAGTCAACAACATTCACGAAAAGATGGAGATCAAAGCTAGCACGAGAGGGTTTTTTTAACTTTCTGAGTAAAAAATCGACACGTGTTTCCAATAAAATCCGTATTTTTTTTAATTATATTACATATAATCATTAGTCGAAAATTCCCAAATGGTTAGCTGAAAAGTTTATGGAAGACATGATCCTCAAATGGTGCATTTTGAGAAAGTTCTACGACCATCTTAAATGCAAGTCAACAATGTATACGTGGTGTTTGATCATTCCTTTAAAATAGACAAAAGTTCTTAACAAGTCATTATCCAAAGATGCCCATGTGATCAAATGAATGTAAACTCTGCTAATTGACTCCTAATATATACTTTCTAGCATGAAAAACGATTAACCTTCGGCCACGTTCCAAAAGAGCAACATGCTAAAAGGTTGTGATTTGCCCCCACCGGGGACAATTTATAGAGATTAACGACACCTAATCCCAACACGATCATGCTTATTTTAGTTCATAATTTCTTGTGTTATCAAGCGATTGGCCGCGGCTACTTAAAGGGTCTGCCTGGAAAATGCCTGTATCACATACCACCTCCATGATCGACTTTATTATATGATCCTCGTATGTGTAATGCGAGCTTTTTGGTCGTCGATTTATGTGCGAATTCTCGACAAATCTATATGCTTGGTTTTGGAGAAATGATTGTTGTTTCAAGTCTGCTTTTGGCTTTAGAGAAATTAAGAAATTTTGTCCAAATAAAGCACAGCAGTAGAGATTAAAATGATAGTCTTAAGCATATCCGATGTCTTCCTGCTGTGTATCCTTTTTAGCAGTTGAGTTTGATCATTGGTTGTTTGTGGGTTGACATCGACCAAGCTTAGTCAAAGGGACAAGATTTTTACTTATTTATATGTTTAATTCCAGTGTGTTCTTCGGTTTTATTCTTTCACAGAAAGTTTGTCTCTTTACTACTTTGAGATATTTTAATAAATCTTTTCCATTATTGTCTACTGTTTAACGAGAAAAAGAAGACTTTCGGTTATACTTATATAATATATTGGTATTTTAAAGTGTCTATAAATCATTTTGAACATGCATCTTTAAATGGAATTGGAAAGAGGTAATAGTGCGTCAAACTATCACTTATCTACAAAATTTATTAATATTTTTGTCTTCAATATTTTCAATCACGTGTGAGTCAGACTTTTCCTTAATAAGTAGGTTCATCACGTAAAATATTTAATTAATTAAGTAAAGTGTAGAGATATAACTTTTTTAAAAGATTTAAGTTGATAGAAGATATAGATTTAATTATTTATATTTTTATCTTTGATCAAATAATAATACCTCTCTTTTGCAAAATTATTTACTAACTATTCACGCATTTTTTTCAATTTAAATATTTTTTCTATATTGCTTCTTGGTAGAAAACGAACACGAAAGTGATCAAGTTTAGTATTTTTTTAGCTGCTATATCCTTGGTTTCTACTATGGGTTCGGTATTCTCAAGGTGAGCTAAACAATACCGGTTTAGGAAACATATTATCTAATCATTATAATTTTTTCAAATCCGAATACAAAATAAAATAAGTAATTCAACTTTTTTAAATTTTAAAATAAAAATAATATTAAAAATATATATTCTAATAATATTTTATTTAACTTTTTAACTTTAATCTAAACTCATCTCATCTCATCTAAGAAAACAAACGAGATAAAGTTTTGTTTTGTTTTTTTAAGAAGAGATCCCAATTTTAATAATTACCCTCACTTATAATGGAAGAATACATTTTACAAATAATGAAACTTGGGGGTAACAAAGAAAAAAGCCTAAAACCAAGTTCCTAAAAACGTATAAAGACTTAATTTATATAAAGATTACAAGAAGATTAAGAAAAATCTAGAAAATTTAGCGTCTAATAGTAGAAAGATTGGCATGATCAAGAGAGAACATATCAATCATATGTTTAGGGAGTTGATAGAGAGATGAAAAACTTATGGTATGTCCCATAGCACTATAATTTGCTAGACCGTCTGTTAGCGCATTACATTCTCTATGTAAACATAATTAATACTGAAGGAAAAAACATTCTTGAAATGTAAAATATCATCCCAAATGTTAGAGTAAATCCAAGAGAGAATAGCCTTTATTAAACCAATTAACCACATTAATGAGGGAGTCAGTCTCAACAACCAAATCAATGGTGCTCAGTTCATAACACAAAGTTAAACCCAATCTTAAGACTAACAATTATGCCAGAGTGTAGTACCAACACCCAGAAAGCAAGAGAAACTAGTAATGTTAGTGCAATTATTGGAACATAAAACACCACCACAACCAGCACGCCCAGGATTACCTTTTGTAGTACCATCAATATTTAGTTTGAGAGTGCCCAAAGGAGGTGTAATCCCTTTGACCAAGATATGTCTTTTAGTCCTAACAGTGATTCGAGAGATATGCAAAGAATTGAGAACATCTGTATTGATATTAGACACAATATCTTTAAGTTTTAGCAAGTGGTTTAACTCCTGAAGCCACTTCTTAATCTTATCAATAATGGTAATGGCAGTAGTATGAGAACCCTCAAGTTTTACTCTAGTATGAGCTACCCATAAATCCCAAAATATAAGAGATGGTAGCAAACGAGCAAGTAAATTAAATTGGTCAGAGCCTTTAAAAGAAGACCACCAATGGCTAGCAATGTTTTCCCAACAGCTAAAACCCAAAAGAAAATGACCAAAAAAAGATGAGAAATCATGCCAAATGCTCTTCGCAAGAGAGCAATCTAGAAAATTTTGGTTAAGCATATTGAATAGATCCCCCAGAACAAAAAGAGCATTCAGAAGCCATAGGAATCCCACATTGTTGAACTTTATCGTCATGGAGAATTTCATTATTCCACATTTTCCAGATAAAGACCGAAATCTTGGTAGGGAGGACTTGATTCCAAATAAAACTCAAGGCATTGACGGAAGGGAAGTGGTCCTGAAAAAGGTTCCGAGTAGACTTTACCATCATGAGAATGTCTCCAAACTCTAATATCATGACCAGGTTTAAGAATGATAGAGTGGCAATTAACTTCATGCAGCAGAGATGTGTCACCCAATCTCCAATCTAGAGAGGATATGTATTTTCCATCCAGTAGAGGAACAAAAATCTTTTAATTGAAGCTGAGAATTATTGACATGGAAATCTTTTTAAGCTAAGGAACCATTCCCAGTTCAGTTATTGTAACAGTCCGCAAGAAATTCAAAGGTGAAATTTTTATTGGTTTTAGGAATATTGTGAAAACTCCATAAGTTTTCACGAATCGACCAATTGCATAGGTTTTAGTCTGTCAACATAGTTTGTGTTATCACTCACTATGGGGCTAGAAGTGCGATTCTAATTATTTGACGTAGTTATAAGTGTCATACTGCATTATGGTCTGCGCCATTAGACTCAGTTGATTATTTAAGATTTTATGGCGCAATAAGTCTATTTTCATATTTTCGGACAAAACGTCTGTTTGAAACTATGAAATTTTTTTTAGGAGCACTTCGAAGTTGAATTTTGGTTAACGATTTTCACTATAAGTTAATATGAATATTTAAGAATTTTTAGTGCTAAGTTTATAATTCATTTTTTTGGAGCCAATAGTAATCTCGTTATGTACACTAATTGCAGTGTTTCAAAATCACAGTGTGGAATGTCCAAATTAGATTAAAGAAGTTTTATTTGGATACTTGGCAGGATTTTAGCCACTCATAATGAATAGTATTAGACACTTGACACCATGAAGAACGTTTAATGGATTTGAAAGAATTAAGGTGTGAGATCATACCACCTAAGCAAAAACCTTATTACATCCGACCAATCGAATTGTATCAAACCAAAGAGGATTTCCACTCTAGTGAAATCCTATATGGTTGGAATCCAACTGAGAACTAAAAGCATGGTTGAAATCGAAATCTTAAACGGTTCTATCCAAACTATAAAGTTGACCTCCAAAACTTAAATAAATCAGTTTCTAGCATTGTTTTTAATCGCTTGATTAAATTACTTCCACATGCTATTAATTTTTCAAATTATGTTAGAACATCATTATCCAACCTTGTTAACCTTGAAAAATTGATTGTGCCGAATGATATTGGATTTGGGCTTGATAGAAACTCAAACCCTCTTAAAATCCCAAAATTTAGGCCCATTCGGTTTAGGCCCATTAAGGCCCATCAATTTGGTCTCATTAGTATTGCTTCTTAGCTAAGTTTGCACCCCCACTTGGCTGAATAGATATTCCAAAAGAGATTCTGGAAGGTTTTGAAGAAAAATATCTAAAAGGTCATCTCACTCTTTCACTCTCACACTCCATCTTGAGAAACTATCTTGGGTTGATTTTTTTGGGGAAGAAAAGGCCAACACTCAAGTGCTCTTTCAGTCCTATCACTTTCTATAACTTGTGTAAAAGTCTCTCCAGTCCACTCCCATGCAAAGCAACTCTCATTTACATTTTTCTTTGACAAAACACAAAAAACTCTCTCGAACAGTTTTTCAGGTCTCTGTTGAATGCATTATCGAAGCTTTTTTAATTATTTTCTCACAAAGTCTCTTTCATAAAAGTTGTTCCTTTTTTATTCTACTTTAGGTAGATATTTTATTTGTTCTATTTGGAAATTATTTGATCGATCAAATGTTGTTCAAACTCCAGAAAGGTTAATCTAGACGATAAACTGGAGAGTGTTATAGTTTTGAGTTTTTGACAAAACTTATGGATAGATCTTGGTCCAAAATTTTATGGAGTACTATTAACATGTGTATATGATTATTTTTTAAAAATTTATTGCATGATTAAAAGTTTTGGTTAAAAATTTTCTTAGATTTAGAAACTTAGAAACTGTAAGAGGAAAAACAGTTTCTGTTTTAAGAAAGTTTAAATCTTTTATGATTTAATCCTAATCCAATGGTTTTGATATTTTATTTGAAGATCCTAAGCCTCTTATATACATGTTAGAATGTTGTTTTGACTATATTTGATATTAATTACGAAGATATGAAATTTTATGCAATGAGATATTCAGTTAGGCTAAAGTGATGATGTTCTCGCTAAATTTATGTTTTGATTAATTTTTAACCATGTGATCTTGATTTTGAAGCTTGGATCCATTTTAGGACACCTTTTTAAATCATGTGATGTTTTTATTGAAGATCACATCTTTATATGTCATGGATCAAGAGGTTGATTAAAACAAGCTAGAAACAAAAATTAAAGGAATAGTCTATGTAAAAGTTTGGCCCTACAGAGTTTTCTGTTTAGTTTTAAATTTTTCTGAGTTGATATTTGAACTTAAGACAAAATTTACATGAGGTATGTAAATTTTGGTGATTTTTAAAATTAGGATACAAAATCCTTAAGTTATGGATAAAATAGTTATTTTTTCACATGTAGAGAGTAAAAATGGTAATTTTACTCTAAGTTAATATTTTTTCATATTTCTAATTGTTAGTGATTAAGTTCTAACTTTTAGAAATCACTATTTTCAGTTCCTTATGATAGTGTTTGAGTTGTCTATTAAAGCGAAGACCGAGATAAGTTAGCTTTTAACTTACTAGCAGTTTAATGTGTATGAGTGATAAGTAAAGAAATTACAATGTATGTATGTATGTTATAATATGTATCATGCCAAGTCAGTACATAATTATCTGTTACACAGAATTTATTCTGTCACAAGTTATTTATTTGTTTCACAAGATACTATATCACGTAGTGTTATACATTGCAAGTATGTCATGTTAAGTTAGGTATGCCATCTGTTACATATATGTCATGTCATGTAATATTCAATGTTGTAAGTATGTTATGTTAAATGTGTTGAATGTTATATGTTATGTCATCTTACGAATGTTTTTATTTCAAGTAAGTCATATATTTTAAGTTATGTTCAAGTCATGTTATGTTACGTCAGGGCTTCTATCCTTTCGTACTCCCGTCACGTTTCATCTCGAATACAGTTTATGTATTTTGGGAACAGTCATGTTAATCACGACCCTAAATACTAGGATGAGGTAATATCCAAGTGGAACTCCTTTGTTCACGCTGGAATTTTTAATAAGGTGTGAAATTTTTTGAGTTGATGAAATACAATCAACGGGTAGTGGCCGGGGCCTAACTAGTTGGTCACTGGAGCGCGCCAGGCCGTAATGCCGATGAAGCCACATTTCAACTAATGCAGATACCAAACAAATTTCAGTTCTCGTGGGAGTCCATCATGAGTATGGCACACGAGGTATGGGGACCACATAGAGTGTGGCACATACTGTTTGTAACATCCCGTATTTTAGTGTATTTTTAATAAATGATTAATTTAATTTATTTAGTATTTGGTTCTCTTGTTTTAAATTATAAGAATTTTTAAATATTATTTTATAATATTTTAAGTTGTAAAAATTAATTTTTATGTGTTTTCTCAGTATTATTTATTGTTTTATATTTAAAGTGATCTTTAATTTAAATTGATTTTTTTTAGGTTTTAAAATTATTATTGTTTTAATTGAGCATTTCACTTACATTTGAATTATTTGATTTAGTTAGTAATTTTAAAATCCTCTTCGTTGGATCATTTCGAAACCTAAGACGAAGTCTAAATCTCTCTTTTTTCCATCCTCTTTTCTTTTTTCTTTCCTTTTTTCTCCTCTCCTGCATACACACACTCTCTCTCTCCTCTCCTCTCCCCTGTGCGTTCGGTTTCTCAGCCCCAGCACTGCCGCCGGCCGTCCGTGGCCCTCACCACCGGTGCCGTTCGACTCTCCAGCTGCCGGCGACCTAGCCCATCAATTCTCATACCACCCCTCGCTGCCGTTAGCCGTCGCGAGCTATGCGAAGTAGTGGGCTTCTTTTCGTCCCACCGCCGCCATCCGGCCACCTCCGGCCACCATTTCTTCACCACTTCTTCACCAGCCCTCTAGCAACCTTTTGGACCCAAACCCAACCCCGATCAGTCACCGGTGAAGCCCAGCCGAGCTCACACCCGATTTTTCCTTTTCGGCCTTCTACCGCCATTTCGACTGCCACCCACGACCAAAGGCTACCACCATTAGCTTCACCACCTCCCATAGGCCCTAAACTACGATTCCCAAGTTTTCGTTTGACCCTGTGTAATTTTGGATTTATTGTGTATTTTGGCCACAGTGTTTTTACACTGTGAAATTTCAGTTTTGGTGCTTTCCACTCCTCCGTGATCCTCCGAAAATATTTTTATAGCTCTGTAAGTATTTCCTAAACAAACTTTTGAGATTTAAATATATTTTTGCACTAATTGTTTATAATGTGTTCTGGTTGGTTCCGGACTGAGGCCGACGAGAATTTGGGGGTGGGTAGATTGAGGATGGAGTATTTATATGATTGGTTATTGTGGTTTGGTTGATTGTTGGAAATTGGTGTTGTGATCTGGTTGGTTATTGAATATGGTTATTATGGTTTGGTACATTGCATATTGCACGCATGCTCATGTTTGTAAAATGAAAACTGTATTTTCGTGTAATTGCATTCATGATCATGTGGTTATTTTGAAAACTGAATTTTCATGTGGAATGGAGTTTTGGGTGCGTGTGTATCACGACCCCAAGCCGAGATGGGGCATTATCTCGGTGGAGCTCATTTGGTCACTCGAGAGCAGAATATATTGAGTGACGTCCCCTGGGTTGTCGTCAGGCGACAACTGGAGTGGACGAGTTACTTGCCGACTCTGTGGCCCTTCTGCTGGTGGGGGTTAAAGGATGAACTGGCTACGAACGCACTGGGTGCGAAACTAGGCATCGCTCGTAAAGTAGCCAGGACGTGTGGCTGGTCCATAGGGGAGACCATGGTGCATATGGATTATTGGATAAATGAAAAAATGGCTGTTTTCTAGAAAAATAGCGTGAGTTGGATTTTGTGTGTCATTTTCTGAGAAAATGACGGATTAATATTTTTGGGCCAAATGTGATTTTTTGCGTATGTTGCATTTCTTGCATATTGCATCATGGGTATGCATGATTAGATGCTTAAATGTATTTTTATTTCAGGATTGGTTAGGTTATAACTTACCTGTGGTACAATTTAATGGTACTGCAGATTTTGTTTATGATGATGCAGGTGCCGAGCCTGAAGATTTGGCTCCGCCAGAGGAGTGATCTAGGATCACTCATGTTATATTTTTTTTTCAGCTCTTGTATATTTTTATGGGACTTTGATTTTTGTTTTAAAAGGTTTGTATTTGGTTATCTGTATTAAACTAAAATTCTGGTACTAGAGACTTATTTATTATTATCCGCTGCGTATTTTATTGTGTACTGTTTATTTGTTGCACACACTTGGCACTTGTCGTTGGGATGCATGACCGTCTTGTCATCATCCTGACGTCACGATTCCTGAGGCTTTTTGTACATGGGAGTCGGGGCGTCACAAGTGGTATCAAAGCAGTTCGTCTCTGGGTAAAGCTACATGTACATTAGGTAAAGTACCAGAAATGTTTAAAATTGCGATTTAAAATTATTTTAGTTTGAAGTATGTTATTTTCAATGGTTTCAATTTATTATTTGTTGTTGTATTTTACTAGTTTTGTTCTATTCTATTTTATTTTATGTTGTATTATTTTATTTACTTTGGGTGTTGCTTTTGCTCTTATTTAAATTTTGTCCGGAGACTTAAGTGGGGTTGAGGGTTATGCTTTGGCAGGAAAATGATTAGACCAAGGAGGCCGACTGATATGCCCGAGGATGAGTTGCCTCGTGGTGACAGAAATTATGCCATAGCTAGGGCATTGAATAGAATGACGGAATTTCTCTAACACAATTTTCAGCCGCCCCAAGGAGATGTAAATAGAGCAGTTCAAGCTGGGTGCACCTATGAGCGCTTTCTAGTGCATAGGACACCTCCTTTTACTGGTGAAGAGGAGCCACTGCGGGCTAGAAGGTGGTTAGAGGACTTGGAGAGGACATTTGAAGTTTGTGGTTGTACTGAAGCTCAACAAGTCTTGTATGCAAGTTATATGCTACAAGGTAATACAGCTGATTGGTGGAGGACCAAGCAAGAGTTGTTAGTGATGGAGTTGGGATCTTTTGCTGCGGTGTCTTGGTAGCGATTCAAAAAGGAATTTGATGATTTGTTTGATCAACTTCAAGGGGCAGCTATTTTCTCCAAGATTGACTTAAGAACAAGATACTACCAGTTGAGGATAAGGGATAAAGATATTTCCAAGACTGCTTTTAGGTCGCGGTATGGGCATTATGAGTTCAAGGTGATGCCTTTTGGGTTGATTAATGCTCCTGCAGCTTTTATGGATATGATGAACCGAGTGTTCCAACTTTATCTGGATTCTTTTGTGGTGGTGTTTATTGATGATATTATGATTTATTCTCGAGACTTGGAAGAGCATGCTTGTCATCTTCGCCTGGTGCTTGGAAAATTGAGAGAGCATCAGTTGTATGCTAAGCTTAGTAAATGTGAATTTTGGCTGAAAGAAGTCAGATTTCTTGGCCATGTAATTTCTAGAGATGGTGTGGTAGTAGATCTTAGCAAGGTAGAAGCTATTTTGTCTGGGCCACGTCCTTCAACGGTGCGCGAGATTAAGAGTTTCTTGGGACTTGCAGGGTATTATCGGAGATGTGTTGAAGGTTTTTCTCGATTATCTGGATCTCTCACCGCTTTGACTAGAAAGAATGCTGAATTTGTTTGGTTAGATCGATGTGAGAGGAGTTTCCAAGAATTGAAGAAGAAACTGATAACAGCTTCTGTTTTGGCACTTCCGGAACCACACAAGCTGTTTGTTGTATTTAGTGATGCATCTAAGTTTGGATTGAGATGTGCTCTTATGTAAGAGGGATGAGTTGTTGCTTATGCATCTCGTCAGTTGAAAGTTCATGAGAAGAATTATCCCACTCATGATTTGGAATTGGCAGCTGTGGTGTTTGCTCTTAAGATCTGGCATCATTATCTGTATGGAGAAGTTTGTGAAGTCTTCACTGATCACAAGAGTTTGAAGCATTTGTTTTCTCAGAAGAATCTTAATATGAGACAGAGGCATTGGTTAGAGTTGATTAGCGATTATCAATGTGAGATCAAGTATCATCCAGAGAAAGCTAATCTAGTTGCTGATGCCTTGAGTAGGAAGTCTCAGTTAGTGGATGAGGCAGAGTCGTCAGGATTGGACTCTCTCCTTTGTGGGATGAGGAGACTGCTTATTGAGAGTTCGCAGCAGGAAGAATTGTTCTCTTCAGTCTTAAATGTTTGGGTCATTGATTTTGATGAATTGAAGACTCTCCAGATAATGGATCCTAAGTTGTTGAATATCAGGAAGAGAGTCAGGAAATCTAAAGGACCCATGCACTACAGTTTGGATAAAGATGGTATTCTTCGATTTCGGGATCGAAGAGTGATTCCTTGAGATTCAGAATTTAAAGAGAGAATTATGGCAGAAGCTCATACAGCTCCTTATTCAGTTCATCCTGGAAGCACCAAGATGTATCGAGACTTAAAGAGAAATTTCTGGTGGGAAGGTATGAAGACAGATATCGCCATGTTTATTGAGAAATGTGATACGTGCCGTCAAGTCAAAACTGAACATTAGAGACCTGCTGGTAAGCTTCAACCTCTCCCTATTCCTGAGTGGAAATTGGATGACATTTCTATGGATTTTGTAGTAGGTCTTCCAAGGACTCCTAGTGGGAAGAATTCAGTTTGGGTGATTGTTGATCGGTTAACCAAGAGTGCCCATTTCTTGCCTGTTAATAATACCGACTCTTTGGGAAAGTTAACTCGATTGTATGTTAAGGAAATAGTGAGTTTGCACGGAGTACCTAGGAGTATTGTATCGGATCGAGATCCAAGGTTCATGTCTCATTTTTGGAAGAGCTTGCAGGCAGCTTTAGGCACTAAGTTGAAGTTCAGTACTGCTTATCACCCTCAAACTGACGGTTAGTTCGAGCGTACTATTCAGACTTTAGAAGATATGTTGAGGGGCTTGTGTCATGGAATTCCAGGGAAGTTAGAAAAATCAGTTGTCGTTGATAGAATTTGCTTATAATAACAGTTTTCATGCTTCCATTCAGATGGCTCTGTATGAAGTTTTGTATGGAAGGAAGTGCAGATCACTTTTGTGTTGGGATGAAGTGGGTGAGAGTAAAGTAATTGGGCCAGAGTTGATTCAAGAAATGAAAGATCAAGTTCGAGTTATAAGGGATAAAATGACAGAAGTGCAAAGTCTTCAGAAAAGTTACGCTGACATGAGGAGAAGAGATTTATCTTTTGAGGAAGGCGATTGGGTTTATCTTAAAGTCTCTCCTATGAAAGGCGTTAAGCGCTTTGGTAAGAAGGGAAAGCTTAACCCGATGTATGTTGGTCCTTTTCAGATTGTGGAGAAAGTTGGGCTTGTTGCTTATAGAGTTGCATTGCCGGATTATTTCGGGGATGTTCATGATGTGTTCCATGTGTCGTCGTTGAAGAAAAGTTTTGGTCAACAAGAACCGCGTTTTGTGGACCCGGAACGCATTCAACTTCAGCCTAATCTCACTTATGAAGTTGTTCCAACTCAGATTGTGGATTGGAAAGTGCAAAGGCTAAGGTCCAGAACGATACTTTTGGTGAAGGTGTCATGGGGTGATCCTTTGGTTCAAGATTTCTCTTGGGAGCGAGAAGCCGATATGAGGGAGCAATATCCGTATTTGTTTGGTTGATCTTGCTGGTATGTTCCTTAAGTCTACTCTTAGTTGAACCTTATCCTTGCCTTAGTTTTAATGATTAACCTTATTAATTTCGAGGACGAAATTTTATTTAAGGGTGGAGAATGTAACATCCCGTATTTTAGTGTATTTTTAATAAATGATTAATTTAATTTATTTAGTGTTTGGTTCTCTTATTTTAAATTATGAGAGTTTTTAAATATTATTTTATAATATTTTAAGTTGTGAAAATTAATTCTTATGTGTTTTCTCAGTGTTATTTATTATTTTATATTTAAAGTGATCTTTAATTTAAATTGATTTATTTTTTAGTTTTAAAATTATTATTGTTTTAATTGAGCATTTTACTACATTTGAATTATTTTATTTAGTTAGTAGTTTTAAAATTCTCTTCATTGGATCATTTCGAAACCCAAGATGAAGTCTGGATCTCTCTTTTTTCCCCCATCTTTTCTTTTTTCTTTCCTTTTTTCTCCTCTCCCGCGTACACTCTCTCTCTCCTCTCCCCCGTGCGTTCCGCTTCTCAACCCCAGCACCGCCGGTGCTGTTCGACTCCCCAGTTGCCGATGACCTAGCCCATCAATTCTCAGACCACCCACCGCCGCCGTTAGCCACCTCGAGTTGTGCGAAGCCGTGGGCTTCTTTTCGTCCCACCGCCGCCGTCCGGCCACCTCCGGCTACTATTTCTTCACCACTTCTTCACCGGCCCTCTAGCAACCTTTTGGACCCAAACCCGGCCCCGATTCGTCACCGGTGAAGCTCAGCTGAGCTCACATCCGATTTTGCCTTTCCGGCCTTCTACCACCATTTCGGTCGTCACCCACGGCCAAAGGCTACCACCATTGGCTTCACCACCTCCCATAAGCCCTACCCTACCTTTCCCAAATCTTCGTTTGACCCCGTGTAATTTTGGGTTCACTGTGTATTTTGGCTACAGTGTTTTTACACTGTAAAATTTCAGTTTTGCTGCTTTCCACTCCTCCGTGATCTTCCGAAAATATTTTTATAGCGCTGTAAGTATTTCCTAAACAATCTTTTGATATTTAAATATATTTTTGCACTAATTGTTTATACTGTGTTCTGGTTGGTTCCGGACTGAGTCCAAGGAGAATTTGGGGGTGGATGGATTGAGGACGAAGTATTTATATGATTGGTTATTGTGGTTTGGTTGATTGTTGGAAATTGGTGTTGTGATCTGGTTGGTTGTTGAATATGGTTATTGTAGTTTGATACATTGCATATTGCACGTATGCTCATATTTGTAAAATTAAATTGAGTTTTCATGTAATTGCATTCATGATCATGTGATTATTTTAAAAACTGAATTTTCATGTGGAATGGATTTTTAGGTGCGTGTCTATCACGACCCCTGGGTTGTCGCCAGGTGACAACAGGAGCAGACGAGTTACGTGCCGACTTCGTGGCCCTTTTGCTGGCGGGGGCTAGAGGATGACCTGGCCATAAACGCATTGGGTGCGGAACTGGGCATCGCTCGTAAAATAGCCAGGACGTGTGGATGGTCCATAGGGGAGACCATGGTGCATATGGATTATTGGATAAATGAAAAAATTGCTAGTTTTTGAGAAAATAACGTGAGTTGGATTTTGTGTGTTATTTTCTGGGAAAATGACGGATTAATATTTTTGTGCCAAATGTGGTACCATTTAATGGTACTACAGATTTTGTTTATGATGATGCAGGTGCCGAGTTTGAGGATTTGGCTCCGCTGGATGAGTGATCTGGGATCACTTGTGTTATGTTTTTTTTCAACTCTTGTATATTTTTAAGGGACTTTGGCTTTTGTTTTAAGAGGTTTGTATTTGGTTATCTGTATTAAACTAAAATTCTGGTACTAGAGACTTATTTATTATTATCTGCTGCGTATTTTATTGTGCATTGTTTATTTGTTGCACACACTTGACACTTGTCGTTGGGATGCGTGACCGTGTTGTCATCATCCTGACATCACGATTCCCAAGAATTTTTGTACGTGAGAGTCGGGGCGTCACACGGTTGGTGCAGATACCAATCATAACGCACTCACAACTGGTGCAGATATATGTGATGTGATGCGGTAATTGGTAGGGACACATGGCTCTAGGGAAGCCATGTAGTACCCAAAAAGATAAGCTTAAGCAAGATGAAGAAAATGATTTCATGTTAAATCAAATCTCAGATCAAGTTCATGTGAAGTTAAATCTCAGATCAAGTTCATGTTAAGTCAAGTTTCAAATTAAGTTCTTGTCAAGTCAAGTCTCAGTTTAAGCAAGTCAAGTTGAGTTCACGGTTTAGTTTAAGTTATGTCAGTTATATTATGTTGTATGTCAAATTATGCTATGATTATTTATGATTTTAATTATGCATTCATACTTTTACTGTCATGTATGCATAATTAACCTGTGTGAATGTTTTTTGTTAACTTATTGAGATTTGTAATCAAACTCACTATGGTAGTCCCACTATCATTCCCACCCGGATGGTAGATCTTGTCACAGGACCTGGAGAAGAACCGAAATTAGACCAACTGGACACGGTCGACTGAGCGATGGAGTGGCATCATTGTTAATGTAGTAGTTAACTTAAATTAATACCTGTTCTATGGAGTTGCATCTCCAGTACTCTTTTGATCATAGCCATTTTGGACTAGCGTTATGATCTCAGCTATTTAGTATGTGTTTTTGTATTAAATATATTTGAAGTATTTAGGATACTTTCAATTTGGTGCATAGTTTTGCTAAAGAAAAAAATTATCTGCTGCGAATATTGCGTAATGCTAGATGCATGTTAGGAACATTGCATCTTATATGTCATGTAACTTTGTGTTGCATATCCTTACGCTTCAAATGTCCGTCCGATCCCAAATGAAATTTGGGAGCATCATAACATACTAAAACTTTAAAGTGCCCTGCCTGATTTTTCATTGTCTTTCTTGGTGAATAATAGGGAGTTAGCGACATATAACTTTCCAAGAGCTGGAATGATAATATTTAGCCTATATAATATCAAGCGAGTGAGTATTTCTCATGTATTTATGGTGAAGAAAAGTAGTCCAAGACGAAGTAGAAGTGAGAAAATGCCAAGCAAGCTTACAATAAAGGGCTTGGAGGATATCATGTCAGTTTCTAATACATAATCCTCATTCCATGATAGGACGGGTAATACGACGCTAAGAAATCCACCCTCAGATTCTTCCTAGAAAAAAGTGGCAAAAGCTTTATAAATGGAATCAATGACTATTTTGGATGGATTGAGAATAGAGGGAATATGGATATGGATGGATGTAAGGAAATATTTTTTCAGAGTAAGCTTGCCTCTCGTAGATAATAAACGATTTTTCCACCCAACTGTTTTCTTCTTAATTTTATTCAAAATAGAGTAAAAAACATAGATGTGAAGCTTATTATAGGAGAGGGGGGCACCAAGATAGACAATGGGAGATCTACCCTCATTGAAACTCGTGGCAACTCTAATAATATTCTTCTTAATGCTTGGGGTATTTTTATGTAGCAGGAACACACTTTTAGAGTGATTGATATTTTGTCCCGAGATATTCTCATATTGAGAAATGAAGGTCATAAGATTTTGGACATTTTTTTTTTTTGGAGCCATTTGTGAAAGCTAAAAGATCATCAACAAAAATAATGTGAGTGCTAGGTTGGCATCCACTAGGTATATCATAAGGAGTGGCATGCCCATCAATCGTCAACTAATGGATACCTTTACTTAATGATTATTCACTAAGAATAAAAAGAAAATGAGATAAATGATCCACTTGTCTAAGCCTTCTGCTAGCTGTGAAAAAGACAACGTGAGTACCATTGAGAAAAATGAAAAACATAGACTCATACAAACAAGTCTGACGAAGAGAGACAACACTCGCCTTAAAACAAAAAGTGATCAGAATACGAGAAAGATAGTCCCAATTGACTCCATCAAAAGTTTTTGCCATGTCAATTTTAAGCATGACATTATTACCACGAATACTTTTAGCCAAGCTATGAGTCAATTCCTGAGCTAAAGTAATATTATCAGAAATTATCCTCCTTTCAACAAAAGCGCCCTGATGCCTAAAGATAATCTTAGGCATAATAGTTGTAATGTGAAATGCCAAAATTTTGGAGATAATTTTATAAGAGACTTAACATAAACTGATGGGCTTGAATTCATAGATAGTGGCATGCTTATTAGTTTTGGGAATTAAAGTGATGAAGTGTGCTTGTAAGAATGGGGAAGAGACCCTCCTTGGAAAAATTCAACCACAGCGTCAAGAAAGTTCTTGTATATAATCGAGCAACATGCAATATAGAAAGAAGAGGAGAAATCATCAGGATCAAGAGTAGAGTCCATAAGTTTGTTTAAGGAAAACTTCTTCTTGAATCAGCTTGTCATTATATTCTTTTTTTTTTTTTTTTTCTAATTTCAGGAAAGCATTAAGAACAGAATCAAGACTAGATTGTTGTAAAGTAGTTTCATAAGCTTTTATATTGTCCCTCGTCAAAAGCAAGGGTTTGAAAAAGATTTCCAAAAATTGGAAAATTCCAATCTCTCAAAGCCTTTTTGAGACATTTCAATTTAAAAGCTATTTGATGCATACCAAATAGATGACAAGGTTGGTTCCAACAAGAGTAAACAAAATCTAAAAAAGTTGGCCGTCTAGTCCACATTCTTTGGAGTTTAAAAGAAAATAGACCCAATTTTAAATCTTTTTTGTTCTCGATTAAAATAGGGTAGTGATTAGAATGGTTTCTTTCTAAATGAGTGAGAGTAATCAGAGGGAAATGAGGAAGCCAAGATTGGTTAACAAGAACACGGTCAAGTCTTTCCCAAGTGTAAATACCATACCGACAACAAAACCAAAGTGAATTTAGAAGTAAAAAAAGGGAGATCATATAGAGAATTGTTATCAATGAAATCAACAAAATTAGCTTTAGCAAATGAAGAAGGGGGTGGGCCCCTTATTTTTTCCTCATCTAACTTTATGATATTGAAATCACCTGTAATGATCCAAGGCATGCTTGAATGTGTCAAATAAGATAAAGAATCTCATAAGGATTTTCTAAGGATGGGATTGCATTTAGCATAAACTATAATACCTCGACCTCGGAGGTCCAAGGAGTTAACGCCTGCCACCTGATAATTAACTCCAAAAATGCTAATATATATCCAAAATCCAAAATATCTATTTCCAAAGGCTCCAAATCAAACGTAAAGTATTTCAAATTTAATTAACCACACGTAATCATATATTAGATCCTCAATACAGTAACCCAAATAAAATAAATCAACTTCATTACATGTCTGAAACAACATAATATAATGAAATAGAATTTACATAAATCTCCATAAACAATCTAAACATATTGAAATCAAATTACTAAATAAATAAATTCACCAATAGCACTAGTACCCTGAGGTACTCAACTACGATCCATAGCTAATCTTAACCACAAAGTTCGGTATGCATAACAAAACATTAACTTTCAAAAATCAGAAATAACATATTTACTTTCAGAATGCATAAACTGAAACATATTATCAAAAAGATAGAGCAAAGCTTTCAAAAAACTTTCTTATTTAAAAAATCCCTTGGCATATCTCAGACTAAAACATCATCTTTGTAGCATATTAGAGTATCACATCGGGACATATACCATGTCTGACCCTCATGGTAGGGCTATAAACCACCATTATACCCGTGGCTGGACCGTATACTATGTTTGACCCCCCGTGGTAGGGTTATAAACCACCATTATACCTATGGATGAGCCATATACCATGGTTCACCCTGTGGTGGGGTTATAAATCACCATTATACCCGCGTTTGGACCTTAATAGAAATAGAACAGAACATCATCGAGACCAGATCATATTTAGATACAGAATTAGAAGTCATGCCAAGATTTTCAGATGACACGTCATATCAAAAACAGAATATTGAATACTTTTAGAACATTTCACATATTCAAGAATAACAGACACGCAACCTTTTTATTTAATCAAAGCAAAAATTTTTGGATCTTATATTTACTTTTTTTCACAGTTCAGAAATAGAATGTTAAAATCAGCTCATGTCTACCAGTCATGACAAAAATAATTTTTCTCATTTAGAATTTATGCATTTACAGAACAAACATCCGAGGTCGTTTTCAAATTTCTTTTCAAGGATAAACATACATATTTTCAAAGTCAACATCATTTCATTTCTTTTGTATAAAACTAGTATATGAATCTCATTTACTTGACTTCTGTGTATTATCTACGCCTTAAATTGAAACTTTAGTAGTAACACCATCTAAACAAAACACATATCCAACATTTAACAAACCAATCTAGTAAGCTACTATTTATTGAGTAATAATCCAAAACAGGCATTTTTTAACTCAATGTATATCATAAAATTAGACCCAAGCAGTCCCCTCCTCAAACCATTAGCATTTAAACCCTAACACAGCCACTAAAATCTCCTCACAACAACCAAACTCAACCCGTACAGCTACCTCTTACCAGCACCAAACTAAAAATAAATACATCTTCAAAGCCAACAACGGTAACTCCTGCGTCTAAAACCTAACTCAAACAATCGCGTCAACTCGAACCTTTGATATAAAACTTCAGCACAACCACCATATATTTTTAATCATCCAACACTTCAATCTTAGGCATTTACACCACTCATAACCCATCCAACACAACCAACCCAAACACACATTACACACACAGTCAGTAAACCACTCCAAGCAACTACTAAACAACTTCATTCGCCGCACATCAACCCAAATCACCACACTTTAACATAAATAATTAAAATAACTAAACTTAAAAAAAAATCACATAAAATCTCCATTTTTCTAAGCGATGAACAAAAGAGAAGAAGAGAGTAACATGGGCTTGCCGGTGTTGGGCTCTTTGATAAAAACTGACAAACACAAGGGGGCACTACTCTATGAAGGGGAAACACTGTGAAAAAAATACACAAAACGAGTGTGTGAGTGAAAAATAGAGGAAAAGAAAAAAAATAAAATCTATGTGTGCATGAACAGAGGAAAAAAGAGAGTGAAAGTCAGATCAAAGAATGAGAGGAGAGAGTTACCGATGCTAGTAATTCCGATGAGAAGTCTCGACAATAGTACAAAATCATGTGGAGGAGGTTGACGGTGATTGCTCCAATCCAGTGATTAAACACACAGTTAGAGGAGAGAGGTTGAGAGGAAAATGAATGGAAAAGTATCTGATGGAAAATGAGGATTTCTTGACGTGAGAAGAGATTAATGTAACTGTAAGATCATGGGTTAGGTGCGTACAGGATGGAGAAATGTGTGGAACTGAAGCAATTGAGGGAATTCATGGAAAAGAAATCAGTGAAGTAAGTAGGAAACTTACCCAAACGTCGTCATACTAGGTCTACTGAAGCTGAACACACATTTTTTTTTTATAAAGGCTTGGGCCTTGGGCCCGAGTATTACATAAACAATTGAAACCATGGTAGAAATATCATTCCAATCAAGATATAGAGTGATATGTTGTCCTGAAGATAAAATAACATAAATATGTAAATCATCCTTAGCACAAATTTAAATTTTACCACCATCGTCCTCGTTGGAAAAAATATGAGGTAAACCCAAGGTTTTTCCAATGCTTATAGCTTTGGAAAAAGGAATAATAGGTTTTAAGAGAGCAATAAAAGACAGTTTATAGAAATTTACTAAGTGTTTAAAGTGACGCATAGTTCCTTAGTTGGCAACACCACAAACACTCCAAACTATAAAAGTATTCATCGACATATTATTTGAGTTTTTGTGTTAGAGATTACACCAATTACATGAGTAACCATTTTAGCTTCATTCTTGACAGTGCTTTCCACAATTTCATAATCAGAGTGAGTTGCTTTCGTTGAATGTTGTTCTTCCTGTGGTATAGCTATGGAGGAATCCAAATTCAAATCATTAGGAAGTATAGATAAATAATTAGAAATATAAACCTCATCCAACAAAGGATCATTATAGTGAAATCAACTTCTGTGGTCGAGCATCCATGCCTTCAACTTGAAACTGAGATTAAACCTTCTAAGGCTAATGATGATCCTTACTACTGCTTGGGAAAACATGGGATTGTATAACCCCTAATTTAGGGTCAACCTCCCTATCAAATTTGATAGGTTCTGAGGCATGATTATCGGTAGCCAAAACAATATGGCCTTGATTTGCAACAAGTTTTTCTTCAAAAATGTTTGGAACCCATTTCTTCTCAACAACAAGAGCAACTTGTTTAGAGACATCTAAGGTCGATTTAGAATTTTTGGATAACATCTTTCTACATTCAAAGAGAACATGTCCTTGGAGTTTGCAGTTACTACAATAACTAGGATGTCTCTCGTATTCAATGTTTTGCCAAAAACCATCATCCCAAACACATATCCATATGGCATCTTTGGAACAGAGAGATCCATTTCAATTCAAAGCCTAGCAAATGAGGGATGTGTGTGAGTGAGTGTGGGTAAATGAGCAGCTAAAAATTTACTGAGAGGATTATCAATGGATTTCCAGTAAGATTTGACACAAAAGTTCAAAGGAAGTAGAGGTAATCTTACCCAAACAGATGTTATAAGCGATTATTCCGTGGGATTGAAGTCCATGTACCATTTGAATAATATGAACATTGCCCCTTCCATTGAGTGTGTGTCTTTAGTCCAGCCTTTTACTAGATCATTGGCAGTTTGCATCTTTATCAAATTGTGTCGAGAGTCAATCAAGCCAACAATCGAAGAATGTCATAGGCCCCATTTGTTTATGATATGATTTCGTATTGAGTCCATTTAAGGTAAGACTTCCCCGTAGAGAATTTTTCAACCAGTGCATACTGTAAAGGTGCCATTGAATGTTGGATTTTTAGAGGAGTGAAGAAAATCGCTGGCTTGACATATTTGATATGGGCTTGTTTTACAGGTAGTTCAATGTCAGATATTGGGATTGAGGAGAGCTCTACCTTGTTCCTATTCCCAACATAGGCAGTGTAAGATTTTGATGGAGGTGCGTTCTTCTCTTTAGTTTTTTGGGACTCAATGGGCTTGTTTTAGAGGTAGTTCAATGTCAGATATTGGGATTGAGGAGAGCTCTACCTTGTTCCTATTCCCAACATAGGCAGTGTAAGATTTTGATGGAGGTGCGTTCTTCTCTTTAGTTTTTTGGGACTCAATGGGCTTGTTTTAGAGGTAGTTCAATGTCAGATATTGGGATTGAGGAGAGCTCTACCTTGTTCCTATTCCCAACATAGGCAGTGTAAGATTTTGATGGAGGTGCGTTCTTCTCTTTAGTTTTTTGGGGCTCAATTAGATTTGGATTCGGTGAGTTGATGGTCTCCATAAGAGAAATGAACAATCGAGCTAAAAATAGAGAATAAAGAAAAGAGCAGAAGAAAAAGATCATAAAAGAGAAGTAGTACGCTTATCGAGATGGAGATTAGGGCTTCGAAATTAGAAAAAAAAGGATGTGGAGGACGATCGGCTGTCCTCTTCTGAGAAAAATGGTAAAATAGAAATACATGTCTTTCCTGATATATGAATCCATCTTATTGACAAAAGTTGGTGAATTTCCTCACACCTTCCTTGCATTTGATGAGAAGTAATAAAAAAAAAAAAAATACATAAAAGTAAATCAACAAAATGACGTGATTTTTATGTAATCCGTTAGGTGTACTTTATAATAAAAGTATCTTTACAATCTAACGTATACATACCATATTAAGCTATGTCACTTTATGAGTTTAATTTTTTGTAATCTTTTTATAAATAAAGTATTTATCGCCTTTAATTTGGGGAAAGAGAAAATCGAGTTATTGCGACTAAATTTAATTACTTTGAAAGGAATTCATCTTTTTCAACTTACAAGATTTATATTGGGGAATAATATACTTATAAGTTTTTTTAATTATTTTATAACTTATTTTAATTATGTCATTTCAATAAAAACAAATTTTAATTTTATAATATCACATTTAATTTTGTATAAAATTATAAAAAAGTTATAAGTTGATATTTTTCTTTCAAAAACACGAATTTTTTTCATTTACATTTTAATAAACCGATTGTAAGGGGATTTCTCCCACTTCATAAACCCATTAGACTTCAACTTGGCCTCAAGGGCCCAAACATGCCTATAAAATAAGTCACTTGCAAGGGAAAGTAAACAAGAATAGCTGATGGGATGGACAGCCTGACGTCGCTTGGCGCACCCCACTCATTGGGACTTTTATATGATAGAACAAAAAAGATGAAGAACTTTTGATCTTTTGACATGGGAATATCGACGGACTAACGAAGATACCAGCAGAGTAAAGTAAATTGGGAAACTATGTTACATTAATGACACCACTACCCGAATTACACGCCACATTAATGACACCGTCGCAGAAGCACGCCGCATTAAAGGACTTTAACAAAAGGAACAGTAAAAAATGACACGGATTCCTTGGGGGCAGACACAATTTGTCTCCAGACTCCCGGCATAAATAGCAATTTCTAAGTACAAGAAAAGCTCTTTGATCGCTAGACTCTTTCATTATTTACGAACTTCCAGTTGGTAGCCCTCTCCCAGTTGCCTTCTTTTTTATTTTCGCAAGTTCAATTCTAAAAACTCGAGTTACTAAAACCTAACTCTAAGGCATACGAAATATGGTATTAGCACTTATGTTTGACTTCGTTACAACCACTGTTTTTTATTTCTAAAAATAAAAGAAAATCATAACACTTGTGGTGATAATTATATTATATACAATAATAAATATAAAATATGATGGTGGACACTCCTCTAGTGTATTGATATTTCTATAATCATTGCAGTCGTTTACTTTAGCTGTAATCGAATAAGAAAGAGGAATGCAATGGCCCGCATCGTATCTTCAAAAATGAAAATCATGAGTGGACAATAGTGGACACAGTACCCTAAGGAGATGTAGCCAGCCCACTGTATATCTATTATCTTATCTTATACACATAAAAAATTATGATATTTATTGTAATAGAGGTAGTAAATGTTATCTCTCTTTTTTTTTAAAATAAATAAATATGAGATATATATGAAAAAATTTAAACTCTTTGTTTTTTTAAATTTGTAGAACCTAACTGTATCTATCATGACTGTAGACAAATATGTAGACCTCCACAAAGAAGCCTGGGCCAGCCTAGAAAAAGGGTAACCTTTCTTTCTGGTCAAAAGATAGCCAGCCAGGACTCCTTGCCCATTCTGGGAGAAAGCAGGGCAGTTTCGAGGATGTTCCATCTTAGAACCAGAAATGATACACTTATATTACTACTTAACAACTTCTCTTCAACTTATTAATAAAGTATTAACTTTTTAAAAGATTTTCTTTAATTTTAATGCGTTTGAATTTTAAAAAAATATTAATTTATTATTTAGTAGTAAAATAGTTGTAGTTTGATTGTCATTGTATCGTTGCTATTTTAGAACAAAAAAAAAAAAAAAACCCTATTATAATTTTTTAATTAATAATTGATCATTTGAATAATTTGTTGAATTCTCAATCACCTTCTAGTTCTCTTAAATATGTGTTCGTATAAATCTGAATTAGACTCAGTATGCAACCTTTTCTCTGTTTGGAAGAGAGAGAAAAGTTTTGCACCCAATCAATGATTTGAGTTTTGAGATCATTCGTCCAATTAAATGAACCCAAATATTATTATTTTCATATCACTTTGTATGTCTAGAGAAGCTTGTAGGCCCACCATACTCTCATGGGTCGTGCATAGGCAATCAGATAAAAAATCTTGGAAAGAAATTGGGTTGGGCTTTTTTTATGGCCAATGTTTATTTTATGGAGAACGCATTGCATATTCAAATATGAAAAAATCTCTATAATTTTTTACTATTCACACAATTTTCATACACTATATTTTTTTTAATTTTTAATTTTTTTTCTTTTATCAAATATTTATTATATGAATAAAAATAAAAAATTTGAAATAGTTTAAAAAGAATAGACTCAAAAAAAAAAATTAAAAAATTTAAAATTTTAAAAAAAATATGGAGTGTGGAGTGTGAAGGATAGAGGAAGTTGTATAGCAAATCTCGTGATTGAAAATGGAAGGATAGACTATTTCGGAAATGAGACAAACAAGGGGTTTTTTTTCTTTTTTTTAATATCCTAAACACCAGTTTGATATAGGGATCAAGCATGAAGATAATTTCTTATAATATATACACCAATCTTATATTATGAAAAAAAAAAAAAATTATGGTGACCTAATTGTTTTTATGCCAAATTTGCAACCTAGAGCTCCAAGCCACCAGGAGGTTTTTGGAAGAGAAAAGTTATACTCATCATCCTCACACTACATACAACACATAATTTTTTAATTTTTAATTTTTTCTCATACTAAATGTGTAGTGTATGAATGATAAATAAAATTATTAAATTAGTTTAGGAAGAATTAAAAAAATAAAAAGAAATTAAAAATAATAAAAATAAATATAGTGTGTGATGTACGATGTATGAAAATAATGAGTGGCAAAATTCTCCAGAACAAAAAGTCTCCAATCAGATTCCCTTAAAAGGAATTGGACTTGGGCTATGAAGAAGTAGAGTCACTTCGAATCCAGTTTTCAAATAGTAGTTTCAATTATGCCACGCCATCAATCGGTATCATTGAGAATGATAAAATTCAAAATAAGAATAGTGACAGAACCCAAGATATTGAACATTTGTATAAAAAGTGTTTGAAAAGTCAAACCTTTGAAGCACCGATAACACAATAAAATTATCGTGAATTATAATAACTAGTTGTCTACTCTGTGCTGCTATAGGCGTGTTAGATATTTTGAAGAGCATGAGAGAGTCAAAGTTCTGTTGGTCAACAAAAATACTTGCAAGGTGCATCTTCAAATTAACAGTGGGGAATTAGGGCCACTAGGGTTATGGTGATAACAAAGGAAACTTGAGAGTTCAGTGGGAATATATAGTAAATGAATTTGTTGCCACTACGTACATGAGACGTTGGTGTCAGCCTAACAATGGCTACTTCGACGTCATTTTTCTGGTGGGTTTTGAGAATCAGCGAGTATCTTCCAGACATGACAGAACTGCAGAGAAAGCGGGTCCAGAACTTGATTCACCATTGAAGCAATTTCATGGAGGCTTTCAATTATAAGGGGATTTTCCTATGACCTACAGATAAGTGGCTGATATTGTTGATAGCGATATTGCCAAATAATTATACAGAATTGAAACAAACCAATAATCCTACAATTCTTGATGAAACTTTCCCAGATTAAAATTAGTCATTTGATAGGACATAATTTCTCATATTCACCTGGACTTACCTAAAGTGGGGTTCTTCTGCAATAATTGCTGCAGAATATCATTCACTATATAGGGCATATTTGATGATGTCATGAACAACTCTTACAGCTAACAAGAGAAATAAATCACTGAGCAAAGTGAGATTCTATAAAGTAGCATAAAAGTATTAACTTATTTGTTTGGTTGTATTAGAGAAAAAGCAAAAGAAAGCATTAGTGGGCACTGCAACTGTTGTTGCTGGGTGCATTTCGGAGGAGGAGATCACTTCCTTTTGCATAAATCCATTTAAGTAAAAGTGGAGTGCCAGAAAAAAGGAGAAATCACAATCTTTTGCAAGTTCAACCCATCAATTGCAATTCTTTCACTGCAAGATATCCCACATAGTTTAGAGATCATCCTTTAATATATAAGATTATGAGGAAGCTGAGAAAGATATTTGTAGCTTGCTTGAATTGATTTGGCTTGGGATACAAAGTCAGAAGTTTGATTGGTTGGCTGCCAAAGAAAATGGGATTAGTGGAGAATTAGGAGGATTTGGAGTTGGAAAAAGTAGTAGATGAGCATATCAGTTAGTGGATCCACTGCCTGAAATACAAAAGAAGACTCCAATTATCAAAAAGATAATGCACCAAAGGAAAAAGTAGTCTGGATGCCCATCTTCGGTTATATTGACATTAATATCCTTTGTTGCAATATTCATGAATGAAAAAAAAAAAAAAAACATCTCACTTCTCAATAGCAAGTAATAAAACTTACTATTTTTGAAATTACCAGCTAATATAGTAGAACTGGTTAATCATTGGTGTAAATGAGAACTCCAAAACCAGAGAGTTCCCAGTTTAGTTAACAGGCTCAAATGCAGAAAAAGGAAGTTTTTTTATTTAGATAAGGGTAAGATTGTCATCTGAAGGGAACAATTACAAATTATGTGGAGCTTTTCCTAACATGGCAACTTTGGATGGTAAAGGTTTAAAGAGAAAAGCAAGCATTATGTTTTGGATAATGAACAGAACAAATATCACTTCGGTATTTTCATAAATTCAATATCACCTTCTCACTCAGGAGCTATTTATAGCCCCTATGGCCAGAGAGAAATTCTCCACTTGCTTTTTATAGAGCCCATTGGGATATCATCATGTAAAGCATACCTATCAGCTTCTTGATAGTAATAATGGAAGCATATTATTGATAGTAATAATCCATGGGTCCTAGAAAGCATGGGGCTGCACTGAGGGATTCCTCGCCCTCACACAGCTCTAGATTCAACAGTTTGCCGGTGCTTAGCCATCGGACCTCTAATTGCAGCAGCAGCGGAGCATCATGAAGAAGTATTCTCCATGAGTATTGGTTTTGGCTGAAGCACTGCAAACCGGCAAGTCACAGAACGGCAAGGGCTCGCTAATGAGTCTTTCAGGCTTTTTTATTTTTATCTTTTCTTCTTAATCTTTGTGATGTTAAGATAGTTGTTGAATGCGAGAAATAAAAGTTGGGTTTTGCTTATAAAAAGTAATAAATAAAACTTGGGTTATGAGAACCTCTTCCAGCCCTACTATGGGTGAGCTTTCGAAATTATAAGTTTTGCAGTAGACTAGCAATTGTTTGTTGCTCTGTTACTACAAATTGGAGTATATCTGTCTGTGTTTTGTGGGAATGCTTATTCGTGTTGTGTAATTCAGATTAAATTATTTAGTTTCATGTACGAGATTATCTTATGTTGGAGTCCAGTTGCTTCTTTCTTTCTTAACTTCTGATTTTTCAATTCTCAGTTGAAATCCGGAGAAGTTGTAATTCTCATCGGCTACTGTTCACCACCCCATATCTTATGAAAAACACTTTCATACCTTATGAAAAACACTCTCATACCCTGTGAAAAAATTATAGGTGTGAAGTGTGAGAGTAAATAGTAACTGATGCATAATAAATTTCTTTTCAGTTTCTTTTGCTTGTTCCAGTTTGCCATTGCAGCATGAACAAGCAAAAGAAACTGAAAAATCCTTAATTACTCTCTCTCTCTCTCTCTCTGTGTGCGCGCGCGCGAGGGGAAATGTTAACTTCAATATGAGCCCTATCCCTAAAAGCCAAGGTGCAAGTGGATGAAAATATTCATTGCATTTCTAATGGCATTGAAATGCAAAATACTCATATTCTGCCATATGGATTAATGTGCAATTCGGAGCCAAATTCAAAACGTGCGGCATATATAAGCTTGAAAAACTATTCTTATCAACTATTATTCACCACTCCACACTCTATGAAAACACCCTCATACCCTATGAAAAAACTATAAGTGTGGAGTGTGTGAATGAATAATGGTTGGTGCATAGCATTTCTTATATAAGCTGAGATATGATACATTTAACGTTTAGAAGAAGTAAAAGACAGGATTTATATGAAGAGTAATAAATGGGTAATGCTACAGACCCCGCTCGTTGATCATGTTTTCTCTTCCCACTTGACATGGGCCATCCATGTTTGCACTGCGTTTATTTATGTTTTTCCCACGTTGCGTAAAATACATCCCCGGAGCTTGGTCTCCTTCTCCCTGGCCACACTACGTTTTCAACTTCACCTCCCAGCCATATTGCAAATCGACATTGACTTTGCCTCCAACCCCATGAGTTCATCTCCCCTCCCCTCCATCTCCGACCTCATCTCCCGTAAGGTAATTTTTAAAAAAAAAATTTTACCCCATTTTCCACTGCACCTGCCTATTTCTACAATTTTTTTTTTAACAATTAAAATCTGGAAACCTGGACATTTCTGAGGGAAGGGTAGGAGAGTTTTGTTGAGGTGAAGGAATGAGAGAGTTAGAGGGGAAGGCAGGTGTCGATGGTTGAGCTGGAGATTGAGCTGTGGGAGGATCAAAGTGCTGCGGTGGTGAGTATGCTATGGAAATATCAGTGTGGATTGGTGGGGATTGGGTAATGATATCAGAATGTAGAGATGGAAATTGAGGTGAGGACTGGGTAGCGGAATGGGCAGTATTATGTAGAAATATGTGTTAATAGAAAGTGAAATCTCTCAAGTAAAAAATGGAGTTGTTGTTTAAATCAAATAACTTGTAACCTTTGATTCCGAATGGGTAGCCAAGCATAATGCATTTTCTTGCTCGAGAGTCAAATTTTTGTCTGTTTTGTTCTAGAGTAGATGCATAGCAAAGACAATCGAAGGTTCTCAAGTGCTGATAGGTTGGTTTGGTTTGAAAATGAAGTTGGTAAGGGCTAAGATTTTGCAAGTTGGGAGATGGTGTTCTATTAATGAGATAGGTAGCGGTTAAATTGCAATCATTCTAAAAAGATAAGGGAACACCGGATTGAAATTTTAAGGCATGAGCAACATTCAAAATGTGTTGGTGTTTTCGTTCTACTACTCCATTTTGTTGGGGGCTTTCAACACATGTGTTTTGGTGAATGATTCCTTTTTGCATGAAAAAATCAGTCATTGAGAACTCATTTCCATTATCAGATCTAAGAGCTTTTAGTTTGGTTTGAAATTGTGTTTCAATTAGTGAGCAAAAATGTTGAAGTAAAGGTCGAGTTTGGGATTTATTTTTCATTAAATAAACCCAAGTGGATCTGGTAAAGTCATCAACGATTGTTAAGAAATATTTTGATCCATCATGGGCCATTTGGGAACAAGGTCTCCAAATGTCACAATGGATGAGATCAAATGATTTTGAGGCACGGTTGTCACTAATAGGAAAAGCTAATCTGTGATGTTTTGATAAATGACATGTAGAGCATGGAATAATTGAATCCATAGAAGTTAAGAGAGGTATATTATTTTGAAATAAAGATAAGCGTGAGTCAACAAGTGACCCATTCTACAATGCCATAAATTGTGAACACTTTGTTGAGAAGTGACAGAGGTAGAAATAGAGGATTTAATCAAAGGTAAAGTGGATAAAATGGAAGAGAGAGCAGTGGGAGACACTTCTACCAGCCGAAGATGATACAGGCCATTGACAACCTCACCCTTCCCAATCGTGCTCCAAAAGAAAAGGTACTACACATAACACTCATTATTGAAGAAAACAAAACAACAATTAATGTCTTGGATTAGTCTTTTGGCTAAGAGGAGATTGAAATTAAAAGATGGGATGCATAAAACATCTTTGAGAGTAATGATAGAATTGAGTTTGACAATACCCTTGTGGGTAACATTGGCATGATTACCATTTGGAAATTTGACTTTAAAATCAACTATGGTAGGTGAGGAAGAATAAATGGAGGGTGCAACAGATCATATGATCTGTTGCACCCGTATCTATGATCCAAGGAATAAAAGGTGAAAATGATGTATGAGAGACTAAGAAACAAGAAGCTATACTAGATATGGTTGAAGGCGAAGGGCATACTGGAGATGAATCAATGGTCTGAACCTGATTTGCAGCTAGTTGTGTAACTTGAGACTGGAGCAAAGCAATGAGATGTTGATATTGCTCTTTAGTTAGAACTGCTTAAGAATTGTGATTGACTTGTTCTTGGTTGGAGAGACTGATTTGGTTAACAAAGGGTTCAGGTCCTTTAGGTTGATTGGCAAGCTTATGGCCAAGAGGATAGCCATGTTATTTATAACATCTCTTTGCAGTGTGACCAATGAGATTACAGTGTGTACATGTGGATTTTTCAAGATTTGGATTGGCCTGAGACTTTGCAAAAAGTGCAAAATAATTTGTTTCGTCTATGGGAAAGGGTTTCGAGATATCTCGGGTGGATGGATAATAAGTTTTGGTGGCAAAGGCAAGTGTGTCATGAAGGTAGGGAGGATTGGAGATCTGCTTACGTTTTTCTTCTTGTTGAACAAGAGCATAAACTTCACTCAAGGATGGTATAGGTTTGAGAAGTATAATCTGGGCTTTGATACTCTGCTGAAGGAATCATTGAGCCCCATGAGGAATTTCATTATCCAGTCAAATTGTTGGTTCTCAAACACAGGTTTCATGGCACCACATGTGCACGATGGAATAAGTTCAAAATTGAGGAGTTCATCAAATAAACTTTTCAAGTTAGAGAAATAAAGGCTGACAAAATCATCACCTTGAGTAATATTTTGAATGGATTGTTTCAACTCATAAATTCTTGGCCCATTGTTTTGGGTAAAGCGTTGTTCGAGTTCAAGCCATAATTTGTGGGCAGTTTCAACATAAACAACACTGTTTGTTATTTCAAGGGACATTGCATTCTGAAGCCAGGTTACAATCATGTCATTGCATTCAAGCCATGGATCTAACAAGTCATCGGTGGAAGATGGTTCAAGAAAAGTACCATCAATGAAACCTAGTTTCTTTTTTATTCGTAGAGATTGACGCACGGTGCGTGCCCAAGAGTGGTAGTTTTCAACAGTGAGCAGATGGTTGATGAGTAGCGTCGCGGGGCCATCATTTGGATTGAGGAAATAAGGACTAGAAGGATCTTTAGGGTTGCGGTTGATAGAGGTTTTTTTGTGGGTATCTTCAAAAGCCATTGTTATGGCTCTGATACCATAACAGATTTAGTAATGTCCCCTGATTGTTTGTACGGAAGTAGAGAGGAAAATGAAAATGACAATGTAGAGGACTAATTGGTTGAGAGAGAATATTTGCTTTTACTATTCATGATTACAGTACGTTGAGCTATCTATTTATAGTAACTACAAGGAATAAAAGAATCAGAATTCGAACTAACTTGTACATTCTGTATGAAACAGAATTACAGCTCATGATATTCTAGAAGCATCCTTATTGTGCTGATTTATTTTCACTGAGCTGGAGCTTGCATCTGAGGTGGTTTGCTGCGGTGGCATTTGCTGTGGTAACTCTTAACATTGCCAGCGAAATTTAAACCCCGACCAAGCCGTTTCAGTAATTAAAATCTGTTGTGAACTTGGGGTGTCAGAAGCAGTACCATCAATTTAAATTCAATGCCACCTATAATGAAGGATCGTTCTTGGCTTTGATGATGACGTATGGTATTTTTCAAAGATCTTTATCCTCATTGAGAATTTCTCATTCTTCACACGTCTCGTACGTATAGCTTGATGGGTTTTTCATATTTGGTGTGTAGTTTTTGTTGACTTGATTTACTTCTTTGTAATGATATCACACCGTGGGAATTCTTTTCAACGAATTGAAATGAAAAGAGAATCCCAATAATGGCAATGCAAATATCAGCCATTATTTTGTTGACTATTCTCGATGGGGTTGGGGAGGGCAAATTGAGGTGGGGCTGGGGAGATGAGAATAACAGGCGGGAAGAGGGAAAAAAAAAAAATTTACCTTGTCCATGGTTGGAGATGAGGTCGGAGAAGGAGGGGAGCGTAAATGAACTCGTGGGATTGGGGGGCAAAGTCGATGTTGATATGCAAAGTCGAAAACACAGTGGGGCTGGGGAGAAGGGGACCAAGCTCGAGGGATGTGTTTTACGCACCGTGAAAAAAAAAAAAAATTTAAATGAAGTGCAATGTGGATGGGTCACGTCAAACGGAAAGAAAAAATGGGATGAACGAACGGGATATGTAGCATTTTCCATAATAAATTAGTATGTAATGTGTACGACTCTATTCAGTTTTTCCAAGACCCCTTTCCAGCCTTCAAGAGAGAAGCATATAATAGTTCATTCCACGTATCTGGTACTCCGGGCAAGCACCAATGGCTGCAATCTTGAGATCTCTCAGCAGCAATACGTTCTTCTACTGTCTTGTATTCCATTCTATGAATAGAAGGATGTCCATCTTTTCTGTAATCTGTAAGCCTGCTTATGTTTAAATAAACCACCGGACATCTTGTTTCCAAAAGAACATGCTCTAGAGCTCTCATTTTTGAAGGGTACTTTGCTAAGAAAGTTTGGTTGAAAATTGGCTCTGTTTCTTTGTGGCATCGTCCTCCTGAGTTCCATTGGCCTCCTCTGCAACCACAAACAGTTCAGAAACTTCTTATTTAATGGCACATACAAATAAGTAGAGGCAGACAAAGAAACTCATCTAGCTTCTACTTACGGTGACAGAAAATTGAAGGATAAAACATAAATTTCACCAGGTTCCCTTATAAGGTGTCATATGGAAAACGGCATTAGATAAATCAAAATATTTTAGAGATAATATGAGTAAATAACTCCCATGTAAACAATTTATTTTGTTGAAAAAGCCAAGAAATACTGCAAGCTGTGAAAACTTTTCAATAAGGCACTATTGACATAGTGTCAATGCAGCAACCGATATTATGTATAGATGCCTAGGTGGCTAAAATTGGGGACTAGGAATGGATTTTGAATTAAGCTATCTGTATGTTGTACACGCTTAGTATTACGGGTCGTTTGGATTCATAGATGAGTTGAGAGAATTTGTGAATAATAGAAAATAATGTTTTTAGAATAATATTTTTTAATATTATTATTGTTTGAAAATTTGAAAAATTAAATTGTTTATTATATTTTGTGTGGGAATTTGGAAAAGTGGTTTTGGGATTTGAAAAAAAAAAAAAGATTATTATATTTTGTGTGGGAATTTGGAAAAGAGGTAATAATGAAGATAAGATGAGTTGAGGTGATTTGTGAATCCAAACCACCAGTTAATAAATCATATCTAGACCTATACTCCAAAAAGCACTAGCCAGAGTTATAGTCGGAATCTCTTGAAACTTTTCCCTCCCAAACAATGTGGCTCCATTCACTACCTTACTATACTTAATTGGGGGTATTACAATGCCATTCCTTGTTTTTTGGCCGGGTAACAATGTCATTTCTTGTTGAGCCAATATACATCTTAGAAGTAGTTTTTGTCATTCCAGATACAACTTTGACAAATTGCATCATCAAACTACCGAATGGTTGAAATCTGCACCCTTCACTAAGATATGAACATTAAGCTTATGTCAAGTGGCCTATTGTCCGTTTGTCGTAACTATTAGATTCTAACCAAGGATGTACAATGCATCTTCTTAGCAGTTCGATGATGCAATATTTTAAAGTTGGTAGTTTGGGGTGCATGTTAGAAGATACTTGAGAGCTCAGGGCTGCAGAGTGTAATTATTCGAAAATTACCATAAATACGTGTAATATTCCATAGATCTATTAAAAAACACAGGCTTTCCCAACATTCCCCAGGTATTTTACAAATTGTTTCCAAATATAGAGCTTCAAAGAATGATCACATACTAGAAACAACAAATTAACACACATATATTAAGTCCAGTATATGTGAAGAAAGCAATCTAACTCAAGTCCGCTTAAGAATGGTCAGATCTATCTCTGAATGTTTGCACCTCGAGATTTTGAATGGTCTACTATGCATGAGATCGAACATTATAAATTTACTTTCTTAGCCTAATAATTTGGAAAAGCCAACAGAGTACGGTATTGTAAGAATGGAGCAACAAGAAAAATGTATGTCATTAACACATGGTGGTCAAGTAGAGTAAAGAAATAGTCCAAAACCTGAAATGGGTAACTGAATATCCTCTGAAGAAAACCTGAGTTCGATTGGCATTGACGTTCTTGTCAATCCATCTGGCCCAAGTTGTGAGAGCCCTCGTGTACGCTTTCAAAACCTTAAGCCTCGGGTGCACATGGTTCCCTTCTTGGTAATAGTTTTCTCTGTAAAACCGCCAATGCCAAGATATAACAAGAGATAAATTTGATGATTGGCAGAACAATCATACAATTATAAGAAAGGGTGATTGTAACATAGTATTTGGGAAAGCTCAATTTAAAAATCAGATGCAAAATCTTTTTCTTTTTCCCAAGCAACAAAATTTGGCAACGCATGGCATTCAACGTTTCCAATACCACAGTGCTAGGCATACACAATATAGCAACAAACATCAAACAAACAGTAACAACACTTACCCTCTAGATGTTTTCTCATGCGTCCACCAATGGCCTGTATTGAAGACTATAACATCGGCATCATGATACATTGAAGTTGTCTTATCCATCAAATCCAATCTTAACGTCTCAAATGATCCATTTCTACCATTGAAAGATGATTCTCTAACAAGGAATGGAGAACTAACAAAATCCACCGAACAATTATAGTCCTAAAATAAAGCAAATATACGGGGAATTAAAAGGGTTACATCTTAAATTTGTTTTTTAGAGTAATACCAGAAAACTCCATATACTTACCTCAAATCTGAAAGCATAAATTCCCTTCTTCTTGAATTCCCTCTTTCCTGTGATCTCATAAACTCTAGCTTTGTTTCTGACACTTTGGCGGAGTATGCACACCATAGATTCCCACATGTTCCTATTCAGTGAATCTCCCACAAAAACTAGCTTCTTTCCCCTCAATCTCTCTAGAAAATCAGTAGCATTCAGACTGAGGATAACATCAGAAATTAACAGAGGAATAAGAAAACAGATTTGTATCTTCATTTCAAAGGTTGGTGTATTAATAAAGACTGCACTTCTAACATAATTCACACATCAAGCATTCTAGACCACAACAATATAAAGATTTGGTCTAGTAAGGATTATACAGATTGGATCAATTATCCATAAATAGTGATAATTAAAGGAAGTTCAACAAATCTGGCAACATTTTGGAAAAACTAAGCGAGCCCATGTGATACTTTCACGACCAAACAATAGGGGTAATACTCCTATAGTGACAACAGATTTTCCAGTCACCTCATGCTTTTTCATCCAGTGTCTCACGCCTGTCTCAGGACGGTCTAGTGAGAGCTTAGAGAAGGTCTCACGAACTTGCATAAGTTCGTTCCATTTCAACCTAGACTCTACAATATATTTGCAACTCAATTGGACTAAATTTTGTTACTAGAATATGCCAAGTCATTATTTTTACACCAACGAACGGAAAGTAAAATCCTTTTTCTTTTATAACAAAACTTGTAAGAAAAAAGGTAGGGAACGCATCATGCTGACCATAAAACTTCCCTACTAGATAACTATTTAATACATAATTCCTAAACCACTAGGCAATCAATAGTAGATTTTTCAGTTCATTTTTCCTCGCATGCAAATCGGCAAAACTATCAAGATGGGCCTTACCTTGGGATGTTACACCCATTTGGCTGCCACCTCCATTTCACATATCCATCATCTGGCCTCCCATTAAGGTGACAATCGAAATCCTTATCAATGTGAGGGCAAGAGCCAGCAGGATAGTAAGGCTTGGTATCATCTTTCACCCATCTACCATCAAAGATATCACATGTCTCATAAGAACCACTACCCATTCTCTTTACTGAAGAACCATACTCGTCCGAATTATCTGCACGATTTACCTCGGAAACTGTTTCTTCTCTAGAAGGGGCTTTACCAAGTGCTCCATTATGCGAAAAATTGCTCACATTATTTTTTTCTGTGACACTATTCCAATTACTTGAATTCCTCATAAGTTTCTCCTTCTCTGAATCCGCATCTTTATCAGAAAGGCCAAGTTTTACATTAACACTTCCTTCTTGACCAAGCACACTTTCATTTTTTAGGCTCTCGGAGGAGTTTGCAGAAAATTTCTCTAAAACTACTCCTTCAGAACCCAGAGAATCCCCGCTCGTAGCAGCCATTGAACCATTTGTTTCTTGAAGAGAAAAGCTTCCATTATTAAGAGTCTCGGTCAAATTCGCCGAATGGATTGAACCAATCCCTCCCACATCCTTAAGACTTTCCTTTTTAGATATACCTGAAACATTTTCTCCGTGGGTCTCGTGGGGCCCCTTTCCTTCTTCAGTCCATTGCATTATGTCCACAGAGTTCTGCAACTCTGAAGTAGCATTAGTAGAAGAATTAGAAGGAGAAGAATAAGAAAAGTCAGTAGTACTTGCCAACGGCAACGGCCCTTCAAAACCCTGCAGCAAAGGTTTCCCGGTGGAAATCTTCAAGGAATTGTTGAGGAAAAGTGCAACAAGAACAACGAGAGAAATTCCAACTCCCAAACCAAACCCAGAAGCAATCTTTCTTCTTGGAAACTGAAATGGCTCTGAAAACGGCAGTTTCTTCATATCCATGTCTGAGAAAAACGCATGTCCTCTTTAGCGGCAACGCCACACGCAAAAGCACAGCTAGAGAGAGAGAGAGAGAGAGGTGTGAGGGAAAAGGAAGGAGGAGGAAACTATGTGGAGGCGAAAAAGATTTGGGAGTTTGGCAGAGGAACAAAATGTGGGATCCGGAGATTACAAGATTGAAGCATTGGATAAAATCCCCCCTCCCCACCGGGTGTTTATGTAAAAAACGAGAGAGTAAAAGCGTTGAGGAAAGTTAACTTGTGTTGGTAAAGGTTTCTACTACGCCTGTTCTCTTCTGTTCCGTATCGTTCTCTTCTACGTGGTGTTGGAAGTGGGACTGTGGGAGAGCTTCAACTCTTTTAATTTACTATAATGCCCCCTCCTTTTTCTGTTTTCCTCTCTCTTCTTCCTCCAATTTATTACTATACTAATAGGAACACTTCAAAGCATGTAATAATCTAATATGGGAAAAGCTTGGGGCCGGACGGCTTTAAAACCCAATTTCACACCTGGCCAATTGTATCTTGACACGTAAGCCATCTACAAAAATGCTTGCTGCATCTCAAAGCAGCTGATTCCCTCTATCTATTTTCCTTCTCCACACGTAATTCTTCCGCTCTCTCCATTCTCCGATTCTCGCTGCTGCACTGCACCTGCAAGCCTCTCCGATCCCATCAGCAAGCCTCTGGGTTGGTCACTTATTGTCATCTCATAATTGAAAACTTTTCTTGCCTGTAATTGGGTTGGATAAGTTTCATTTCATCATTACCTTCGGCTTTGAGTAAGTTTTATCTTTCTATTTTTTATTTATCTTTATGATTTTTTTTATGGAACTTTTCTTGGAGATTCAATCACTGAATTTTTCTAAATCCTTTTCTAGTTCGTTTATTTACTCACGAAGTTTCTAGCAAAATCCTTATCATCTTGATTTTTCTGGGACCCAAGTCCTTGATCTGTTGCTTTTTAAAGTTTTCATGCCTAATTTCTTCGCATCCATCATTAGTGGGCTTCCTCGTTTCTTTTTTGAAGATTAATCTTGTTTATATATGATATGGATATTGTTTTTCTTCTTTTCTTTTTTATTTATCATTGACTTGTTGCTTTGTCTATGTATTAGGTAGCTCTGGGCCTCTGGCTGTATGGCTCGCTTTTGTAGGTGCTGATGGGAACGGAGAGGCTTGCTGCTCGGAGAGAACGAAGGATTTAAGTCTGGGTTGGTCGGCTTGAGAAGGGTTGATGCAGGTGCAGTTCAGCAGCGAGAATGGGAGCACGGAGAGAACGGAAGAATTACGCGTGGAGAGGAAATAGAGAAGAGGGAATCAGCTGCTTGGAGATGCAGCAAGCATTTTTGTAGATGGCTTACGTGTCAAGATACAATTGGTCAGGTGTGAAATCGGGTTTTAAACCCGTCCGGCCCCAAGCTTTTCCCATCTAATATACGTACGTAATTAGTTATTAGTTATGTTTGAGGTAAAGATGGGAGATTTTATTTTTATCTTATCTCATTTTATTATTATTATTTTTTTAATTTTTATATAAAATATAATAAATAATTAATTTTTTTAAATTCTAATTTAAATTTTTTTAATTTTAATTTAATTTTTTAAAATTTTAAAATAATACTAATATTAAAATATAATATTTTAATACTATTTATAAAATTTTTAAAAATTCTCATCTTAACTTAATATTTAAATTTAAAATATAACCGCTGGAGGGGTCGTTTCGTCAGCCAGAGTGGAAGGCGGAAAAGTTCGAGTTCTCCTTGGTTAACTGTTGTGATTGCGAACCACACGGACCGACAAACAGTCGGTTCCCGCCGTCGAAAGTCTTGACACGTGGCGTATCCTAGACTTGTAAAAGCTCTGTGTTGTGCAGCGGCACGTGCTACCTTGAAAGCTTAAGCAACTTGTGCACCGGAAATCTCAGCCAGTAATAATTAGAAACGTGGCGAAATCAGCAGAACAGTCCATCCCTGAGAAAATAATAATTTCCGTGACCGTGACAGGAGCACGCTGAGTCTGCAACACTGATCTTTCCTTTTACTTTCAGGTTTTTGTTTCGTTTCGAGGTGACAGTAGATGAGATTTTTGTGAACAGAAATGTTGGAAAATGATAGAATTACTGCCTCTACTATTTATTTACTATTTTTTTTATTTGATTTTTTTATTAATTTTTTATTTTACTTAATAATTAAGAAAATAATTATTAATAAAATTATATATTTTTTTAATTTTTTTTAATGATTAAGAATGTTAAAAAAATAGTTAAAAGAAAATAATAAAAAAATAAAAAATTTCAAATATGATATAAGTAGTAAAGGAATAGTAAAATGGTGATAAGTGTATCATTAATCCAGAAATATTTGGAACTCGAAATTGTGTCTCGAAATTATTTATTTATTTAAAAATTTAAAAAAAAAATTTAATAATGATATGAAGTTATTATTTTTTAAAAAAATATTTATAATAATTAAAAAAATACATTAAAAAAAAAGAAGAAAAAAAAATACCCTACTCAGCGGATATTTTCGAGTTACTTTTTTGGTCGTCATGGACTCTTTTACGAATAATAATAAAAAAAATTATTTTATCCTTTTCTTATATTGTATACTATACATAATTTTTTATTTTTTTCTCTTATCAAATATGATATATAAATAATGAATAAAAGAAATTAATAATTTATAAAAAAATAAAATAAATAAAAATAAATGTCACATGTGAAGATGATGAATAACAAAACTTATAATAATAAGATAATGTGTGAATAGTAGTGACATAATTTGAGTTAGGTGCCGTTTGAATATTGAGTTAAAATAAAATAAGTTGAGATAAAAATTGAAATTAAATAAAATATTATTATAATATTATTTTTTAATATTATTATTATTATAAATTTTAAAAAAATTAAATTATTTATTATATTTTATGTGAGAATTTAAAAAATTTATAACGATTAGAAGAGATGAGATAAAACATTTTCATTATACAAGCATGGCCATGTTTTGTGGGATTTTGGAAATGAGTAAGAAAAAATTAAATAAAAAATATTATAAATTAAAATATTATTAAAATATAATTTTTATTTAAGAATTTGAAAAAACTGATTTTTTTTAAAAAATTTTTTGTTTGAAACTTCAGAAAGTTGTAACAATTAATTTGAAAATAATTGTGTTGAAAAAGTTATAATAATTAATTTAAAAATATTTATATTTGAGTAATGTTTGAATGAAAATATTTTTTAAACAAACCCAAATCGACAGCCAGTGAGGACAAATCAATACTTAAAACGTTTTTTTTAATAATATTCACAAAACGTTTAGATGTTACCCATTAAGAAGTACTTAAAAAAATATATGAGAAGTATTAGATTTATAAAAAAAAAAAAATCTTAAAAATAATAATTTGCAAATTGATATAAATTATTATGTTACGCTACACTGATTTCCAATGAAATGAACTTTACAGTCAATATATTAAATCACTTCAATATTGTAAATTTGTTTTTATAAAATTTCTTTATAAATTAAATATTTCTTAAAAATACATAGCATTAATTAAAAATAGTTACTGATAGTATTAACTAAAAATGTTCAATATTGTTTTTTCTCAGCAGGGAAGGTAATTATTGGTTTACATTTGCAAGTGTTCATTTAGGCCCCACTTGAATACTTAGTTCAGGTGAGATTAGATATTTTAAATAATAGTTAAATAAAATATTAATAAAATTTATTTTTTAATATTATTTTATGTTAAAATTTGAAAAAATTAAATTGTTTATTATATTTTTGTATGGAAATTTAAAAAAATTATAATGATTGAGATGAGATGAGATAATTATTTTATGTAAACAAACGGGACCTTAATTACTCATTAGAGAGATTAGGCTTGTATGGATATAGAGAACTTATATTTTCCAGATGGATACAAACCAACTAATATGCTTTCTTGTAGAATCAGTAAGCATTTGTCAGCCTGAAAGGCCTACTGCAAGAACACGTTAAAGAAACTACAAGCAAATCTATAACCAAACATCCAAGACTTGTTCTGACAGAAGCTCAATAAACTTAATTTAATTTTATGTCAAAGAAAGAAAATACTTATACATGACTTTCCTTTTTCTTTACACAGATGAATACATGCATTCAGCAGCTCTCAACAACAATCAGATATTCTCATTCAAACCACGGCACTTAGTGATGCTTTTTTTTGGGTGGAGGGGGATAAAAGGACAAAAATTACCTAGGGCCAGACAGCTCCATTGCTTCCACAAGTGAAGATTCTTCTATAAAACTTGAATATCTTTGAGGAGGGTTTTCACAAGATCTAAACCCTGGCGTCTCGACCTTCTGAGAGGCTTCCCATTTCTCAGCTAAGCCATCCCCTTCCAACATTTTTAGTACGTCTGACATTTTTGGGCGGCAAGAAGGATTGAATTGAGTACATAAGAGGGCAACCTGAACAATTTCTTCCAACTCAACCCTGTCAAATTTGCCCTTTAGATCCTTGTCTACCATTTGATTTAGTTTTCCATCCTGGTGGAGCTTCTTAACCTGCAAAAAGAGTTTTCCTGCAATGTAAGATGTATCTACAACAAGGGTGAGCAAACTAAACCACTAAAACTAACTCCCTAGACTCCCCAAGTCATGAGAGAAATTCTTATCATGCTTGCATTGATGGGGATTTAATTTCAAGAGTAAAGTCCAATGCAAGTTACTTTTTAACCGTTCCATCATTTG
>QEOT01009671.1:28818-83568 GCA_003123785.1 Pterocarya stenoptera | reverse complement strand
CTAATAAAGAAAAATTTCTCTCTGTTTATGTTTTTTTACTTTGAAAAGACAAAGAGGCAGTGAAAAACTGAAAATGTGTTTGGATTGCTAGTTGAAAAAAAGAAAAGGAAAGAGAAAAAAATATTGCATAAAGTAGAGACCGAAAGGACGTGGGGCTGTACTGAACAGCGAGAGCAAGGGGAGTCTTCCATGGCAAAGATTAGAAATTGCAGGTCACGTGGCTGTATTGTCCTGCCTCTGTTTGCTTTTTGGCATAAGTTTGCTTTTTGAAGATTTTAATAATCACATTATGTTAAAGATTTTACAGGCCATGGCCCACCTCCCTTATTTTAATCTTTTCTACCGCAAGCTTAAAGCCATTTTTCTTTTCTTCAAGCATAATATCCAAAAATAAAAATTTAACTCTTTACACCAATAAACTATCTATATTTATTATATTTGGTATGTTGTTAATGCTTATAATACAAAATTTGTTATATATTAATCACTATTTATCTTATATTTCACGTCTCATAGTTTTGTTTTCATAAAATATAGAATATTTTTTATAAGTTATGAAATGTGGGATAATAAATTGACTGATAAAAATAAATATTCTTATAATAAATATCTATTCGATTTGGTATTAGTGAACTAAATCTTAAAATAAAAAGTTAAACTAATCTTATCATTATAAGAATGGAAATTATTTATGTACTTTTAGAGTGTGAAAATCAAGCATACTCCTATTGAAAATAAAAATTACTATTTAAATTGAATATTTGTATGTGTATTTCAGACTTTTTAAAAAATAAAATACGTAAAATTTGCATATTTTAAAAATATAATATTGTATCTAATATTACCGTAAGAAAAATGAGTTAACCAATAAAAACCCAATCAATTATAATCGGTTTTTGGTCCGTTTATGAACACTTTTCTCCCAATTTTTTTTTTTTTCAGAGAATTCCAATACATTAATAGGAGTTTGTTTTATAAAAAGGAAAAAACGAAAAAATATATATATATAGGAAGGGGGTTGGTGGAAGTGCGTGCGAGGGTATTTGTATTGTACCCATCGTTATTCTTTGTTGGACAGCGTGAGAGAATCTCAAATAGGTATGCCCCCACCGCAACAGATGCCGCATGCCTTGCTGCACCTCCTACTGTTACTTTTATTATTATTATTATTATTAAGGGCTCTAACCCAGCTGAGTCGGTCTTTGTATTCGAGTTCGGCTCGCTCGAAAATCTTGAGCTTACTTTGATATTTTTATCTTCTTTTTGTTTAAGCTTGATGAACTGAGCCGACTCAGCTTGAATTTTTTTTTTTTTATAGTTAAGTAATTAAAAAAATTGTAAAATAATTCAAAATTTATTATAATTTTTATAAGAAATAATATTTGAAAATCTGCAATCATGGAGTATATTCTATTTGAAAAAAAGTAAGTAATTTTAAAATTTACATGAAAAATTATCTTTTCAAAATAAATAGATGGAGATTGTATACTTCAAGATTGTATATAGAACTATGGCTAACAAATACACCCTTTGTTGAATAAGAAAATTGTAAAGATTTATAAATAATTCATACTTAACTAGTTTATATTTATTCATTATAACCACATACCATATGTTTTAAAATTATGAAGTCATACTAACTATCTATTTTACAAATTAATTACTATAATTTAATGATTTAAGTATCTAAATAAACAATATATAACTATGGGGTATATTTAATATTATAAACATAAGTAATTAGATTACATATTATTTCATTTAATTATAAAAATCGCTATGCATATTATTAAATGATATATATATACACACATCTATTGATATATGAATAAATTTTAATTAAGTCGAGCCAAACATAAACGAGTGGACTTTAATGAATCTTAACCTAATATCAAATTTATATCATTTGATAATGAGTGAGTATCTATTTTAACAAGTAATTTTATTTTTTTAATTTTTTCACGAGTCTAATTTGATTCAAATTTAACGGAGTAGTGCTTTTAGGGTATACAAAATTTCGATTAAACAACCACTTAAAATTGAAGGAGTCTGCTGAATCTAAAATAAGAAGGTAAGAGCACGATAATTCATTGACTATCGTTATCAACCATAAATCCTTTTTAAAATAAAAATCTGATTAACCTTAAAAAGCACTAAATGGTGTCAACAATTAATCAAATGTAACTCTCAAATTTAATGGCTAAATAAATTTAAAAAAACCACCGTAACAAGACATTAAAAAAAATACGTTATTAAAAAATTATATTTATTAAAAAATACCAACATCAACATCATGTGATTAATTGGAAACTAATGTTACATAAATCGATGAATTTTTATACTATATGCTAATAATAAAAAACCGTGTTTAATCGAGAGAGATAGAGAGAAAAAAAAAAAAAAAACAATAATAATATGATATTAAGATGATGGCTAGATGTGATCCAAGCAGGCAAGCAATGAGATTCATGCATCAAACCCCACGCCAAAGGTATGTTTGTCGCTTTGGGAGAACTGAATATTCTCCAATCTATTAAACTGTCATTCAGCGGAGTAATACACACTCCTCAATGCATTCTTACAAATTATAATTTCACAGAATTTCAGCAACCAAATTCGAGATTAGACTTAATTAATTTATTTATTTTTAAATAAAATGATTTGAGATTAAAGTTAAAAATTAAAAAAAATATTATTAAAAATAGACAGTGATAGAGTTACTATTATCTTACTACTTATAATATATTTGAAAGTTTTTTTTTTATCATTTTCTTTTAAGTATTTTATTAACATTTTCAACCATTAAGAAAAAATTAAAAAATATATAATTTTATTAATAATCACTATCTTAATTATTAAGTAAAATAAAAAATTACACAAAAAAAATATTAAATAGATAATAGAAATGTCGTAACATTATGATTATCCAATTTAAAAAAATTATAATGATTATATGATATGAGATGAATTGAATTAAAAATAATTGTAAAAACAAACGAGACTAAGAATATGTTGGTCTCCTTATAGAACTAAGTCCTCCAATACCACAAGTGTTTATTATTTCTTTCTTACTTTGGACACTCTAATAGACGAGCTACTTTCTAGTTCCCATATTTTATTGAATTTTTTCCTTTTGAGAAAATTTCATGGATAAAAAAAAAAATACCCAAGTCATCAAAATGCCTATAACAAGGGTTATGTGTAAATTGCAGTCGAAAAAGAATACCTTTTACAAGATTAAGATAAATGCGATACTCATCGATTTTTTATAGTGGTTTAATGAGATTTTAATTATATTATTGATTAATTATTTTAAAAGTATAGGGCCAAATTTAATTTGCCAGTTTATAATAAATAAGAATAATTTTTATGACATTTATATATTTTATTTTCTGTATATATACATATGCCAGTTTTGGTCACAATAAGAAATACGGACGGGTCCATGGGGGGACCCAAACTAAAAGAAAACAGTCTATGGGAGATAAGAAAGATTGACGTTGATGAAAAATACACCTACTTTTTGTGGTGTTTTCTTCCCGCTCTGTTGATTGGGAAACCCAGTCCAATCCAACATCAGTTCAGTTGTTGCTCTGCATGATTCCGCCAAACTTTTTCAGAACTTTTTCCCCTGCAAAAAGAGACAGCAGTGAAGAAAAAAAAGGAAAAAGAAAAAGAAAAAGCAAAACTTTGAATCATGAAGAACGACTCCCAAAAAGCATACTAGAAAGTGGACAATGTAGCCCTAATATATGACATAAACATACTACATACGTGTGGAATAGCTCACAACAGTAATATGTTAAAATGAGTCAAAGTAATTTTATAATTAATGTAATTTGATATAATTTTTTAGATTATAAAATTATTTTTTATTATAAAATAAATATGAAGAATCATATAAAATTACGTCATTTTATAAGATTATTTTTATAAATAATATTAGATATTAGTCCATTTTATAAAAATGTAAGGTTCACTTTAAAAAAATAAATTTTTTAATTTTTTTCACGATGGAATCAATTTTTTTATTAAAAAGTTACACAAAATTTATATATTTGGTACTTGCATATAAAGACAGAAGAATAAAAATATATGTATAGTCACTTTTATATATATTTTTAATATAAAATAATTATTTTAATTAATCATATTAATAATATAGATATAATTCAATAAAAAATAGCATATAAGATGTTAACACATTGACGTAATCATTTCATCGATGTAGCTTTACACGTCACGGTAGATATGAATTTTTGGGAGGCGGGGGAAATTAAAAGAATAAAATTAAAAGCAGAGATGATTATAATGGGGGCCCATGACTTTAGCAAGATGTCGGGAAAGTGGGTCCATTTCGCAGTCATGGATCTGTACTGGTAAACCAAAGTCCACACTTATCTCTTTGTTTTTCTTGCTATTATAATTTATTATATTATTCTTTCTAATTACCAAAATCCCACTTCACAAACAAAACAACTCAATAAAATTATATATTTCTTCATTTATTTATATGTTTATTTTCTTCGTTCGTTCGTTCGTTCGTTCCTCTACCTCTAACTAATCGAAGAAAGTGGCAATGCACCACTCACTTTGATGCTTACTTTTAACAGTTAACAGGCAGATGATGTGATATTTTCAGATGTTATGTTATTAAAATTATTTAAAAAAAGCATTTTATTTTTAATTATATAATATTTTCGATAAAATCAGAATATCATGAAACTAAGTGACAAATTAATAATTATTCACGAGTCTCTGCATTTTAAACCTAAAACAATGACACTGTAAAGTCAAATCTGCTTTAAAGATTGGAAAAATTATGTTCACAGTGTTCGTTGGAAGGACCAGAAATGGGGGGGTCCATCTTTATTTCAGCATCGCGTGTATGTAGGGTAGTAGGCATGCGCATTTGTGTTGGCAAACAGAAGCCACTCAAGGCCAATCATTTCACTGTATAAAATATAGTCATTTTTTTATCACATTTAAATCATATTTTAATTAACTTTTTAAAGAAAAAATCAAGAGTTATTATTATAATGGGATATTAGTTTAGCACGTAGAGTTTTCCTAAAAAGAAAAGAGCCAGTTGTTTAATTCTCCCGATTGGGTATTGATTTTTTAACACTGTGGTGCAAGAAATACTGAAGTACTGTATTACCTTGGAGTTAGTTCATGCATTCGCTTTTTAAAAGTATAAATTTATTTTAAGGGCTCACAACTGTTTCATCGGTATTCGTGACGCTTATAATAAGCAAAGAAATACTGAAATAATGTGTTTTACTTAAGTGCATGTTTTAGATTATGACATCTTAAGATTTTAAAATTTAATATTATATTAATTAGTAATTTATCATATAATACAAAACTATTTTATATATAATTATATACTATATCTAAAAATTATATACAATATAAAAAATTATAATACATGTATAAACCGGTCTTGTTTGGTTTTAGAAAAAGAAAAATCGAAAGCGGACCGATTTTGATCAGTTTTAAGAAAAATAAAATCGATTCCAGACCAAACCAAACTTGGTACCAGACCAAACCCGGTCCAGTCCGGTTTACCAGTTCACCAATTTTTTCTTACACTCCTACCGATGCCAAAGTCAGTATATCTTTTTAGTAGTCTGTGCTTAAACTAAGAGAGATTAGAGAGAGTTCTTCATACCTAGAGATCGACTTTTATACTAGGTTTTTGGGTGGGGACGGCCCATCCTTGACTTTGAGGAACCTTTGTCTTTTCCACTCTTCATTTTTCATAATTCTTTAATGCTGCGTAACTTCTGGGACGGCGTCATTAATACGAAGGGTAGTATGGGTAGTGGTTCCATTAATGCGGTGTGCTTCCTGACTCACTTTATCCTGCGGGGGTTCCCTATTAAGTCTCTCTATGCTTGCTGTCAGGAGATTGAGGACTTTCCATATTTCTTGTGTACTTGCCTGTGCAGGCTTCAGAAGGTAGGAAGGCAAGTCTCATCTGTCCTTTCCGTCCGCTTTCTTTATGTGTAGATTACTTTGGGGGTGAGTTTTCCTCATTGACGACTCTTTCGGACGAGGGTCATAAGTCTCGATTGGGCTTGGCTAGGCTGTTCGACTTACTTCTACAATGGCCCCTCGTGGGTTTGCTTTAAGGGCCAATAAGGGGGAAACCCCATTACAGTTATCCCGCCAAGTCTTGAAAATTCTTTTTTTCCTTGGTTTTCACGCTATATACTTTCCCGTTATTTCTGTTGTTGAGATTCTCTTCCCTAGAAACGGGCAATTATTATCCTCCCGACTCTTGTACTTGTGAGGTTCATGGCTTAAGATTATGCCCGTATGGCTTTTTTGTTATTTTAATGATGCCAGGTGATAGTTCTCCTCCCGATTTTATTGGCACGCTTTTTGACAGCTAGGTTTTGGCACTTGCAGGCGTCCTTACAGTTCTCTCAGCATTGAGGGTGTCAGACGGCTCCTTCTCTCCGCGTCGCATTGCATAGTACGTGTTGTGGGATGCATCCACACCTTGCCAGATCTGTTGGGCATGTGCGTTCCCACTACTTGGGAATATTAATTGCCACTGCCATTTATTTAAGTTTCTCCCTTATCGTTGGGGCCCTCTTTTTGGCCTTTCTCCATCATTCTTTGACATTTTTACCCTTCCTATCCTAGCAACTAGACTCCTCAGACTTGCCTTGAGGTGCCATTTTATTTTTCACGTCGCATCATGTAGCGCATTTCATGAGATCCCAACCCTTTCATATTTCCCATTCTGCCACATGGGTATGGAAGGGTAACTGTCACTTCCTCTTTATATAACACAGCTTTGCCTTATTTTTCCACCTTTTTCACATTCTTATATCTTCCTGTTCTAGACTTCTCGTTCCCTTTGCTTGACTCCTCTTCCTCTATGTTGCCTTTCTCAACGTCAATCTTTATGGTTCCCAAGAAAACAGTTCAACCTAAGATTCTAGGGGAGTTGGACCAGCACGAGGTTCTCATCGTCGAGAAATTCTACATTGGATATAACTGGTGTTCAAATGTCACCCTCGGGTTCTTATCGTCACTGGCTTCCACTTTTCATGTCCCTGAGAATGTGGTTTTTGAGGTTCCTGGGCCTTGTGAGGGGGCTGTTGACAATGAAGGTTATGCTTCGAAGGTCGCCCTCTTCTCCAGCACGTTTTCTTGCAGGCTGAGGTTACCCTTCTCACGCCCTGTTTGCGACCTGATGGATCACCTCGCATTGGCCCCCTCTCAACTCCATCCAAATGTGTGGAGGGTCTTGATTTGTTGTTGCATCCTCTGGCGACGAGCTTTGTTGGAGTGTCCTTGGCGTTAACATAATCATGCCCTATCCATGAACTCTCTCAAAGTTGAGGAGGTTTTCCTGGCCAACTTGGTCATGAATGGACTTTGAGGCCATGGCTAGGGTGATCTTCTTATCCTGATTGTCTGTGATCAGTTTCTCCTTGTTGAATCGGTCAAATACGCTTTTAGACTTTCCTCTTTTCTTTGCTTAATGGTGAGAAGATAAGCGGCAGGCCTTCAACGTCTCTTACTTGCCATGAATTGTGTTAAAAATTGCTTGGCCAATTCTTCAAAGCTGTTAATAGATCCTGGTCGTAAAGTTTCAAAGCAGCCTTGTGCTATTCATTTTAATGTTAACGGGAAGGCACGACAAGCCAACTCTCCTAGGAAGCCATGAAGAGTCATGTGTACTTTAAAATTTTTCACAAGTGATCTACAAGGTTTCGGGATACGACATGCATGTCGATCTGAGGAATTTTGAATTTAGGTGGAAGTGGTACCGTTATCACTTCCTTGTTGTAGGGAAGATCAATCTGATTCAGTAGCTGCTCTACGGAGGAAGATCCTCCTATTTTCCTTCCATCTCCTTGTATTTATCTATGAGGCTGCGTAGCTCGTCGTGTAACATTTTCTTTTCTAACTCCTCACCGTTCATACCTCTTGTGCTATGTGCATCGCTTTCTATCTGTCTGTTGTGGACAGGTGGTGTAGTAGCATTCTGCCGTTTTAGCTATTCGTTCTCCTTTTGCAACTGCTTAACCATTGTTGTTGCCTTTTTCAACTTTTCTTCAACTTTTGCCAACCTTGCTTCTACTCTCGTGGTCTTCATCTCTTGGCCATGAGTTGCTTGAGATCACGTGGTAGTTGGCATGTGAAAGTCACGTTGAAGTTTGTATTGATCCCACAGACAACGCCATTGTTAAGGACGTGCTTCACACCAGCAATTGCACGGACAACTTGCAACAAATAAGATGGTGGCACTGGGTGCCTGGGGGGTACTCCGATACCTAAGTTAGAGAGAAATGTTCTCAGTATATGTATATGAATGAATCTTAATGTATTACCTTCATGTGTTATTTATAGGAGTATGAAAATGTTGATAATGACTAACTTCAAAGTTTCTGTTTGATAATTCTCGAATAAATAGGTAGGATAATTTTCCTGATTCATCAGAAATATTATCTATTTTTTATGTTATTCACCACGTGATTAAAGATCTAATCTTTGGGCTTGCAGATTTGATTTGAGTCCTGAAGTCTCAAACTTGCATTCCAATGCATGGGCTTATTTGCCCCAAGGCCCAAGTATCTCTTCTAGTCTGTTTGTATGTTTTTGGCTCAGGAGGGTGAGTGGTCAATTCTGCTGCTACATAGGTTGAAATATGTTGCCGAGTAGACAGAAAAATATTGGGTCTTCGGGTACCATCTTGTGTGCAAGTAACCATGTGATGGGTACGAGTTGGACCTGTATGTGGAGGTAGGGAAGGTAAAGAAGTAGGCTGAGCAGATTCTGAGGGACTAGAATTCGAAGCGGTGGATGAGTCTTCCACAAGACGAGGACACAGATGAGGAAGAGGGCTGGAACTCAGAATTAATGTCCCAATTCTCCGAAACATTATGCGGATCAATCAGACCAGTTTTTATGGCCATCAAAGCTACGACTGTTGAAAGTTCAGGGGCAAATGATAACATAAGAGTTATTTCGTGCATGAAAAAAGAAATATAAAAATAAAAATCAACATAGGTACCCTGTAACCTCAGCAGCATCACGCTAAGCTATAGATGAAATGTAATAAATGAGGTACGTAATAACGGGTAGTTCAGCTACAATGGTGAACCGTGAAAGCATCAACTAAAAAAAGAAGCAAGATTTTCCTCCAACCCCAAATTTTAAAATTAAGAATATGCATAATGCGAATAATGAAACTTTTTGCTCTTTTCATTTTTTATGACTCACGGCCGTGATCGTGGGTCTGAGTTTTATAACCCGGTGGGGTTTATGAGCTACGGTCATGACCATGGATCTATTCATATATTTGATATTTGTTGGTTGCTCTGTTCAATTTTGTGATATATTTGCGATTTTATGCAGTTTTTCATGAAAAATGTGTTGTTGAATAGACTTGTGGGACAGTAGTGGCATCAATTTGCCGGCCCAATTAGCGGATATGGATGATCAGAGATATGGGTAGGGACGGGGACCACGGGGTGCGATATGGGTGGCTGTCCACCCAGATAGGGTAGGTAATACCCCTAAGCAAAAGTGTGTGGCGAGGGCGATGAAAGGTCAATAGGCAACCGAAGAGATGCATAGAAGAAGTCCACGAAAAAGAAGGCAACGAAGGGTCGAAGCTAAGTAAAACGCATCATTTGTTGAGAACCTATGATGACAATAGGAGTTGGCGTGGTTGACGAAGAGCCCTACCTAATAGGACATATCTCGTGTGAGATTGACGCCGATGAAACAGGTTTTGCAAAGATACCTCCGTCGGAAGGACACCATTGTATTCACCATCATGCTCAAGATCAAGAATGATTCCTCCCTGTTGTACTCTCAAACCATATAAATATACTTCCAAGTACACAGAGCTTTGATTTAGATTAATTCAGAGAGACTCCTATCTCTCTCACTAACTTAACCATTAAAGACATCTCTATTCAGATCACCGAGATTGTTTTTATATTGCACACGAGTCCATTGTGGACGCGTAGTTGAGAATTGTCTCAACAATTTTCTCAGTTATTAGAGAACGAACATGGGTCTGAACCATTATTTTTTTATCCATTATCCTTTTTCCGTTTGTAATTTATATACGTCGTATTGAATGTAACTAATAGTTTTGTTTGGGCTCTTCAACCCTCCCTAAACTTTTGTATTTTTTTTTTTAGTTTTAATGCATTCTTAATAATGAACCCCAATGGCAATGGGCGATCTAAGGGAGAGCCAGAGCCGTCTATATCTTGGATTCGAAACTCCATATTTATTTTTGAAGCAATTGAAATATCCGAGTGCATTATTTATTCTCATATTCCATACTTATAATTTTTTTCGTAGAGTGTGGAATGTTTTTTATAAAATATGGAGGCATTTTTTATAGAGTGTAGGGTGATAAATAATAGTTGATCAGAATAATTTTTTATAAAAAAAACTATTGCTAAAAAGTAAAATTATTTTTAAAAAAATGTTATTATACCTCCTGATTTATAGCACTCATTTTGTCTCTTTGATATAGCATCACAATGTCGTACCACGTGATTTGTTAAAAAACTTAAAAAAATTAAAAATACAAACATAAAAAAGTAGGAAGAATCTAGTATTTTTATCTTCATATTTTTATATTTCTTTGTGTCATTTTATTTTAAATATATATTTTTTAAATTTTTTAATAAGTCATGTGGCACCACACGTTAATAGGATAAAGTAAACAATTCTACTATAGGCAACTGGGGATGGAAAACCTTGGGGAATCACCTGCTACTTCAGTCGAGATATATTATAAAAAAGAAATCGACTGAAACGTAAAGAAAAAAAAGCCGAAATATATCTAACTTTTTTGTTACTTCTCTCAACCTTAAAGGCTAAAACCTTTCTAGTGAAATCTCCTCTTCAATCTGTGAGCTTCCCTATCTTTCTCATCTCAATCTTTCTGACAATGTTTTTAACAAACTCTTTCCTTTTCATCTCTCTGAATGCAATACTTAGGAGACTCTAAATCTCAATAATAATCTCATTTGGGGTTCAATCACATCTCAAATTTCTCAATTTGGTTCTTTGAAAGTGCTTGATCTCAGCGGAAACCATTTTGAAGAAAGATTCTAGAAAGCATGAGCTCACTGCAGAAACGTGAAGTACTCAACTTGGGAAGCAACTTGCTTTCAGGTAGTCTACCTGCTGTTTTTGGTAACTTCACCGAGCTTCTTGTTCTTGATTTGTCTCAAAATGCATACTTGGTTAGTGAGCTTCCTAGTGACTTTGGGAAGCTCGAGCAACCTCTTTTGCAAAGCTCTAATTTTTAAGGTGAAATCCCGGACTCTTTTGTGGGTTTGGGAAGTTTGACCATTTTGGACCTTTTCCAAAACAATCTAACTTGTTCACACGAGTGCTAAAAGGGTTGAAGACGAATGGAGGGAGACAAGTTTAAAAGTTGAAAATCTAGAGAGTAAAAACATGGAGGGAAGAAAAAATTGGATCAAAAAGTCCCGTTTCATTTTCCACAAGGGCAACGGCTCCCCGCAATTCTCCCTCTCGGTTGCATATAGTATTTTTTCAAAGTAAATGGTATAAATTAAGAACATAATAGCATTAGTCTTATTTGAATAGAAATTAAAAAATAAATAAAGTAGCAGCAGAAATAGCCAACTATTGTCTATGAAAAGAAAAGTAAATATATAAATAAAAACATTAAAAAGGCCAAATTACCAAACAAAAGAAAAGCAGTCCCTAACTAGCCTCATTTGATTACACAAATTATCATTTTATTTAATCATTATAATTTTTTAAATTTTTATACAAAATATAATAAATGATTTAATATTTTAAAATAATAATAATATTATAAAATAATATTTTATTCAACTTTCATTTCATCTGTATAAACATAATCATCCTTCAGTCCACAAATCGTAAAATACCACGTATATATACCTATTCCTTTTCTTTTAATGTTTAATTCAATTCAATATAATGAACCAAAAAAAAAAAAAATTCAATTCAACATTATAATTTCCTAGGAAACGTCTCTGGAAGTGTAACTCCACGTGCCCGGTCCTTCAACAGTGAATGAATCTCTGATCCCCAGAGTTCGACGCCGCCTGCAAATCTCCGAGTCCTACGTTGGAACACGTGAACGTGAAAGTCTGCATCCGATTGACCTCGTTCACGACCACGTTCCGTACACTTCCCCACTTGCATTTTGCGCCGTCGGTCACCTCGCACATGATCAACTCCCCTGGCTCCGATGGATTGTGCAAGTACGCCAAATTACCCATCGACGTCATAGCAACATACGGTAGACGAGAGCTCTCGCCCTTTAGCTTTTCCACCAGCTCCTTTGGCATCTCACCCATCTGATCCCTCAACTCCACCGTTTCGGTTTCCTTCCTGACTTCCCACAATTTTACGCCTTTGACATTCTCTGCGTCTCCGATTAGGCCCACCACCACCATGCGGTCGTTGAAGAATCCGATCACGGAGGAAAAAACGTTCGTACCAGGTCGAAGATTGTACGGCCCATGCCAGGCCTTGGTGCTGGGATCGAACGAGTGAGTCACGCCGGAGGTTTTGTCCGTCACGTACATTCTCTGCTCGTCCACAGCTATAGAGAGCGACGTCGAAGCAGCGGAGTCCTTGAGGATGGAGGGCATTGACTCGCACGTTTCCCACGTACAGGTCCGGAGGTCGTAGGTCTCCATCGGGAGAGGGTCGTCCCCGAAGTCACACTCGCCGCCAGCGACGACGATGTGTTGGCCCACTAGAGCGACGATCGGATCGGTTCGCCACACGATCGGAGCGTCGGCGAGGTGCCACATCAGGTGGAGGGGGTCTAAAGAGAAGGCGAATTTGAAGGGGGACTGCATGTAGAGGAGGGTCGAGTGAGAAGACCGGAGAACCGAGACATGCTTGATCGGCTGCTGCTCGATCTCCACCCACAGGTCGGAGCGCGGGTCGTACGCGTTCGTGGTGGTAGCGTACGGGTGCCGGGTGGTCTGAGTGTGGACAATGAGCCACGGCTTGATTGGATTCAGATGTCGAAGAGAGGAGACAACGGCAGATTCCCATAGCTTGGAAACTTGGCATGCAGGCACGAGATCGATGAGAGGCACACGCGATAGGACAGCCTCTAAGACATCTCCATGGATTGGAGCTTCTTGTAATTCCAACTTCTTCTCATCCTCCATCGTGGAAAAACCGGTCGAGGATTATGATGTTCTATAAAAAAAAAGTCGTGGGTTTCGACTTTCGAGCTGTGTGAGGAAGAAATGATTGTTTGATGCTGCTTAAATAGATAAAGAGACGAATTGAAGGAGTAAAACGAGTGGTCTGGGGCAGTAGCCAAATTAGACCGTCGTCTTTTTCTAACAAAAATCATTAATTGTTTAATTTCAGAGTACAGGTAATAATAGTAAGGCTGTACTCATTTTTTCACCAATAACTTTTGTATTTTGGCTCCCGCTTAGCCAAAGAAGACTAAGGTTATGTTTGGGGTAAATATGAGAAATTTTATCTCTATTTTATTTTATTTTATTATTATATTTTTTTTAAATTTTTATATAAAATATAATAAATAATTTAATTTTTTTAAATTCTAATTCAATTTTTTCAAATCTCAAAACAATAATAATATTAAAAAATAATATTTTAAACTTTCATCTTAACACTATTCACAAAATTTTTAAAAATTCTCATCTTATCTCAACATTCAAACCTAACCTAAGTAATAATTAATAATTAATTGCTTCGATTTAAAAAGTAAAAATTAAAAAATACTTTCAACTCTTCTGGGAGACGAATCTGTCCATATGATCAGGCGCATAGTCATTCGAAATTTTAGCAACACGCATGATCGAATAATTGCTTGGAGAACATAATGATCGTAAGAGCACTGGCATCCGATTCACTAAAATGAAGATCAAATGTCTAAAATTTGAATGGATTGGGATTTAAAACGTGGGCATTGGATTTGGTAAACACCAAAACTCAAATTTTGAGTTCCAGTAAATTATTTGAAGACTCATTATTCATAAGTCTATTTCATTATTTTATTACAAACAATAGCAGAACACTATTAGTTTGGGTTTAAAAATTAATTTGTGAAATGTGTTTGTTGGGTAATTAAGTTGTAAAAAAAATTAGTTGAAAAATAATAATTTAAATATTAAATTAAATTATTAATGTACATATGGTTAGTATAATTATAAAATATAAAAAAAATTAAAAATATTATTATTAAAAAAATAATATTATATTATTATTTTAATGAATTTAATGACTAATCCAATATGAAATTATGGATAAGAAGGTTTTGAATTTATGAAAAATATGTACTTTTGATCAAAATTTAAAGATGGTTTTGATGAAGCCAATGCTAATGCTCTAAGTCCTACCAATGAAGTTTTAGTAGCAGAAGTAATGCTAAATACAAATCTCATACAAGTTTGTTGTAAAAAAATGAATCTCATTAATAAAGAACAGTTTTTTTTTTTTTTTTTTTACACTTTTTATAGGTATGATCTAATTTTTTTATAAGGACTTGTATGAGGTTTGTTTATTGGGATTTGTACAAATTATTTATCTTAATAGCACAGTCGATGAAGAAGATATATAAATGTGAGTTTGACCCATTTTGGAACTGAGGCCTTCAAAAATAAAAGCACAAGAGTGGTGCTACTCTGCTGCCTGAGTAGCACCGCTCCAAGAGACCACTAGACCAAATTGACATTTTTATTTTTTTTTCAATTTTCTTATTTATATTTTTGTATCACTTTAAGATATTTAAAAATATATATATCAATACACTAATAGTCATTTTCCTAACTATTAAGTAAAGAAAAAAATTTTAAAAAAAATTAACAGACGTAGCATTTTTAAAAACACAATCCCAAATATAGGGCCAACACGTTCCCGATGATAGGTGACGGCGACTAGATGAAAAGGCTCTTTGAACTCTACTCGACCAGCCACACGGCCAATGCAGCATGATGAACACCTGAATAAAGAAGGAAAACTAAAGATGATGGCATCAACGATAAATAATAACCTTGTCTTGATTGAAGGATTGTATGATACAGATTTTGTATAAGAAGATGTTAATTTGAATGGGAGATGTTTGAATGCTTTATAATGGTTTGAATTTGCTAAATTACTATATTAACTAGTTTTTTTGGAAGTATGGACCTAGTGAACCTTGGATCATCTTATAGTTTCTCAAAAAGTTCTATGACTCCAATTGGAGACTAGGATAATGTCAGAACCCGAGGATAGTAACTCATGGGCGAGCCACCCATGAGTCAACATAGCCCATCCATGGGCTTTAGCATGCCACGGGTCACCTTAGCTCGTCTACTACTATCTTATTTTTTTTTAATTTCTTTCTTATTTATTTTTAATTAATATTTTTCAAGAGACCTTTTAGAGGTTTCCACTTTGTAATCTCTATAAATAGGACCCTTATACATTTTCTTTGGATCTTTTGGCAAATTTCCTAAGTGGGTAGACTTGTGTTCTTGAGATTACTTTTCGGTGCATAGCACTTGGGCTACTTGAGTGAAATTCGTAAATCCCTAATAGAGGATCATCACTTTCAAATTCGTGAATAGATGTGATTCAATCTATCTTGTTTCTTTGCAACTTTGTGAAATTCGTGAATCAAAGTTGTTTTGGTTATCTTTGTGTTCATTCAAGTTCTTGAGTGTTCTTACTTTTCCATTTTCTATTATTTGATCTTATTATTTTATGTGCATTGTTCTTGCGAGTTTATTGTGTTTTTCGCCATAACATTTTTCATTCACCATTTGATCCATCCCACATACATATTTCGGCCAGCCCTTGTGTTTGCCCTACCTTTTATAAATAAACACTTCCATAACTAGCCCCTATCAATCCACATTGACCTAGCCGAAACCCTAAGCCTCCATCTTGCCAATTCTCTAATTTTCATACTGGTCACTTACCTAAATTAATCTTCTTCCACATTCCATAAGCCTTAGCTGAAACCCATATTGCCTCCATCTTCACACTTGCCTCTCTCATTTTGGGTAGACTCTTTTAACACAACCGTATCTCCCATCAAAAGGCAACCCACTGTAGTTATGCACAATCAATCACCCTTTTTTATGCTCCTTAACAAACAACTAGACTACACTCTACTATGTGTCTTAGGTTGTAGTTGTTATCTTTTGCTTCGACCTTACAACAACTACACATTGATGTATAGGTCCAAAATGTGTCTTCTTGGGTTATAGCTCTAACCATTATGGCTACAAATGTTATGAACCACAATTCAAAAAGGTTTTCATAAGTAGAAATGTGATCTTTGATGAAACCATCTTCCCAGCAAAGGATTGGTCTCCATCTCTACCAAATGTGCATGCACCAGTTTTGCCTCAGCTACAATTTCCCCTTTACAAATTGCACAAGTTGACCTCACTTTAGCCCAGGCATATCATTCTCTTCCATTAGATACTTCTTCTCTTATTCCCACTAACATCCTTGGTCTCACCTCTTTGTCCACGGAGTCTTCTCCTACTACTGATGCTACCAACTCCCATTCTCTTTCATCTATTGTCAATCAGATTGTCCAAGCCTTAGAACCCACCTCTGATAACTTACCTCCCACAAACCCCACTCTCGTTCCTACCTCCTCTCATCCCATGACTACCCGTTCCGAAGATGGCACTAGAAAAACCGAGGCCTTCTCTAATATCATCTATATCATTCCACCAAGCATCCCATGGCATTTCACTCCATTGTTCTAGCAACTACCTTTGCTTAAGCTAACAAATACCCTCATTGGCGCTAGGCCATGCAGGAAGAATTCACTGCCCTTTAGTCCAACAATACTTAGGTCCTCTGCATATGGTCCCTCCATAAGAACATCATCACCAACAAATGGGTTTTCAAAGTTAAGTAGAAGGCAGATGGTTCCCTTGATCTATTCAAGGCTTGACTTGTTGCTAAGGGATTCGAACAACAAGATATAATAGATTACAATGAAACTTTTAGTCCCGTGGTTAAATGCTCTACCATACGCACCATTCTAACTCTTGCAATTCACTGCAATTGGCCCCTAAAGCAACTAGATGTATCCAATGTTTTTTTTCATGGCTCCCTTGAGGAAGATGTCTTCATGGAGCAGCCACATGGCTTAATCGATCCAGCCCATCCCAACCATGCTTGTTAGCTTCAAAAGGTCATTTATGGCCTTAAGGAGACCCCTTTAGCTTGGTTCAACAACCTTACTACCACCTTACTTAGTCTTGGTTTTACATAGGCCAAAGTAGACTACTCTATGTTTATTTTTCATCATTCAAATGTTTCTATGTTTTTGCTCATCTATGCCGATGATATCGTCATAACAGGAAACAATTTCAGTATTATTACTCACTTTTTCCTTGAAAGATCTTGGGCCCCTCCATTTTCTTTTAGGCATTCAAGTTCTTTGCACTGAAGTAGACCTTCATTTGTCCCAAGCCAAGTATATGGCAGACATCCTTGAGAAATGCAGGATGACTAGAGCCAAACCAGCTAAGACCCTTCTACCTATAGGTGCCAAACTCTCGCAATCTAATGGTGATCCCTTGGACAATGTCACAGCATACCATCAACTGGTTGGACCACTACAATATTGTTCCCTCACTCGTCTAGATATCTCATTCTTTGTAAATCAACTTTGCCAATTCATGCACAAACCCACCACTATTCATTGGACTGCCGCCAAGAGGGTTTTTCACTATCTCAAAGGTGCCTTAACACATGGTCTACTCTTTGGCTATGGCATACTCAACCTCACAACATATAGTGATTTTGACTGGATTGGGAATACTAATGACTGCCGCTCTACCACTGGCTATGCCGTCTTCCTTGGTCCATGCTTGATCAGTTTGAGTGCTAAGAAGCAACCTGTGGTTTCCAAATCTAGTACCAAAGCTGAGTACAAATCTTTAGCTATGGCCATTGCAGAACTATATTGGCTCTGCACGCTGTTAGAGCCGCATACCCATTGATGTCCCTCCTACACTCTGGTGTGAATACTTGATCAGTGCTCTAGCCTTGGCTTCTAATCCCATGTTACACGCTCGTACTAAACACGTTGAGGTCGATTACAAATTCATCAGAGAAAAGTTAGTTGCAAAGGACATTCTCACACAGTATCTCCCCACACTTGAATAACTTGTAGACATTATTACGAAAGGGCTCACCTCTGTCTATTTTCTTCTTCTTTGAGACAAGCGTAGGATCTACTCCACACCTATGAGCTCACAGAAGATGTCAAGACAAGTGTCATGCCAACTGTTGAGCCACGAGAATCACAACCTCCTGAGATATATGCAGTACCATATATAAGTTAAACATTTTATAAAAGTAAATCAAGCTAGTAGCAACAATTAGAGCAGATGTTGTTATAGATAGAAGGCCAGAGGAAATCTTGATTCTATAATTAGTTTAGGCAAATTTCTATCCTTGTATTATTTCCTTTTTCATTACGAGTAATAATACATTACAGTATAAATATTAAAACCTCTATGCTTGAGATGATATCAAAGTCATTCTATTAAAGGTTTTGCTACATAATCTCTTACTATTTACTTATACTCTACATTTTATATTTTTTTAAATTTTTTAATTTTTTAAAAAAAAATTTTGAATTTATTTTTTTAAAATTATTTTAAATTTTTTATTTACTCTTTATATGAAAAATATTTGATAAAAAAAAATATAAAGTGTAAAGTATAGGCAAATAGTAAAAAATTATGAAGATATTTTATTCCATTAAAGTATAAATATGAGTTTGTTCTTAAAAGAATTAGTGTAAGAGAGGGAGAGTGTAAGACAAAACGTGAATACTTGAAAGTAGTGCGCCATCTGGGACAAAACTGGGGCACTGATTTTGGGGGCCGCAGTCACAGACGGAGCAGTGATTCTGCTTTCCTTTTGTTTTGTTTCTTTTGGTCAAGATCAGCTGTTGACAAAACTATCTCAGAATCCGACTTTCAGTTCTCCGTTGATTGGCCACCTATGCTGATATGGGACCCACCATTATATTTAATTTAGGAAACGCATAGTAAAATATGTTTTCCTAAGCTAATTATTTTGACTCCCAAATATTGACGGAATCAACGAATTAAATATCCCTGATTAATGGCAATGCTATATATAATTTTAGAATATTTAAATTAAGTTCTTTTTGTTTTTTTAAAGTATGATATATTATTTAAAACATATTTTTTATGTAAATTTTAAATTTATATAATTTTTTAAAATAAAATATACGAAATTTATATATTTTAATATTATAGATATCAATTTTCAATATCTATAGGAGCCAATTTGATCTAAAACTCTTTCAAAAATTCTTTTTCTTTATAGAAAAAAGTAGAAAATATGGGACTTGACGTGGTGAGAACGGATATGTGGATCATTACGTGGAGTTTGAACGTTAATTTTTAATAGAAACTTATTTTCTATTTTTTAATAAAAAATAACTCGTGTGATTTGCTTAATTATATATTTATTGAACGACAAACTGAGAGCCGGCCAGCTGGATTAATAAAAATTATTGGTTGTGACTTCAAAGTAAGAAGTAAATTATGAAGAAAGGGTCAAAGACTGCCTCTCAGCTGTCAGTAAGTGGGTAGAAACGGTTTATGCAGTGTCCACGTAATTAGAGAAGTTGCCATTAATTTAATTAACTTCCCAGAAGTAATTAATGACATCCGTATATTAGTTTATTAATTTTAAGAAAAGTTACTTATCCCGGAAAAGAGAGGATAAGGAGGAAATTTTAATAAGATAATTTATGAATAATAATAAAATTAAATTAAAGATGTTTTATGTAGTTTTAAAAATATGAGAGAGAAAATTGAATAAAAATATTATAATTATAATATTATTTTTTAATATTATTTTATTTTGATATTTAAAAATTTAGAATTATTTTATGTGTTTTATTTTAAAGATTGAAAAGTTGTAATAATTAGATCAAAATTTTAAAAATTAAAAATATTTGTGTTTAAATGTCGATTAGGTGTTAGGTGAGATAAGATATGTTAAAATCATATGTGAAACGAAACAAGGCCTAAGTCTTATGTACGTTATTAAAAAAGAGAAGTAAACCTACAAATAAAAAGTTTCTCATCTCTCTATAATTTCTTAGAACAATTATCTTAGGCTTGTTTCGATAGAGAAATGATCTCATCTTATCTAATCATTATAATTTTTTAAAATTTCTATACAAAATATAATAAACAATTCAATTTTTTTAAAATTTCAAAATAATAATAATATTATAACAATATTTTATTCAACTCATTTAAAACAATATCATCTTATCAAATCTTATCTCATCTCACTATCCAAACTAGTCTTAGTCTCTCGATCTTGAAATGTTGAATTATTCGAGAGTCTCTAGGGAACTCCTAAGCTACGTATAGATGATATGGCAATAATTTGACATGAATCATAAGATGAGTAAAGATTCGACTTTATAAGAATTTCGCTCCGCTTGAAGTAATATGAATTAACCTCATTTAACAAAGCAAATAAACAACCCCTTAAGCCTCTAAATTGTTGTAATTACTATAGATAATGGGATGTGTAGTGCCGTGATCTCTACACTTGCAAGTAATAGCCAGCCTATTCTCACCGAACTTTTGTCTCCCAACTAAATTAACCAGTTACCAACCCACATCTTAGCTTTCATTTTATTTATTACTCATAAAAACATTAATAAGAAAAAAATCCCGGAATGAATATTTCTCTCCTCATAGGATCGGGCATATATCCGTGCGTCCCTGGGCATGGGATCAGGCGAATCTAATCTGGCCCAATATCGTATGGAGAAACCTTCGGCCAAGTACATTATGTTTGAAATGTGAGATAAGAATTTTATATTTTATTTTAAAATTTAAAATATTATTTTTTAATTAAAAATTTTGAAAAAATTAAATTAAAATTTAAAAAAATTATATTAAAATTTAAAAAAATTAAATTGTTTATTATATTTTATATAAAAATTTAAAAAAATTATAATAATAAAATAAAATAAGATAAAAATTTTAAATAAGATAAAATATCCTAGCATAATCTAAATGTTGGCGCATTTCAGTTCGAGTAATGCGCGAAAAGTAATGCCTCATTAAATACGCCAGCATGGAACCCTCATTAAATGTGACAAATCCTGTTGCCGACAAATGACTGCTGCATTAAATGACAGTATGACAGTCTTAAGCAAACAAGACCCCAATGGGGCAGATATAAATAGCATAAAGTCGGTAATGGAAGGGAGTTAATCATTGTGAACTAACTCTATGCTCATTCACTCTTTTCTCCGATACTAATATTATGATTTGGGGGTAAAGAAGAGAAATTTTATCTCTATCTCTATTTTTATCTTATCTTATTATTATAAAATTTTTAAAATTTTATTTTATATAAATAAAATATAAAATATATAAAATACAATTCTTCTATATGCAACCGCCGGTGCGAAACCGGCGCGAAACCGGCTGACATGAGCTGATATTTTATTAAAAAAAAAAAAAAAATAGGAAATCGAATGAAATAGAAAAGAAGGGAGGAAACTGAAACGAAACAAAGAAGAAGCCGAAGCCTTGCTCAAGCTGAACCCAGAGACCCATCCTCAGAACGATTCTGTCTGTGGTCGCCGTCGTGGACTGAAGAACCGCCGTGGACTTATCTTTTTCCAGAAAGCTCACCTCTCTCTTTCTCTCATGGCAACTTGTCCTTAGAGCATTTTGTGAAGAAATCACCCTGAAATATCTCGTCGAGCTTAGTTATCGTAACCTTGTTCTCTCTCTTTCTCAAACCAAAAGTTTCTTCTTCTTCTTCTTCTTCTTTGTCTAACTTTTAATTGAAGATCGAGTCGATATTACAGGAAAGCTAGAGATAAGAGAGAAGCTAATGGCTGTAATTTCGGAGGCAACTTCATCGACATTCAAGCTTTCTTTAACTCCCAAGTTCAATCCAAAATCCTACCACAAGGTAAAATCCCTCCAAATACTTTACTCAAAAAGTTGGAAATTGGGTCTTCCTATACTATGACTGAACGTACAAAGATATCGGTAACTGGGGACAAAGGAACTTTCCTTCTCTAGTCCTGACTTTCTGGGCAAGAATATAGTATGATNGGGAGAAGGGTCTGTTGAGCGGGAGAAAGTGAAAAGTAATGTGAAAATAAAATTTACAGGAAACACGTACGAGCATCGGGAGTATCATTTAAAACGCAGACGACGCCGTTTTGAAACACTGCCACGTGCACGGTTCCGCGCCGGTTCCCCCGGTCGGTTGTAAGTAGAATTTTTGATAGCATAAAGTCGGTAATGGAAGGGAGTTAATCATTGTGAACTAACTCTATGCTCATTCACTCTTTTCTCCGATACTAATATTATGATTTGGGGGTAAAGAAGAGAAATTTTATCTCTATCTCTATTTTTATCTTATCTTATTATTATATTTTTTAAAAAATTTTATATAAAATATAATAAATAATTCAATTTTTTTAAATTTTAATTCAATTTTTTTAAATTTCATAACAATAATAATATTAAAAAATAATATTTTAAACTTTTATCTTAATATTATTCACAAAATTTTCAAAAATTTTCATTTTATCTCAACATCCAAACTTGACTTAAGTATAGGGGTTTCCTCTCACTCATGAGCCTACTAGGCACTCTACTGATAATAATGAGTTTTGTTCCAAAACCGACTCCAAGGCTCAAATTTGTCTACAAAGTAAGTCACTTGTAAAAAAAAAAAGTAAACAATAATGGTTGATGAGATGGACAGGCTTGATGCCGCTCGACCGCACCTCGCTCATGGGGACTTGTATAGGACAGAATGGAAAAGATGGAGAAACTTTGATATTCTGATACGAGAACATCGACGGACCACCAAAGACACCAGCAAACTAAAACAAATCGGGAAGAACCACTCCGCATTAATGACACCACTACCCGAGCCACACGCCACATTAATGATGTCATCGCAGAGGCACGCCATATTAAAATACTCTGACAAAAGGAATAATAAAATGGACATGGACTCTACAAGGGCAGACACGCTCTATCTCCCCCAGACTCTCAATATAAATAGTAATTTTCAGGTACGAAAAAATTTTCTAGTTTCTAGACTCTTTCATTATTTACAAATTTTTAAAATACTCTATTAATTTTGGCATCAGAGATTTTTCAGCCCCAAGACTATCATCTCTCAGTTACTTTCTTCTTCATTTTCGTAACTCTAATTTTAAAGATTTGAGTTACTAGAACCTAATTCAAAAGTACACGAAATACGAGGTTAACACTAAGTATATTCTAACTTTGACCTCGGAAGCGTCACGAATACATCCAACTACCATATTCTCTCTCTTTTACAGGGACTCAGCAAGGTTCGAAATTGGTAGTTATGAAACACGCCTTAACAAGTCCTATGACTAACTTGTTAAATACGTGGCCACAACTGACAAAACTCAGGAGCTTGCTGTTTTCTTTAATTTTCTTTCTTGCCTTTAGGCTCTTTGAGTCTGAGTGACATATGTGTTGAAATGATCAGAAGGAGACTGAAATTGGAATGAGTTGGCCTACTTTTTCATCCCAAAAATCAGAAAAATAATATTAAACCAGGACGCCTGAGTAGGTGAGGCGCTTTTGACTGAACAAAATTCAATAGACCCTATCATTAGAAGCCTTGACATATTCCTATTCTTTGGAAATCTGCCGTCCTGTAAAACGTGGGGCTTTTTTTTTCCCTAAAATACAAATGGGTGAATGTTTCGTGGTCGTGATGATGACGTTCAAAGCGGACTTCAACATTTTAGAACGACAACAATTATTATTATTGAAAGCCTTTCTAAAGACATCATCTTATATTTATATATTTAGAGTTGAATCATTCTAATTCCTTTGTGTTGTGCTCTTCTTTTTATTTCCTAATTTCTATATATTTTTCCTCTAGATTTTACCGATCAATTCACTGCCCAACATACTCACTTAATTCATAAGTTGACTTCATATTTGTTAATGTAAAAATGAGTGTGTTAGAATATTCTTGTAAAAAATTTTGTAAAATTATGTTGTAACAAGTGTTAAAGTGGGTTAGAGTAAAAATGGGTCAAGTGAGTTAAAGTGAAACGGAGTCGAAATGAGCTCAACATAGTAAAACTCATATAGAGAGTTTGCTCGACATAGCGCTCATGTGGAACTCATACAGAGAGTAAGCTCGACATGGAGCTCGAGTGAAATTTATATAGAGAGTTTGCTTGATATGCGCTTGACATGGAGCTCAAGTGGAAGTTAGACAGAGAGTTCGCTTAACCCTTGCTCGACATGGAGCTCTAGCAGTAACCCAAATAAAGAGTTCGCTCAACCCTCGCTCGACCTCTAAATCGAGTGAGTCAATGACTTCTAAAGTATAACATGCGCTCGACACGAGTTCAATATTTCGCTGGAGCAAATGTATAGAATTGTTACTTAAACTAGGATTTGAGCGTCATATTCCTATGTGGGTATAAAAGGAAGCTTATGCTCATTTCGATGGCGTGGAGAAACTGACCTAAAACAAAGCCTCTTCCAAGAGCACTTGAGAGAAACTCCCTTCCACATTCAAAGTTAATCATCTCTTAGAAAATACATCTCTATCATATCACACTCAAAATTAAACACAACTGAGTCCATTGGTGAGGACGTATTCATTGGCCATAAGGTTTCCGGAACTACCGTTGATGCAGAGATCGAGAGGTTCTTGTGGGAAGCTATAGAAAGGTCAAAGTTTCGGTACTGCATAAGTGCAGAGATCAAGTGGGTTATTAGTAGTGTTGCAAGTCAGGTTTAACCACTACAAAGGTTTTGTGAGTGCTTCTAAAATGGTTGTAACAAACTAAAGTTTTTATAGTGGATTTGAGGTGATAACTTACATCTGCATTAGTTTTAGATTTTGAAAACATTATTCAAATGAGTTTTCACTTCATGACCAAATTGTTGTGTTGATTATTAGTGTGATTTGTTTTATTGATTAATTGTTTGTTTAACAATATTTTTAAATAGATCATCAAAATTCATTTACATCTATTCACCTCCCCCGCTTGGTGTTGTGTTGAGATAAAACCACTGTTTTTTGTAATATTAAAGTATTATCAATGTTTAATGGAATTCATATAAAACTATTTTTACCATACGAAAATTGACATTTTTTTTTTTGTCCGACTAGGTCTATAAACTGTAGGTCGATCGAGACTAAATTGACAGCCTCTAAAATTATAAATTAGGAGATTTTAACTAGATTTTGAGTTAATGTTCTTCGACGATTCAAATTTAAGAAGGACGAAAAGAGGAGCAATGTAGATGGTGGAAAGTGGAAACCGTCATAGTTACAAAATGAAGAATAAGATACATTTTTTTATTTCTACAAGAAAAGGAATATAGTCTTAATTTCTAGTTTTCTTTGAAATCTATCTTTTATTTTAATATTTTTATTGTTCTTTTTTCTAATTAATATTTAGAGTCTAGTCAAACCAAGAAAAAGACTGCCTAAAGGATATAATTTTTGGAGGGTCTATCTAAAACCAATTGACCTTATATTTCTTGTATTCTTCAAAAATAGGAACAACCATTTATAATTCTAAATACAAATTCACAAATGGACTCCTTCGGGTTACTGGATGGGAATGGGATGGTTTCAAGGTTATATTAACCTTGTACGATTTCACGGCTATATTTTAAAAGTGCATCAAACTCCTTGTGTATGGCGGCACCATGGTGATTTAGCCGTTCTAGAGTAGCAAGTGGGTTCAGTATTGGTAGGTTCAACCTCGTCAAGGAGGGCTTTGGACAATGGTATTGTACAAAGGCATCAAATATGGTTTGGGTCGAGATATATTGTTCCAAGACCAAGCGATCATGGGATGTCGGGTGGTAGTTGGCAGGTCCTAGCAAGGGTGTAGTCGGTCCGAATGGACATTTTTGGACTGGATCGAAACTTTAGTCCACCCATTTTCCATCCTGAGACTGGACTGATGCTACTCTAGACCAGACTGGATCATCATCTATTCGTCGATTCGGTTTATTAGGTAGGAGATTGTGCAAAATGGGCCACTTTTTTTTTTTTTTTTTTGTTAAAGTAACTTACCAATAAATACTATTTATTCCAGCACAACTAAAAAATAGCCAAAAACACTATTTACTTAATATTTAAGTTAATAGTATTGTAACATTTTATATGGTCAATGGTAGGTTAGATGAAAATTAAGACCGGCTGATCATTATGTCATTATTAGTTTTAAAAGTATTTAACATAATAATTATTTTATGTACTCTCCTTCTAAAAATACATTTCTCTTTTGTCTTTATTTGTTGAATATATAATGTGAAAATTATAAATAATAAAATCTAATTTCGAATGTTCATAAAATATTTTTATATAATCATTTGAAGAGGTAAGGGGTCACTTTTTTTTAAGCTTGTAGGTTATTTTTAGAACTTTATTGATAATAACGATTATATTTGCTTCTAAGACTCGTTTAGATGCTAAGAATATCTCAGAATATTTGTAAATAGTAGTGAAATAGTTTGAGTTAAGATATTTTATTAGATTTTGAGAAATGAGAGAGACAAAATTAAATTAAGAATATATGAGAATACATAAGAATAATTGTGTTTCTAAATTGGACCTAAGAGGCTAAGAGTCTAAAGCATGTCTTGTAAAACTAGATTTGATAAAATCCTTTCTAAATTGAAGATTTCTAATAAAGATTAAGTCGGGTATTAGTTGAAAAGGTGGTATAAAATCTTAATCAATAATTTTACTTTACAAAATTAAAGGATTTTTTTAAAATAAACATATAATTTAAAAATTAAAATTAAAATAAATTTATTTAATTTTACTTAAAATAAATAAAAATGCTTCAATCAAAATTTTAGCCTTAGGCCTTGTAATCTATTGAGCCGACTCTGATGAAAACATAATTAAGTTATGCAACTACTATATAAAATACTATATAAAAATTATGAAAAGATTATATATGTAGTATGGTCAGTCTGCTTTGGTCTGGAGTGAAAAAAACTATACCCTGGGACCAAAGCAAAAATCGAAAACCCCAAAGCTAAGAGATCGAGACGGATTGGAACCATACGGTCCGGTTGGATTTTCTGATTCGGACATACTAGAACTGTTCAGTGTGATCAAATTTTTCGGTCTTGACCGATAAACTTACACCCTTAGGGGCTAGAGATTCAGGGCTCATTTGGATGCCAAACTCTACTCAGCTCGGTTTACTTTTACGCTACTTTTAATATCCAAACGCATGAAGGTCGTCCAGAGAGTCTAGTTCAAGTTTGAACCCATTGGTTGGCCCTACAACTCACAAACCCACTTCACCTGAACTCATGAATTGTTAATAGCGCCGGAACTCAAATGACTATATGGGTTTTGCAGTAAATAAATTGACAACTGACATTGACTGGGCCCCACAAGTGAGTGCAGTACAAGTTTACACGTGTTGGCTGGACCCCACAACTCAAACCAACGACTGACATTTGTTCCAAGGTGGTGGACTAAAATGCAAACTTGTAGATTTTCTTTTTCTTTTGTAGGTTTGGCGCGCTCAAAGGAAGACAACACTGTCAGGTGAAGAGTACGGATGACTCAATTATTTTACAACTTTTTATAAATATATCTAAACTCATTTTAACATCTAATCACATAAAAACTTATTTTAAGTGGACTCTATAAAATTCACTCAACCATCTCAACTCACTACTATTCATAAAAAGTTGAACTCAACTGAATTTATCTCAACATCCAAATATAACCTCAATATCTTAGAGAGAGACAGAGGTTTGATGTGGAGAGGACGAGTGTAAAAGTGAACAGTCTCCAACTAGGCTGGGGAGGGGTCCACGTCTTGTATGGATGGAGTAGGATTATGGGCTCAATGTGAGCTGTTTGTTTGTTGGAGGATTCGGCTTGCACGGAGTTACGTACCTCACGAGTTGAGTGTAGATGGAATGAAGATGAGAGACAAATCAAGACCTCGGTTGTAGGGTATATGGCATGTGTTTCAAACTAGTGTTGAAGGGAACTCCTAGAGATCCAGTGAAACACGGCAATCCACCCGTACAAGATATGACTATCTATCTCATTGTCTATTAGACTCCTATTCAAACACTATAATTGATTCTTATTAATAATACATGTTGCACCACAATTGGATAGAGCTGAAATTATTCAATCAATTCCATACCAATATATTTTAGAAAAATTATATTCAGCAGCCCTACACCACACATATGCTGTTATTTATTTATTTTCTTTTTAACAGGTGAGTGTGTGTGATGTAGGACTGCTAAGTAGAAAAACTCTACATTTTAACCACATCATTGTGCTTGTCTTCTAGGAAAAAGAGAAAATAATAAGAGTGCCATTTTTAACTCACACTTTGCATGAAAGATGTCTCGCACATTCATTACAACACTAATCAGTGATTTGGGAAAAAAATTCAGTTATATGCAACCCAAGAGACAAAGGTGTATCAGTCTAAGCTCTTTATTATGGAATGACAATCCCATTACACAGATTACATCTATAATTCTCAGCCACCATTACTTTTGGCACATTAATATATGAAATTACATTTTCCCCCAAGGTTTCTGGTATATCGGAAAATGGAAGATTTAACAAGACACCTGAAACTTGCCACAAAAGTGAAAAACACAACAGAGATAAAATCTTCAAGAATTATTTATGCAGCTGCAGTGATACACTCGATCGCCTGTTTGCATATTCCGGTCATTGTTGCTTCGGGGCCATAAACCTATGAGAGAAAATAGGAACAAAGATGTTTAGACGTTGCTCTTTTGAATATGCTAATATCACCATAAAGCTTGCTCAAGGTCAATTTTTGTGGGTTCATACATCAACACAAAGTCTAGATATTAGTACCTCAATTGGGATTCCGATTTCCTGTCCAAGTGCCCGCATTTTTGCAAGGCCACTCTGGTAGTTAGGACCTCCTCTCCTCACATATATCTGCATCCTTGCTGCTTTAAGTTTAGACTCCTGATTTATGAACATTCAACAATCAATTAGTCTTACTACAGGAAAATGAATAGAGACAAACAAAGTTTAAGTTTATTATTAAGGTTGAGCTCACCTTCTCCTTCAAGGCACGGATTATACCATTAAACGTAGCTGCAACATCAGTGAAGTTAGCTATTCCTCCTCCAACTACAAGGGCTCTCTTATGGCCATCAGGATCAGCAGTTGCACACTGTAGAGGAACAATGAGATTAATTGGGAGCCACATGGAAGATACAATGAAATTCAGAAGGCACACAAATTCAAATGCGGTCCCTGTGATATATTTATGTAATTTTATGGGGGCAAATCAAGCCGGTGAAATACCAAACTAGAGTTTATATTTTCATTTGACATAGTAATGACACAACACTGAAAAGAGTAGCTGGTTTGCCCTTACATCAATTACAACTCTGGCATACTGTAACACTTCCTCTTCCTTGGGAGCTCCACTATATTCTGCATAGTTTCCAAGCTCGGAAGCATAGCCAAGATCTCCAACCTGGATTAAGAAGTAACGATCAGCACCCATAAATTTATGCTGAGGTAAAAAAATATTGAAAATTATTATAGTCACACTCCCGTTAAGAAGAGTTCTAGTTCCAAACAAAGAGAGCCACACCGTATCTGCATAGATGACACTGGCACCTCCTCCAGCTACCATAGTCCAAATTCGCCCCTTTGGGTTCAAAACCGTGAATTTCAATGATGCACTTGTCTGTGAGAAGCAAAAAATAAATTAAGTTCTCATTAATTAATGAAGTTAGTAAGATACTCATAAAGAAGGGTAGCAAAGTGATTCACTGAGAATATGAATACAAACAATAGAGAGAGATATTGAGATATGAGACGCTGTAATTTTGAGTGAAAAATCCCAAAGCCAAGATCACTATAAATGCCTTGAACTTAAAATTAGCATGTCTCTTAACATTATGCAAAAAATCAAACCTAAAATAGAGCGTCAATGTTAACATCTTGATCTACAAAATTTTGCTGAGTACCTTAGCCTTTTCTTTCCTTACTCTTATGTTAGTATTTTAGTGATAGAAAACCTCACAAACTTTGCTAAGTGGACCAAGAGACCTTTTGTGCCAAAGTAACTCTACCCATCAGTAGTCATAACTAATAAGCTTTTCTAGTTTCAGCTAAAAATTCAATAATCTCAATAAATCCATTGGTTACTAAACTAAAAAGGCACGAGTTGTGGAAACCAAAAGACATACATTAAGAAAAACTAAGGGCATGTTTGGACACTACGAGAATTTTCAAAACTACTCATATTTTAGACCCAAACATCACTCAAAATGCAAAACACTTTTTAATTTCAATTTTTCAAATTTTTCATCTAATAATTACCTAATCATTATTCAAACAGAAAATCAATACAACTTTTACAAACTTCAAAACAAAAATATTAAAAAATTGTATTTAAACAACTTTTTAATTTTATAATATTTTTATTCAACTTTTCTATCTTCCTTCCCAAAACCCAATAAAATATCTTCACTCAAATCAATTCATTACTATTCACAAAATTTTGAGATACTCCAAGCGTCCAAACATGCCCTTAGACTCAAATAATTATCCAACATCATGGGGGGAAAATAACGACTATTAAATCCAAATGTAGTAGTGGTAGACAGATTTCAGCAACAGATAACAATCTCAAAATTCTTAAATATACATATATATAGAGAGAGAGAGATGAAAGAAAAATTATTCTTGTTTAAATTTTGCTCTCAATGACATGATTAGTGGGTGGAATCAGATTATAGATACAGGCTAAGGCACCACTCCTACCTTTTCATCCAGTCCATGAATAAAGCTCTCCGTAGGACTCATCACTCTTCCAAATGGCAATGGAAATTCAATATTTCCCCACCTGAAAAATCAAGTCAAGTAAAATGAGATTAAAGGCGGGCGGCTGTGCACTAAAAGGTATTGATTTGCAGGGATTCTTTGGTTTGTGACGAAACAAAGAGCAAATTCAACAATTAATGAAGAAAATGGAACGCACTTCTTGAAGTTCTTGAAAGTAGCCGTATCATCCAACTCGCCTCTCATATCTAAAGGATAAGGCTTTCCGTCAACCAATGCGAATGGATTCATCTCTAGGAAAGTGAAGTCCAGGTCTGGCACACAAAAACTAAAACTGTTAACTCCATGGTTCATAGGTCGATCAAATTCATATTCGTAAATATAGCATATCATTGATTTGCAAAATATTTTTGTTTTACCCTGAAATAGAGCAAAAACGCTTTTGATAAAGTCCTCAATCTCCACTTTGATCTGGATAAAGAAAAAACATTGTCATTAAAATTTTAAGTCTGAGCTAATGCTAGTATCTATAAGCTGTAAGAGTGAAATTCAATACACAAAGTTTGGCCACGCATTAAGCAGAATCATCAATTACCTCCAAAGGAAGGGTTGCCACAAGTGGAGCACATAATTCTGAGGTAAGAGATACTCCTGTTGGGACAAATATAGTCTTAACCTGCATAAAGTATATACCTTCCTTAGTAAATTATGGAGTTTTTAAGACTGGAAGAATTCAAGAAACCACATAGAAAGTACAATTACAAAAATTCAAAAAGTGCTTCCGAGTACTGAATTGAAATAAGTACCTTATCCCAGTTCTCTTCAATTTCGATTCCTCCACATTCTGAAAAGCTAATGCTGTTCCCTAGACGCTCTGAGACGATGTTAAGGTAAAACTCTTCGTTGTGCGGGATGAAAGGTTCAACGATGAATGTTGTAATAGGTCCTCTGCATCCACCCATCTCTACCTGTAAATTAAATATAGATAAATATAAGCAAACACTCGAATTTGTCAAAAGGAATGAAACAATCCCTGCAGACGCGACTAGTGATTTAGCCAAAACAGATAGTAGTTAACAGCGTAATCGGTTGATAAAACATAATTACTCAAATGAAGAAAGTCGGGATAAAAGAAGTAGTAAACACCTCTTTGCCAAGGCGCTCCTTGACAAAAGCAGAAACTTGAGCCAAATCAAGATTCAAGGCAACCAAACCGCTCTTTCCACGCTTTCCGAACAACATATCTGGTTTCACAACAAGTTTTGTCGATAAAAGCCAAGGCTCATTCTGCGCTAGTTCATTAAAATCGGTTGATTGGGTGACCTAAGGCATAAACATAAACGCAGGTAATTAGGTTTCAATAGCATAACCTATAATCGTAGAGAAACAATTAAAGAAACGAAATTGTATATTCCCGATTTAAAACAAATAAAAAAAGAAATTATGGAAGACTAGTTGATATAGAAGCTTTCTCAAACATCATATGGTTATAATTTCATACAACTCAGCGGGAAATCGAAAACTTGCGGCAATCTCAGCGACTCACCTGTGCCGATTTAATCGGTAAGTCTCTGCCGGAGAGCCTCTTGAAGTGCTCCTTCAACAACCTCTTGGAGTCGTACTCTCTGATCTTCTTGCGTGCCATTTCTCAACCTGTTTGGTCGGTCTTGTTATTTTCCACCAAAATCTAAACCTAAAAATATCCAACGAAAGATCTAGATCAAAACGCACACAGATCAGATCTCCAAAAGAAAAGACCAATTTTCACAATAAAACAAACAAACAAACAGCATGGAGTGCAATAAAGCGGGAAGGAAGCAAAGCAGAGAGGCGGGATCAGTCAGAGCACCGTACGTTGAACGGAGAAGGCAGCAGGAGAGGCTCTAACAACAACTCAAGATACTTCATGGCTGGTCAGTGGTCCATTTATTTATATAGGAGTTGCTATTTCTTTCCTTGTTTTCGAAAAAAAAAAAATATTAATATGAATTTATAAAAATGAAGAGTTAGTTGGGTTGAGATCGTGAGCGGGAAGCAAGTCATCAGTTAGATACGAGGGTGTGGGAGTTTACACACATGCTGATGCCTCACCTACCGCCCCGACTTGTGACCAACGACCAAAGTTTCATTTCCTTTTTTTTTTTTTTTTTTCTTTTTCTTCTCTCTTTTTCTTGTCTGGATCCAACATTTCAACCGTTATTGTTTTGGATTTTTGTGGCTGCCAATACGTAGATGGTAGATATAATTCTAAGGTGATTAAGTCCTATTTGGATACGAATAGAAATTATTTCATCTCATCTTATAGAAAGTATAATATTTTTAAATTTTTATATAAAATATAATAAATAATTTAAATGTTTTAAATTTTAAAATAATAATAATATTAAAAAATAATATTATAATAATATTTTATTCAACTTTTATCTAAAACTTTATCATCTCATCTTACTATCCAAACGGGACCTAAATCTTGTATATTTTTATTGAAAAAAATAATATCTATTATTTAAAAATAAATTTTTTCATATGGGTTTTAATTTTATCCAGTTTTTTTTTTTTTTTTTAAGATAAGTGCTACAGATACAAAAAAATTACACAAAAAGAAACTCACAAATTAATGTAGTTTCATGTGATTTGTTAGATCTATTTTATAATAAAAATAACTTTATAATTGGAAGTACCACATCAAATGACGTTATTTTATAAATTTATTTTTATATAATTTTTTTGTGATTAATATATATATATTTTTTTAAAGAGAGTACCTCTGTTAGTCCACCCTAAAATTGTACAAATTATTTTCATAAATGATATATATTATTACACTATTATAATTATTACATCCCCAGTGGGGAATAAAATAATAATGCGAACTATCAACTTATTTTATAAAATATTTGCAGTGTAATTATTTTATAAATATTCATGAGAATAATGCATGAACTGTAACATTGTTTATATTCCCATTTCTTCTTCTTCTCCCCGTGAATTTTCCAATATTATTATTCTTTTAAATAACGAAGGCTAATAGTACAGTAAGGTTTAGAACATTTCTGGTTTGTTTGTTTGTTTTTAATTTAAGAGTCGTAACTAATCGCTGTGGTCCAATTGGAGGAACCTAAGAGGCAGACATCGATCGGTGGTAAAATGTTGGATCCAAGAAGTATACAGAGACAAAGAGAGGTATATTAATGGGAGTCCTAAATGTACTCTTTTTTGGTTTACTATGAGCTTCAAGCGGTTTTTAATTTCCATATAAACTGATCGAAATCGACAGAGACAATACATGGATCTTACAATATTTAATATTATTGAAGAGATCCGCACATATACTTTTAAGAGAATTGTTATATACACAAAGAGATTACACAAAAGTAAACCTACAAATTGATGTGATTTTATGAGATCCAATAAATTTACTTTTTAATAAAAATAACTTTATAATCTGACTTACCACATCAAATCATATCAGTTTGTGAGTTTATTTTTATATAATCATTTTATGTCTAAAGTATTTCCGTACTTTAAACGTTAGTTTGTAAATTTATTTTTATGAAATTCTTAGTGACTAAAATATTTCTAATTTTTATATAGAGTATAACTGAAGTTTGGAGAGAAAACGAGCCACAAGGTTGATCAAATTGGGTCATAATTTTGCTACTTTTTCTTGTCCTAATAAAATCAAGTTGGATCTAATTATGATCTAAACTATAATGCTAACTTGTTGTATTCTATTTTATTCTATTCACATGATGAGCATGAGTCACGAAAATGACTTTACTAGGCACACAAACTTTGATCTGGATTAGACTAGTCACTGTCAAATATGTCATATTCCATGCAAATAATTCATATAACATATTTATAATTAGTATATGGTACGAAAATGTCAATCGGCCGCCTTGGTATTTTGGCAGCAAGTTAGAAAATACCAACTTTGTTATCTACCCAAGAAAAAATTAATCCATTTCTGTTTAATTAATTAAACCAGTATCTCCAATAATATTCATAAAATATAAAATAAAAATAATAAACATACGTAACTTTTCACAATATTTTATACAAAAATTTTTTAAAATGAGAAATATTTTTGTAAAATATTTTATAAAAATAATATCATTTTATAAAAATATTTTTATTTTTGGATATCATTACTCTTTTGATACTATTCTACACGAAGAGTAGAATTTGGATTTGACGTGGGTCCCGTTCCTAGTAAAACTGTTCAAACTATATTCATAAAACTCACTCCAAGTACTTATTAATTTCATACAGGATCGACCGTATTATATGGTTTATTTATTTTTAATTTCTTAATAATATAAGGAAACTTTTGTCTTGTTTGAATTCAAAACACATATCAAGTCAACTCATCTCATTATTATAATTTTTTTAGATTTCCATACAAAATATAATAAACAATTTAATTTTTTCAAATCTTAAGATAATAATAATATTAAAAAATAATATTCTAACAATATTTTATTCTAGTATTCATAAACTATTTCAACATATCTACGATAATTTATACTTACCAAACCATGCACGGTCAACACTTTACAGCTGCTAGATCTCTCTGTCATTGACGTTGGACATTGCAGCCAATATTCAATTTCTCTCGAGTTACATTCACATGGGGACGACCCTAAATTGGTTATAAAACCATATGATAAATCCTGACTTTTTAAGTACTCCAAGCAAATTTCCAGCGTTTTTTATTATTTGTTTTCTCACGGCCCAAGGGTCTGTTTGAAAACTAAATTTCAGGCTATTTTATTATTATTTATAAATTATTCACTATTATTAATAAATTATTTTAGTACCATTCATAAATCATATACTCTTAGGAGGAGAATGAACATATTCATCACCTAAGTAGAAACTCAAACTTTATTATGTATCCTGGCAATATTATTTATTTTCTGGGTAAACCATGTGTGAACGACACGTCCAAACTTTCGTGAGAAAAATTTGGTGCGAACCGAACCAAGTACAAATTAATAAAGAAATATGAAAGAAAACTTTATATATAAATATATATTTATATATATAGATTCCGTGAAACGTGGGGCAGTGGGTGTGTAAATTTGAATAATATGCAGAAGCTGCTGAATATTGACTTGCAATATTGCTGCGTATATATTGTATTTTGACAATGACGCAATTCGATTACTGACTTTTTGCTACTTAGTTCCTCTTTGGAACTTGGATTTGATTCAGTCCAAGTCAAAAGTCGCGCACTGCTAAAATATTCCTTTTTAATTTTCCCATCCTTGCAATCATTTGTAATGTGTAATATGTAGAGTTCGTGTATGGCATGTGAAATGTTCATATCGTGTCTATCTCTTTTGTAATGAGAAAAAAAAAAATTAAGATAGATAATTTAAGGGTGCTGCTAATTTGTCCCCCAAAAGTGATCGCTAGTACAATTTTTTTTTTAAATATTAAAAAAAAAAACACTTTTAATATATTAACGGACAACGGTCCTAACATTTTCCATAATTTAATCCTTTTAATTCTACCGTTGGCACCGCCTTTGATAAGGGGTGGTGCGACCACTCCCTTAACCTGTAGATTTCATTAGTGCCACATGACAAATTTGTCGTTAAGAGTAGTTAATAGAGAGAAAATTCTGATCCAAGAAATTGACAAATTGGGAACATGGGAAAGGAAAATAATAATAATAAAAAAAGCTCAAAATTTGTTTTAATTAGTACTTAACACCTAAAAGCTCATAATGGATTTCATCTAAGATAAAGAATCTTTTTAGATGGAGACAAAGATGGGGTTAGGACCTGTTAAATATTACATGTAAAACTTTAGAGCACTCACCTCCCATTTTCTATCAAATTCCTTAAATTTTAGTTAAAATACGCAATTCCTAAAATTTTATATTAAATTTTACTAATCTTTCAAAAACCTCATACATCTCATTCCCTATACTTTCTCTATTATATTAAAATAATATTTTTTTAATTCTTTTTTTAATTATTTTTTCTCTTACTTTTCATTTATAATCTTAATTACTCACTCTTTTGCCTTTTTCCTATATCGAGAAATATCAATTTCTACGTAAATTTTAAACATGAAGCGGATTTTTTTTTTTTTAATCCCGGTACAAGAATAGTTTTGAAATTATTATGATTTTGCATGTAATATATATTCGCATTTTCCAACGATATTTTATTTGTAACAAATAAATAAAAAACAAGATTACCGTTTTCCCATTTTAGTTACATCACGACTCTTAAGGTCGTCTTGCTCAACAACAAAGCCTTAAGAATCTTCAAATCAAGCTACTTGTAGAAAATATAAATTTCAAAATTGGTCATTGGTCTTCTGCTTGCCAAAATGATGATGATCCCCGAGCGCGGGGATCGGCTTACTCACTCACCATGGGCCAGGCACAGCCACCGGGGGTCGAGCAAGCTCAGGTCGAGCGCGAGGCTTGACTTATAGAGATAGGCGGGAGATGACTCGGCTGCATTGGGTGCGAGAGTAGAGCTCGATCTGTACAGCTAGGCGAGAGATGATTCATTCACGCTAGGTGTGAGCAAAGAGCTCGGCTTAGGTACGAACATTTGCATGAAGGTAAAGAGTGTGTATTCTTGCGAGCATTCAGTGGATTTTTGCCCCTTAACGTAAGTTGCTGTTTGATGCTTCCATTTTGGCATTGATGTTAAAGTTTGTTTTTAGTAACTTGCACTTAAGTGGTTAGGAAGCCTGTCGACCCCCTGGGTCCATATTAAGCAATTGTTGAGTCCATCAACTCATTCCCAAAGGAAACCGGTGCGAGGCAGTTGCGGATTCTGGAGGCTCGTTTCCGGAGGTAACCCGCTTGTGACGATTATGGCTCAAGTGTAAGCACTTGGCTTTGCTATCCATATGCAAGAGCGGAGCTTGACATTGAACCAGCTAGGAGGCTGACTCGATAGCACTGGGTGGCGAGGAGTTGTAGTCGGACACTTGGCAGAGGTGATCCCTCCTAAGATAACGAGGGTGTGAGCGTGGAGCATCGACTTTAAACCAGGTAGAAGGCTGACTCGACCGCATTAGGTGGTAAAGAGGGACTAGGACACTTGGGAGAGGTGTTCCCTCCTATGATCACCGGGGTGCGAGCATAAAGCATCGACTTTGGTAGGAGATGACTCGGCCACATGAAGGTTACAGGAGACAGAGCTCGAACATGTTGGTGGGGAGGGAGACAGAGCTTGACCATGCTGGTGGGGAAGGAGACGGAGCTTGATCGCCCAGCTACGAAGGGAGACAAAGCTTGACCGCACTACTATGATGGGAGATAAAGCTTAACCGTGCCGCTATGATGGGAGATAGAGCTCGACCATGCTACTGCGTCGGGAGATAAAGCTCGACCGATCTAGTGGGATGGGAGAGTTGGAGCTCGACCGCACTTCTACAATGGGAAACAAAGGTCTACCAATCTGGTGGGGCAGGAGATGGTGCTCGACCGCTTGCTACGATAGGAGATAAAGCTTGAACAATTTGGTGCAGGGAGAGACGGAGCACAGCTACACTGTTATGATATGAGATAGAGCTCGATCGCGCTACTGCAATGGGAGACATAGCTCGGCTGATCTAGTGGGATGAGAGACGGAGCTCGACCACACTGCTACGACTTGATACAGAGCTTTATCGCACAGCTACAATGTGAGATAGAGCTTGACCGATCTGGTGGGCGGGAGATGGAGCTCGACTGCACTGCTATGACAGGAGACATAGCTCCACTGATCTGGTGGGGCGGGAGACAGAGCTCAATGGCACTGCTAGGTTAGGACGCAATCTGGTGCGACCATCTGAGCACATTGCATGGGCCATGCAACATGCAGCGAAGCTTGGACTTGCTCCTTGTGGGCCCTAGGGCTGCTGTCTTGGTGTGGCGTAGTGGATGGGGCCACCGCACAAGGATGGCTCACTCACATGCCATGCCCGGCCTCTACCCATGCACTTTGCACATCATGTCGATTTTTAAGTGTAGCACACTTTAAGTCTGATGCCCCATTTGGAATCTAAAGGAGATTTAGAGCGTCAGGACATGCAACACAATGTTACATACCCTCGTACCTTATAGCTAATATGCAATTTATCCTAGAAATTCAGTTAGCAGTATTCAATAATCGCAGCAGAAAGTATGGGTGAAAATGAACTTATATCAGAATAACTAAATCATCCCAACAATATTGATTGAACCATAAGATTCAAAACATCAGGTAGTTTAATTTTAGTACAAAATATCAAGCTCTCCAAAAGGATCTAAACCATTTGCTTTATGCGTTTTATAGCACGAAGGGTTAGGCCTAGAAATATCAAAATAAGATCAAGTCACTTGCTGACGCCTAGTCCCTCCTCAATTCTCTTGATCCATTGGTCCATTGGGTCCATCTGCATCTACAACTTATACCATTTCCAATGAAATGATAGTGGGTTCACAATGGGTGTGATTTATTTGAAATATCAGTAAGTTAGACAACCAACATGTACAAAGATAGATTATGCATGAAGAATGATATACATAAAATGTATGCAATGTAGACAAAAACTGTATTTGTCTCCCATTCAATTTTTTCAAGAAAATTAGATTTTTTATGCACAATTTCTTACAGAGAACATAATTTCACTTTAGTCATAAAAACTTAGTCTTTCATTATAAAATCATGGAATTAACGTAACGTATGGTATCATCACAGTTCCTATATGTATTGTAAGTACCTATCAGTGACCGTAGTACAACTCACGTTGAAACTACGTTGTCTATAGACTTGTTATCAATACATTGGTAATATAACATAACATAACGTCGTAAAAATCATAACATGTACACCCACTAACATTAGATGTCGTAACGAATGATTTTGCTCAGCGTTCTTTAAAAAAGAATCCATTGGAATTATGTTAACCATTATTCGTCAACTCAATAATTACCACTCCATATTTAATCATTCCAGAGTGGACAAATGCGTTCCACTAGGATACTTCCCAACCTAGCCTTTGGAGTCGTGATAAAATAATTTTCAAACAAAGGCTTTTGAAAAAGAATGGTTTTCATGAAATGCATATGAGTGGCACAAAAATGATATTTAAATGCAAACAATGATATGACAGTTCAAGCTAAAATGAGATTTAGAAAAAATGACATTTATCAATAAATCATAAATAATCAATTAAAGTATAAGTTAGATGCCAACTCACAGACTATTAAAGCTGTAAGCGAAGTACTGGTTGTGAAATAAATTATGCTAAGTTAGAACCTAACAAATTGAAGGAAAATAAGTAGTGACATGAAAGGGAAATTATGAAAGTGCCCTTAGTTGTCTAAATGATGTAAGCTATCTATAATCCATAACCTATAACATGAAATGCATGGCATGCACTCTAGTTGATGCCTAAATGAACTCACTAATGATGCATGCAAGGCAAAACCTCCAAGGAACATGCTTACTAGAATCCTGAAGAACATACTTAAATCCTAAGTTTGAGCAAGTTCATCCCAACATTTAGTCATGCCTAATGAAATCCTCAAATGCTAAGTAAATCTCAATGATGCATGATATGATCCTATCACCGATGACATGCTAATTATCACGCGTTCTTCTTATCCTAATCAGAAGGGTTTCTAAAAGCTCACATTTCAAGTCTAAGTAAAATAAGCTATTTTCCTCCAATGAAGCATTATTAAAAGTCAAACCATATATGATTTGATGATCAAAACAAGATAGAACTTAAAACTAGTTATGGCATGTTTCTCATCTTAATCTAAACCTCAATAAATAATCATGCCATAACTAATTTCCTAAAAAAATGCATTTAATCTCAACCCTATCCTAAATATGCAACTCGACTACTAAGGATTCTCATGCTGAAATGACTACTAACACTTTAAACATAAAAATAACAAGGAAACTAAGATCAAGAGGGGAAATACTCACAAATATTGGAGCCTTCCCACTCAAACTCTAAGAACTCTCGAGAACACTCAAGAACACTTAAGAGAGAAGAGAGGAAATGAAGTAAGTGAGGAAGAAGAGAGGTGAAGAGAGGTTTATGTAGCCCAAGAAGTGAAGGTGGCGTTGGGTGTAGGTGGCTCCTCATTGGGCGGTTTGGGTGGTGGCTCATGATGCCTCTCAAGCTTAGCTCCTCCATGTAGGTTAGCATGATGGTGTCTAGGTTATAGAAAACTTAACCAGAGGGAAAGAGAGAGAGAGAGAGAGTTGCCGTGTAGGGTGCTGAGAGAGGAAATGTGGTGTAATTAATGCCATTTTTTAAGCCCTTAATGACCGGCAGTTAGGGTTTCCACAAAGGATTTGCAATTTTGTCTTATTCCCTTTATTTATAGTGGCTATGTAAGACACACTCAAGTGCCTTATCAGGTGGTTCAATGGTGCTGATTGGGCGGTGGAGAGGTGACCAACAATTAAAACAAATAAAGGAAGAAAATAAGAAAAATAAAATAAAATAAAATTTCCAAGGATAAAATCAGTACTAAAACTATTTAGGGTTTTAACTAGGGTTTTTTCCAAAATCAACTGCAAGGAGATTTTCACACATAATTCATGGGACTGAAAACAGAATTTTCATAGATATTTTGGTCCATTGCACGCAAAATACACATGGTTGCCAAACGAAACGGTTTTAGAGTTTGACATGTCACCACACAAAATGACATGTACTAAGGTTAAATAAAAATGCAAGTATGGCTAATCAATGCTAGAAATGGATGATTAAAGAAGGAAAATCGAATAAAAAATCGAAGAAAGAAATTGAACTAAGCTTGCCTATTGAAAGTCAGTATTCCTCTAAGTGAGCTAACCTTCTAAAATCTAGGGTTAACCTAAGAGTTAATCTAATGGGGTAAAGAAGTGGGGTGTTACATCCTCCCCCTTTAAAACAAGATTTGTTTTAGTAAAACATGACATGCAACAAACATAAAGTCAAGCACGGCTCATCAACTGCACTATGAAGCTGGACTTGATAGGGGTTTATCAGGATTCTCATCAGAAACCTCATCTTGAGAATGGTAATGGTACTCATCATCACTAGAATCATAAAAAGCATTAACATGCTCCTCATGAAACCTCCATTGGTGAACCTCATCACTCTCAAGCCAAGGATCTCCCTCCTTATAGAATCGAATGCGGCTTAATGAAGAGTCAGAAAGATCCAATGGGTCGATGGGTGGGAGTTAGGAATAGACAACTCTTGTTCCGCTTGATGTTGCTTGACAGCTCGACTTGACTCTAGTTGGTCAAGTATAGTAGGAGGGGTTATCCTAACGTGTTGTCTAAACCATGATGTCGTAGATACATCCATCCATCTGATAGGATTGAGGGGCTGACACTCCTCGTGTGGTAAAGCTCTCCTTGAACGGATGTTACCTTTCCCATCATGATCAATAATGTGAGTTCTATGATACTCCAACCTCTTCAGTGTCTCTCTCATGTGCTCTAGTCGTCTACACTGTCTCTCAACCATAAGTCTTCGAAGTCGACTGGGGTTGAATATGCTCGTCATGCAACTTAATCTCTTCCGACCATGGTGTAACTATAAATGATGAGAGAAATTGTGGGTCATAGGATGAAAATGATATGGATGCCATGCGTGCATGAATGGATGTGAATGTCATGATGATGGGAGATGATGCGATGCAATTCACATGCCTAACAAGTGAGGGTATTTGTTTCTCATGTCCTCCTCCTTTTTCCAAGTAGCTTCCTCGATATCGTGATTCCTCTAAAGAACCTTAACTAACCGAATGTTTTGGTTGGGCAGGTTGTTGGGAGCGTTTCCACCTTGCGTGTTTTGAGGGCATTTGCGTATCATAGGCCCGGATTGACCGCATCGGTAAAATACTCCTAATCCTACTCGACATTCTCCACCGTGATTCTTTCCACATTTCTTACAAATGGCAGGTGGGCCAATCATAACATCTTTGCCCTTGCTGGGACTTTGAATAATCATTCTCTTAGCGTTATACCCTCATACGAAGGAAGAAATCATTTTTCATTCTAAGTTAATCTGAGCTACCACGTTTCACTGCTCTACTTCGGTTATCAAGACCACGTTAACTAACTCTTGGAAATTATTGATACGAAATCAGGCCACATAACTACGAATCCGAGGTTGCTGTCCTCCTTGAAAGTTTTGGGCCTACATCTTTCATGTGCCATCCTATCAGGTACGTGCGTCAATCCAAATCTTTGCTTCATGATTCAAGCCTACCCGAACTAAGATCAAAACTTATATTCTGGCATATAAGTAAGGACACGTGAGTTTACCCAGAGACATAATTTGCTATGATACCACCCTATGACGCCCCCAACCTCCTTTTGGATTGTAACAGAGATTTAGAGCTTCGAAACATGCAACACAATATTACATACCCCCGTACATTATAGTTAATATTTAATGCATCCTAGAAATGCAATTAGCAGTATGCAATAATCGCAGTAGAAAGTATGGGTGAAAATGTATTTATGCCAGAATAACTAAATCATCCCAATAATATTGATTGAACCATAAGATTCAAAATATTTGGTAGCTTAATTTTACTACAAAATATCAAGTTCTCCAAAAGGATCTAAATCAGTTGCTTCATGCATTCTATAGCACGAAGGGTTAGGCCTAGAAATATCAAATAAGATCATGTCTGATGTCAACGTCTGGTTCCTCCTCAATCCTCTTGATCCATTAATCCCTTGGGTCCATCTACATCTACAATTTCTATCATTTCGAGTGAAATGATAGTGGGTCTATAAAGGGTGAGATTTACTTAAAATTTCAGTAAGTTAGACAACTAACATGCACAAAGATAGATTATGCATGAAGAGTGATAAACAAGAAATGCATGCAATCTAGAAAAAAATTGTATTTGTCTCCCATTTAGATTTCTCAAGAAAAAATAAATTTTTGATGCACATTTTCTTATAGAGAACATATTTCACTTTCGTCATAAGAACTTAGTTTTTTATTATAAAATCATGGACTTAACGTAATGTAGGGTATTGTCACAATTCTCCATATGCACAGTGAGTACCTGCCAGTGATTGTAGTACAACTAATGTTGAAACTACATTGTCTATAAACTTGTTCTTAATGCATTTGTAATATAACATAACATAACATCGTAACAATCATAACATGTACACCCACAAGCATAGGTGTCGTAACGTACGATTTCGCTCTGGTGTTCTTTAAAAAGAATCCATTCAAAGTTTTTTGACTGTTCTTTGATAACGTTGTTTGACATCTTTTTTTATTTGATTTTTTTTCATATATTTTTTAAATATTTATTAAAAAAATTTACAACATATTAAAAAATATTTCCTTAATAACTAAATAAAAAAAAATTATGTCGGAACCATTGTGGGTAGATCCTTAGAGCAAGGAAAATGATAAGCAGTCCGTTTTGCTCCGGTTAGTTTCCCGATTAATTTTTTTTAATTTTATTTTTTAGTTAGTTGTTAAGAAAATTTTGTTTAGTAATATTGTGAATTTAAAAAATATATATTTAAAATTATTAAAAAATGACGTGAATTTTTTTTTTAATATTTTTAGAAAAATTCACATCATTTTTTTAATACTTTTAAATATATTTAAAAAAGGAAAAAAATTCACAACATTATTAAATAATTTCTTAACCACTAAATAAATAAAAAAACTAAAAACAAGTTAAAAAAAAAAAAACCAATCGGTAAACGAACGGGAGCCCGTTAGCACTTCCCTTAGAGCAATTAGCATTATTCAGAAAAGGTGAAATACTAACAATAGCATACCCTATTAATGGAACAAAGGGTAATCCTGGAAAACAAATGATCGGTATATCGTGTTTAGGGCTTGCAGTCGGGGACTCTTTCGTGTCTTTCAATTGCTTTTCTGGAGGTGTACTCCCCCATCGTCTCCGGTGAGATCTTCGACCAGGTAACTCTGACTCAATCGAGATCTCCGACCATACACTTTTCTCGATTTTCCTGTGCCTTTTCAATTCGAATCCCAAGCCTTCTTTTTTCCCCTTCCTCTTCTCACCGTAAATGCCACAAACATTTAAATTGGTTCGTGTCCTTAGATCTCAGAATTTTACCAGCGCTGAGGAGGCGGAGATTTAAGTGCGGAAGAAGCAATGGCAGGAGCGGAGCAGTGGAAGAACCATTTGGAGCAGTGGAAGAACCAACTGGAGCCGTGGAAGAATCAACTGGAGCAATGGTTGAACCAAGGGATTGAATACATTCAGCAGATTCCACCAACCCAGCTCTACGCTGCTGTCGCTGTCTTGTTATTCACAACCCTTTTGCTCCTTTTGAGTATTATGCTGTCACATTCTTAATTACTTGGCTATACTTTTATGTTCAATATGCTCATCCGCGAATCTGGTGTTTTTTTTTTCGTATCAAACGTTGATGTGTTTTTTTCCTGACGTTTTGCTTTGCGTGGCAGTTCGGGTGTTCAAGCGCACGAAATCTAATACCATCGTGCTAACTGGGCTTAGTGGGAGTGGGAAAACTGTTCTATTCTATCAGGTAAACATCTGCGTCGTTGGATTTAGTCGTTGATATGTGTTAACTTGTCAAGATTTTAATACTTCAGGCCTTGTTTTGTTACACAGTTCATATGAGATAAGATGAAATGCATTGTTGAAATTTGAATAAAATATTGTTTATAATATAATTTTTTAATATAATTTTTGTTTTTGAATTTGAAGAAATTGAATCGTTTATTATATTTTGTATGGGAGTTTGGAAAAGTTGTAATGATTATATGAGAAGAGATGAGATAGTTTGGTATTGTGTAACCAAACCAGCCCATGCATCCAGTTGTAGGAGATGTGATCTATTTGAAGAATGTTCCTACATTAGTCTTACAGTGCTCATGGTACGAGTTGATAGTCAAGATTATGTCCTGTTGCTCGTTATAAGTTTTTACTAACTCTACTAAACCAATAAATGGACTGATGCAGAGCCCTGCACACGTTTTTTAAACACTTCGTTAAGCCCTGATGGTTGGTTATATCAAGTCCTTTTTTTTAATGAGTTAAAAAACTTTGTTAATCAATGCAAAAGGCGCATCCAAGTACACGAGGTGATACAAGAGAGACATCTATATAGGGGTAGAAAAAGATACAAGAAAATCATGAAAAATTAGCCCATTAAAATCAGGCTATCCAAAGGAATAGAGTGTTAAAAATAAAGCTCCTTCAGTGTCTGTTTAACACTCCTCAAAATTTCCATCATAACTTTACTTCTAAATGCGCCATACTAGGCCAGTAGGAACCATCTTCCACACTGCTGCAACTTGTGCACATCTTATGAACCCTCTCCAAGAGTAAAGAAAGGTCAACTATTTTGGGCATGACCAAAGCCAGTTCTTTAGGTCTTGTAATAAGTTAATTTAACCCCAGTCCTGTAACCCATGTAACACTTTAGTAACATAGTTTTTTGGAGTACATGTCATTACAAACTCTTGCTGAGCTTCTTTATAAAAAACACTAGATTCTACGGGTATTTCTGTTTCTTTGGCCTCTGTGTGCAACCTCAGAGAAGAAATAACTTATAAAATAAAAACACTAGGCTCAGAACGTTTTTCAAATCACACATAAATGTGAACATAGAAATGAGATAAGGTGTGGTGATGAGTAGTGTTGTTGGTGCTTGTTTTTTTATTAAAAATAGCGGCTGGGAAGCTTCAAAAATTTAGGGAACAGTATTTTGCCTTGTTTGTCAGCCTGACAGTACTGTTATTTGTACTTTGGCCTGTTTATGGTTATGCCAATTCTGTTCTGAAGCTTTTGGTGTGTTGGAGTGTTTCTGTCAGGGAAAAAAGTGCAATTTTGTCTCTAGGAGGGTGCTGTCATGCTTAGTTTTTTGCTATAGCACAGTGGTTGAAGTTTTGAGGGGTTGAACTTTTTTTCAACAAGATTTAGCTGGTGTTCCTTAGAATTTGTAGATACTTTCCCATATGCACCTCCTATTACTTTTGATTACTTCATATACAAAGGTCTTGTTTATACATTCACTTTTATGCTTTGATTTTATGTCTGTGATAGCTTCGGGATGGCTCTTCCCATCAGGGCACTGTTACATCAATGGAACCAAATGAGGGCACTTTTGTGCTTCATTCTGAAACAACAAAGGTATTACATTTTAATTCCTTGTGCCCAGATGCATGAGAAACAATTCCAAATTTCTTCTGTACATATTGATTTATCTGATCATGCTTAGTCTTTTGTATATGCGAGAGGAAGTATCCCAATCCTTTCAGCTGCCTTGTGAACATAAGATTGATTATAGCGTTTCGCTTCTTTTCATCTCATTTTTCTTTATTAGTTGATCATTGGACCACATTCATCGAACTGAAACCTTTCTTACCTTGTGTTTGACAGAAGGGGAAAATAAAACCTGTCCATCTGGTTGATGTTCCTGGGCATTCTCGTCTTCGACTCAAACTGGATGAGTTCTTGCCTCAAGCAGCAGGAATAGTTTTTGTGGTGGATGCTTTGGAATTCTTACCAAACTGCCGTGCTGCTTCAGAGTAATTTTATTTATATATTCATTATTTTTTCCAAAGCTACACCGGTAGAAAATCATCCCCCCCCCAAAACCCACCACCACCTGCTTACTTCATATCACCCTGGCACCTTGGCTTGGACCCTACTGGGTCCCTCCCTAATGTGTCTTAGATCCATCCTAATAAGTGATACAAAGTTGGCGTGCAAATGACAAATAGAACTGAAAAAAGTATAAATTGCTTACAAAGATGTGTAACATTTACTTATAAAAAAAAAAAAAGATGTGTAACATTTGATACTACTTTCAAAAGGTACCTGTATGATATCTTGACCAAGGCCAGTGTTGTAAAGAAGAAAATTCCAGTACTCATTCTCTGCAACAAAACTGACAAAGTGACAGCACATACCAAGGAGTTTATCAGGAAGCAGATGGAGAAGGAAATGTATGGCTTTTAAGTTCTTTTATCTGTTGTTTTTGGTTGATTACATTTATTACTCATTTTTTAAGCTGTGGAGGGGATTGCACTTCTGGTTTTTCCCTTTTGATTTTCATTTGCTCTATAATATTTAAAGATGTGGAAGAGACAGTAGTCCAGTAAATTCATTTTCCCCAAAATTTTCCTTTCGTTATAGCCAATGCAATTGTCTCCTGAGTTAGTGTAAGAGATAGCCTTGTAATCTACTTTCTTTTATATGGTATTTTGTTCTTAGCCCACTGAATGGTGCTCTAATATTGCACTATGTGTTATATATGGATTCTTGTTTCTGTTCATTCTAACAATTTACTTTTCATTAAATTTCCCTCTATGCAACTATAGACGAGAAAGAAATTTACACCATGGCATTAATGCTTCCCAAGAAAATATATGTTACTGTCAGGTAGTTGTAATTGCCATCCATAATTCTTCAAGAGCTACCCAAACGGCAGTCATAGTTTCTTTGCTTAAACTGCTACATGATACTTATGATTCTGCCTCCTTAAATTCTAATCCTTGCTTTCTTTCATTTTACAGCGACAAATTAAGGGCATCAAGAAGTGCGATATCAGAAGCTGACATTGCGAATGACTTCACACTTGGGGTACCTGGAGAAGTGTTTTCCTTCTCTCAGTGCTCTAACAAAGTTACTGTTGCAGAAGCTTCTGGTTTGACTGGCGACATATCTCAGGTGGAACATTTTCTCAGAGAAAACGTAAAGCCCTAGCCAGATGTTCACTCCAATTTCTTGAATGCGTGGTGTCTATTGCCTGCCTGGATATTTGCCTCATGTTACTGAACTTGAGAGAGAGAGATAGAGAGACAGAAGAGGGGGGGGGGGGTGGGGGCGGCGAACTGTGAACTTGTAGGAGGTTGACTGAGATAAGTGGATGAGGATATCGTTCTTAATCAAAAGATCTTTGAGTAATTTATTGACCAAGGGCATCACCATGCCTCCTCCAACCCTACCAAAGGGGGTTTATAGACATACTGCCTGACCATTAGTCATAATCTTTCATGGATATTTTCCTTGTTGATGTTCGCTCTATTTATTTACATGTTCAGGGTAAAACAACTAAATGTAGGACCTTGAACATGAGAATATGGAGTAAAAGTGAATAAAAGATGGGAGTCTGGGACACAGCATCCGTTCTATCTCTCATCTCTGCGTTTCACGGCCTCCTGCTATTTGAGTGCATGTTTGCCAAAGTGCATATGGCCCTCCGTCGCATTATCCATTTAGCATAAGAAAAATGTAAAAATGCTATTTGGTAATTTTCATACAAGTAACCAATAAAAGATTTAAGTTTTAAAGGTATTTTTTTTTCTTTTCAATTTTGAGATTTTTTTAAAGTAATTGTTAAATAGTTGAATCTAAAGATGCAAACTTTATCTCGCTCAGAGGGGTGCATGTAGGTGGTAGGCAAAGCATTGTGCCAATAAACAAACAATGAATCATGCACGAACGCGTGCTAGATTACGTGAAAAAGCATGTTAAGCACCATGACAATAAAATCAAAATAAACAAATAAAAAGAACGAGGAAAGGGTTGAGCTAGAATCTCACAATAAATATCATGTACAGATCTCATTTAATAATTAAAAAAAAAAAAAAAAAACCCCTCAAAATCAGAGTTTTCTTATGGAAGAGCAGCAATAACTTTAAAATACAACGGTCTTTATGGCCCAGGATAACTTCAGTACAATTGCGCCTCTAGCTTATGCAAGCACAATCATATTTAGTACAATTGCGCCTCTGGCAGATACAAAAATACATGTATGATGAATTTTATCCTAGAAGAATCAACTATTTATATACCCAATTTCTTTCCCATTGCCACCTGATGTAAAGAGCAACGACCTTTGCATACTAATCTTCAAATATGAAATGGTTCGGCCAGGGTAGCGTTGGCCCTTGTATTCGGTTAACTAGTGCCCTACTGATACTGACATGGCTGAGTCAGGGCAGTGTAATGCCCGATCTAACTAATTCCTCACCTACTACTCTGATAAGCATCCGGGAATGATCTTGACAGCAACAAGTGCTTCAATCTAACAATTAAAGCAAATATGCCATAGCATGGTATATGCATCAAACCCACTCCAAAGTACCTGTAAAACCACAATGGCAACAAAAACAATACTATCATTTTTTGATAAGCAAAAACAATACTATCATGAGAAGCAGTAGGATATATCTCGGTGAGCTTAAGCTTCAACGGTTGCAATTCCTAAAAGTTGCCAACTGAATCTAGAAAATCATAGAACAGGTAATGCCACCCTTTCAATCGTCTCCCCCTTCCTCAAAGAAGCATAATCTCTTTGTTTCTGTGTTGAGGCATATTATTGTATAGAACCTAACACTTGATGAGACCAATTCCATATAAGATATGGGCAATGATTATCTGTTATTAATATTCTGGTGCTAAGTTTTTGACATCTTACACATAATCATAGAATCAATAATGATTCTAGTGACAAGTACTGCACCCATTGAGTTGTATAGTTGCCATCACAATGAATAATCATATTACTGAGGCAAATTGCTGACATTTTGATGGACCAAATATGAGTCAATTAACAATATAAATGTTTTCTTCTTAACTTTATTTAGTATCCGTTTCTGGAAAATAGCATGTCTTTCTATGTTGGGAGTTATTTTTTTCCAATGGCCATATTTTCATGACGAGTAAAGTGAAAAGCTTTCGTGCAGAATAAGGTGGTTCAAGAATAGTAGTAGATCATGACAGCATACCATAACGGAGCATACGAGGATGACAAGTCCAGAAATGGATATGGCCACCTGTACAGAAACGAGAGGGAAAAGGTGTAAATGCAATGCAGAACAACTACTCACACAAAAGTATATTTTAAATATATATATAAAAAAAGGATAACAACAGTAAAAATAAGATTATAACAATAACTAATTAACAGAACAGGGTAAATATTTACCATATGGAAACACAAGCATGGATGATCCATTGGAAAATGACAAATATAGCCGTCCAAAGCACAAAATACGCTATCCGAAACACTGGAAATCGCTGGAACAAGGAGATATAAAGTTGTCATTTCGAACTGATCATAAGGACATTAAAATAAGAGAAGAAAAACTGCTAAAATCATCGAGGAAACCCTTACCAAGCAATTTAAAATTGTCTCACCAAGGAGGAGAATGGCATTGATTGAGTGCATGCTAACAATCAACTGCAGTTTAAAGGTGAATACACTCCTCAGATGGAAACAGTTGTGATATAAAGAACAATTCAAGTCATATTTGGGAAAAAAACAGGTCTGATGATCGTGACATTGGCATGAAACAGCAAGCACTTTGCTTTCAGGTTGTATTCAGGCCGGACTTGCTAAATTGCAGGAACAAGATATAAAAGAAAACTTGCAACTGCTAAAGTTCCCAAAATTTTCTCCTACCCACTACTCCTTTTGGTGCTTTCAGTATTGATAATGGGAAGAGGGCAGAGAATTCTAGTTGCAAGTTGACTTTAAAATCCAATGAAAATGTCAAGGCTCAACTCTGACTTTAGTTTTTTGTTCAAGCAGAACCAATGACCTCGATCTAAACACTTCCCAAATGATATATATATATAATATAGAGTTTTGCTATATACAAGCAAGTTTGCGTACCAATCTGCGTACTAATGATGTAGTCTTCATATTCTAAATTCAAAATAGCATTGTTTTCAATAAAGTCTACTTTCTGACCAATCATATTGAATGGGTGCACGTATTAGTGCGCGGAATCGCTTACAACTAGATTTTTCCTATAATATATCTGTCATGTCTGAACTTTCTACATCAACCTTAAAAAAGCCAGAACCTTGGAGAAAGGGATCTGAATAAGGCTTTGACCACATGTACAGCAACATATATAGTTTAAACAAAGGAAGCAACACAGCAAGTGTGATATTAAGTTTGTACTCACAAAATCTAAATCATAATCTTTGGCTGTTAGAAAGGGATAAAGAATGAGCCAAAATACGCAATCGGTGAGCACCACAGCACCTGCACACATCTGTAGGTAGAAAATAAAATTCAACAGACTTTTTAGTCCACCAAAGCCAAAAATAAGCACAATTTTGGTAATCCGTTTCCCACTACTATTTAATAGTTGGAACTTTTTTCTCCGCTAAAGAATCAGATGATCAAGATTAAAATCTCATCTAAAGGATTATAATGAATAGAATATATGTAACAATAGCTACTGAGAAGACAAAAAACTCAAGAATCAAACAGGTTTAAATTCATTAAAAAAAAACTGTGGCATGTTGAAAACAAATACCTGAAAAATGATTTGAAAGATATAACCCCATACACCTGCAGTATGGTGAGTGTGAGATTCTTCACTGGTATCTGAAGTCTTGTATATATTGGACATATCTGCACTTTCCCCTAGTGTGGGGGCTATATAGGTTCCTCGCTCTGCATCTAAACTTTCATGATAAGCTGCATTCCCTCCAACTTTGTTGTGCTTGCAACAACCATAAATGGAGAGTAAAGACCCAAGCTACAAATCAAAGTTGAGAGATTAGTAACTTTTTGGTGATGTACAAGAAAAATGGAGTTCCAATAGATTTTGAAACATTGACAGACAGATGGTTGTTGTGGTTTTTCCATGGGAAAACTGCACAGCCAAGTAGTGATATCAAACATATGTGGACAAGATTCTCCCCTCCATACTAAGTTGGAACCTTTGGGTGAGAAGATGCCAAGCAAGAATGGAAGGGAAGCCACAAAATCTGGAGAGTGTTTGTATTAAAGTGAGGATGATGATAGACTGATAGTTGATGTTGTGCGCATAATAACTAAGGTGAAACAGATTTCTGGTTTTGACAAGAAGATCCTTGAGCAGATTGGGATGCTGACAATAGAGGTTCAAAGGTCGAAGGTTAGAGTCCAATTCTGGAGGAAGCCGGCTGGTAGCAGGATTAAACTAAGGCCTTGTTTGGATTTAGGAACCATCTCATTTCATCTAATTATTACAACTTTCCCAAATTCCTAAACAAAATACAATAAATAATTCAACTTTTTCAAATCCCAAAACAAAAATAATATTCTAACAACATCTATTCAACTTTCATCTCATCTCATCTCAACTCACTATCCAAACCTCCCCTTAATGTAGATGGGTGTTGTTTAGGTAACCTGGCTCCTTGTGGTGGTGGAGGTGTGGTGAGAAATGAAAGGGGGCAGTTCTTTGTGGCCTTCTCTGCTTGATATGGAGAAGGTACCAACATAGGGGCTGAGATGAGAACCTTCCCGGAAGGCATTCAGCTGTGCATTTGACTAAAACCGCTTGGAGGTTGATTTTGGAATTGGATTCACAGGTGGTGGTTAGTTGGGTGCAAGAAAAAGGTTTCTGTCCATGGTATTTCAGAGAGCTGGGTGATCGGATCAGAGATATGCAGAGGGTATGCAACTTCTCACCTCAACATATATTTCAGGAAGTTAACCAAGTTGCAGACAGTTTAGCCAAATTAGGAGCACTAGGAGAAACTCGCTTTTATTATTGAACAATCTACAACGAAATGTGCAAGGTGCTTTGGTACTTGATAGAGCTTGGCTTTCATACGTTTGAAGTAAATGAATTTCTTTTAGTATAGGAATAAGAATTTGATAATGCTTTTGCACCTTGATTTTGGGTGTTTATAATGAAACCCCTAAGGTGAAGAATTGTAACCATGGTATTCCTCTGCCACAAGTGAGGGATTATGGGGTACCGTCGTCCTTTTTTTTTTTATATATAAGAAAGACAAACGTGGACAAGAAGATGAATTTAAAAGAACAGACAATTAGTGAAGTATTCCAACAAACATAAAGAGAGAATAATGTCACAATTTCATCTCTATAAGACTTTAGACTCCTTTTTAATTTGATCACGATACAAAGTTACTAAACTGTAAAAGCAAGAATCTTGTACGAGTACTCAAGAGTTAGAAAATGTACCCCAAAATAGATTGTGACCAAAGAAAAGGTCCACCTGTTGCCAACGAAAAAATCACAAGAAACATAGTCAGCAAAAGTGGCAGTTTCTTTTATTCCTCTGATCAAACTTGATATTTGACAGCTGCTTATACAAATACTCCCTTAATGAGAAACCAATCACAAGACCTTTCCCTCCCTGATATAAGCTCCCGTTATTAACTAAGACAGAAAATATAGTATGTTCCGGGGGGTTTCAAAAATCCATAGATTGTCTGCTTGGGTTTTGTGAGGAGAAGAATAATGTAGATTTAAAAACTGAAGCAGTCAAGAATCAAATGGTGATGTCCAAAATATTATACAATTTAGAGGAGACTTCTTTAAAGGAGGTTTCTTATTTGAGCAAGGCACTTTGAAACCTGTCTTAGATGGAAGTATGCCGAATTACACAGATGAAAGATGAACAGGTGGGCAAAAGGAGGGCTTACTGAGTATAGAAGTAAAAAATGCCACCTCCAGCGACAACAATATCAGCAAAGAGCAATGCCAAAAGCACAATGAATGAAATTGTTCTGTAAGCAAGCAGCCAGCCAGGATGGAGTCCTTTGAGACACGTATTCCAGGCTTCATCTTCATACAAAGACCCCGCTATTTCTCGCTGGTTTTCTCTCCTGTCAGGTCTTCGCTTGCTGAAGCCTTCATATTTCCATATTAGAATTGATGCCAGAACCATTGAGGCCAAAATCCATAGTGCACAGAGGAAGAACCTCCAGTTCAACCAATAACTTAAAGTGTTTGTATTATCACTAGTCATGACAGGCTGCCAAGTATGGGTTGAGGATCCTGTCAGGAAACTAAACACACTATTATCACTTGCTCCACCATTCATCATATTTTCGAGTTTAAT
>QEOT01009671.1:0-27887 GCA_003123785.1 Pterocarya stenoptera | reverse complement strand
ACTCCCAAGTAATCATTGTTCAGTATACAGACCAAATCTTCATCTGAATCAAGTTATACAAAATTACTAAAAACGACTACCAATTGCAACCACTGTAAATTCAAAATTACGAGATTGTCGTCTCACATTATTAACAAGGGATTGAAAACAAACACATCAAAACTCACACTGAGATTCAACACCAAATTATTTTAATTTAGGATTACCTTTAATGTACGCTCTAATCTGTTAATTTGAACAATCGAGCTCTTGAAATTCTAGATTATTTTCGATTTAAACCTTAATCTATCTATTGACGTTGCTCCTCTTCAAAGTAGATATGGGCATGAGCATGATAGCATCGACTCGCAGCTTTGTGGAAAACTGTCATTCACAGCTTGCTCTGTTTTTGTGCTTAAAAAAGGCCAGAATCTAAGGGAATTGCATTTTTAACATCTCATCAAATACTAAGGGTTTCGGATGCCATGGGAGTGAGAGTTTGGATGCGACTGTAGGTTTTACGTTTCAGGCTACGTTGGCTTGCGGGTACTATGGAAGGGGTGAGAGAAAGTGAGAGCTTTGAGAGAGAGAAAGAGGTTCTGAGGAGAGAGAGGGGAGAGAAAGGGAGAAAGCGATGGAAAAGGTACATGGGAGAGAACTTGCCTACAATCAGTTCTATTTTTCTTTTATAAAAGAAGTATACTTGTCACAATATTATTGGAGGGTGTAAATATTTTTTAACACCTCATTTAATCTATGATATAAAATCAGATATTTATATAAATTTAATTTTAAAGGATTATGTAGAAGTAAGCAATTTGCTGACGAAAGAAGCAAACCCTTTGAATTTGGACTAACTAATAATAATACCAACACAACCACTTTCCCTTCGCCTTGCGTCTTTCTTTTCTTCCTTTCTTTCATTTTCATTGCCGTAGTTTCTAGATAGACTGCGGCTTGGGTCCACTTCTTCGGACACGTGGCTTTAATCTAATGACTCAATTCCAACTCACGTCACTCTTTCCTTTGATTTCTCTTCATGGCATTTACAAATGATATTTCTCTTTCTTTTTCTCTCTTTTTAATCATTTACAAATGTTATTCTTCTCTCTCTTACATATCTACCCAATCTTACTCCATGATTATTATTAGATTAACATAAAGGAAAAGTGTAAAAAGTACGAAAAGGCAGATGCACGAAAAACACGAATCCATGTCAGCCGTCTAAAACTCACTTTTGCCCTTGCATAAAACAACATTTTTCTATTTTACCATTTCACTCATGTCAGCAGTCCCATTACCGGTCGTTGTAGTCATCCAGCAGTCCTGATCACATCTTCAGACTTTAACTCTTTAGTAAAAGACTTTTTTTTTTCATTAATCACGTCTTACAGAGATTGACTGGGCAAGTGCAACAATTCCATCTTCATTGCCCAAAATATTTGATTAGGCAACAACCATGTGATCCAGCTACGGATGAAGACAACAAGATTGTCCTGTCAAACATATCTATACATTTCCCATATTTTCGTTTTCTACTCTTCCCTTTCCTCCCTCCAAATAATGTCGCCAATCTTAAGCTATCCAGCTCCTCATTTTCTTCTAGTAAAAGTAAGCAACTACGCAACCCCACGTTTGTACGTTTCTGAGATCCTTCTTTGCAATTTCATTCCCATCTGAGCTTTTCTGCTATCATATCGACAGGTAAGGAACCCAGTGGGACTGATGAGTCCACATCTTCAAATGAATCACTATCATAATCTACGTAATCGTCGTCATCGCTATCACTGTAGATGTCATCTTCAGTATAACCGTCACTTTGAGGATCATCTTCAGATTCTGCTACTGAGCTGCTTCTTCCATCTTTGCTCAAAAAGATTAATGCTGGATAGGAGTGCTCTGTGGCCTGTGAAATACCCTCAAATTCCTCCACCTTCTTCAAAAGAGCATCAGGACCAAGATTAGTTTCATCCAGCAATAAAGCTTTGCTGGACTCTATTGCTTGCTTCCACAACGCCATCATTTTAGGGCTAGTGCTCACTGTTTTGGCATCAGCATCAATACAATCATCATCTTTGCCTGCAAAAAATTATGAGAAAAGTGAAAATTAACATTGACAATCATCATGTCACAATATTATCAAACAGTGGTGGGCAATTGACAAGATAACCACAATATCAATCATTAACTGCCTACTACTGCTGGGGAAAGTTAATCTTTTGTAGACTGGATATTACTTTCCTATTTTTACCACATTTCAAACCAACCTCATAACTGGGCCCCCTTGTTTTTATTTTTTTGGGTAAAGGGGAGAGGGGGGTGCTCCCTACGAGCTAATATTATGCCACTCCTAAACTACCCAACTAATTGTCTAAGATTTTTAAACCCAGGTGAACATGCAATGTTCAAATTTGCAATTAGGGGAAGAAAACAAAAGAAGCACATGGATTACTCATAGTCCAGTATAATGCAGTTCTTGGTACTGCTTTCAAGGAATCCGCTTCTCTTGCAGCACTTGGTTAGGTACTGTTTAACTTTTTCCAAAAGAAACAGGACGCAATCAGGTACCTGCCTTATGCAAAATCATTTCCTATCTAATGGCCAACAAAGGCTTCCTTGAAATTGGAGTGGAGATATCTTCTTTTAAGTTCTTTAAGATTCAGTCATACGTTTAATTTGTGCAAAAGATCTACCATCCACGACACAGTGAGCACTATGTACACAAAACTTATCACACTTTTCCATCATCTAGAACCCATCTCAGTAACATATTGTCTTCCTATGATTATGACATCCAAAATCAAGTGCCCTCCTAACTGGATGTTATCTACTACAATTTGATGTTTGCACAATATCATCTTTTATCAGAAGTATGACAATGTAGCAGGCATTACGACCCTTGACTTGTGTGTCTGCACTTTCAATTACCAACCAAAAAATTATAGATACAGAGGAAAGTTGTGCAATCACAATGTGGCTCATCATTTCCCTTCTCTAGTGCATACCTGAAGAATTGATATCATCTGCAATCCCACATTCAGAGGGCATTGAGGCTAAAGGAGCATCTTGGTACATTGATTTCCAATCTCGTCCCCTCCACATTAGTACTTGTTCATTGTCAAATGATAATAACACACAAGGAACCAATTCCTGTCCCGTGTTGAGAGGGCAAAGGTTAGAGAACAATCTTGAAGCAACAATAAACAAAGTAAACAAAATCATACAACATTCACAACATGCATTTCCTACTAACTAACTGTTTGAATGCCTAAAGGGGCCATCATCTGGTGCGATGGTAAAGTCTTTGGCTGCAAAGCACAAGGGCGCAGGTTCAAGTCCTGAGGAGTTAGAATAACAGAAAATGTTACATACCTTAAGCTTAGCACCTAACTTCTTGTAATCACTAGCGTGCATCCCTTTGCAGTCAATTTTCACTAATGGACTTCCTTCAAAAGCATTCCTAACATCTTTCACCAGGGTGATATATACTCCATTTTTTGCTGCAATGTGAAAGAAGGAAGAAATAATTTTAATTGACTAGGAATTGAAAAGAACAGAACTTGAGCGTAGAGTATCTCCACAATGATAGCAAACCTAAAGAACAATAACACCTTGCAGCACACACATGCAACGAACATTAAGCAAATGGCTTCGTAAAGACCAAGTATGTATAAGTGTGAGAGGTCATGATTAAATTCAGAAATTCAGAACCCATATTTAAACTGATGATATTTTTCTGCCATGACTAAACATCAATGGATTAGTCAATCCTTAGTTCCGCCTAGTTCTGCTTATCCAAAAAGCTTTCCTAGTTTCCTTCACATCCTATGGCTCTAGCTACTTGAAATGAAAAAACAAACAAACCATGAATCAAATTAACAAGAAACAAACTTTCTGATAAGGTGACAGTTCAAAAGAATGAGTAATAGTCCTGGTGAATTTACCTAATTTACATATTGGCAAAAGTTTCTCTCCCTGCTCTCGAAATTCATCAGCTTCAGCTTTTGTAAGTCCTTCTGGAGCTTCTTGGATAAGTTTTGGGTAGACTGGAGTAGCTGGTTTCCAGAGCATCACTGGGTACTGTGGACGAGTGCGATAATTGTAGTTTCTGCCACGGAAAAGATAAACTACACCACCAACACGATGAATGATTTTTCCCCCAGTTTTTTCCTGGCATTATAAGGAAAACTTGAGCACAAAGCAGGCTAGAGTATTCTTTAGTAACTGAAGAGTAAAGTAGATTGCACATTTAGTCTGACCATCCCTTCAAACTCATAAGGGAAAAAAATTTAATGACTTGTTAGCAAATTCTAAGACATCAAGATTTGAGAAGCGTTAAAAAAATTGGCCTTTTATTCAGTGTTCTGATAGTAAAAAAAAAACTCATTCATGCAGGAGAAATGTCTCATTTGGCAAAATAAAGAAATTAATTCAACTTAGGTCAGAAATAGAGGCAACTAAGGCAATCTAGGTGTATCTCTGATTCTCTTCATAGTCTACAAAAGCATCAAACACGACTTCCATAAAGAACCAATTTAATGCAGCTGCAGGTCAATCTCAAATAAACTACAAACAATACAATAGCGGTTTCAAATGGTTAGTGCAATGTGCTATTGTTCAGTTAGAACAAAGTGGTGTGATGTTGAAATATGTAGCCTCATTCAGCAGCCTGTTATAGCTTGTGCATCTTGAGCACCCACCATCCCATTACATCTCTCAAAGGTGTAACGGGATTTTATGAAATTCTCTTTCTCCGCCACCTAAATTCTCTTTCAATTGCCTTCCTTGTAAAGTAAGTTTTAATAGGCTCCATTTGGATATAAGAAGTGTTTATTTTCATCTCATTATTACAATTTTTTCAAATTCCTGCACAAAATATAATAAACAATTCAATTTTTTCAAATTTTAAAACAATAATAATATTTTAAAAATAATATTTTAATAATATTTTATTCAATTTTCAACTTTTATCACCACTCACTATTCAAACGGCACCTAAGAAGTAATAAGCTAGTAAAATGAAAATTGAGGAAGATTAGAGAATGGTAAAAATATGTAATAACCTCGAGATGACGGCAAACGTTATTCATATCTACAGTGGGAACTCCTTTACAACGAACTTTACAAACGCGCTGCCCCCTCCAATGTGAATGTATCAGCTCCAACATGTTATGCGTCAACCCGTCCCTTCCTAAATCCATCCAAGTTTAAACAAATCTTACTCAGAAATTTACGAACATAAACAGAGCATCAAACAGCGTAGCAAATAGGAATAATCCGACGGAAACCTTACCAAGATTGACCTGGCGGTTATTTTTCAAGTGGGGTTGAATCAACATTTTGATCTCCCACTTCTTCAGAGGCTCTCCAAGTATTTCCTCCCTCGTTCTCCCATCCTTCGGATACTTTCCCAACGGAAGCGGGCCCGGCATTTCCATTTGCTTAGCTCCCATCTTCCCCGGTGGCGGAGGGTTGAACGAGTCGAAGAGCCGAACCTTTTTATCCTTCTTCTTCTTCAATGGGGCTTTCCCAGTCCAGGGCCTCGGCATAGTCGGCGGGGCGAAGGGTAGGAAGGCGGGCTCGCGGATGGCCAGGGGCTTGACCTTGGGGGTCTCGGAGTAACTGTACTGGAACTCGAAGGGGGCTCCGGGGAGGAGATAGGAGACACCGGAATCGCCGACAAGGACGGAGCGGTCACCGTCGGAGGCAATGACACCTTCCTTGACGGGCTTGAAGTATTTGGTGCGGCGGTGGAAGGTTTTGAGGGCGGGGTTGATAGGGGGTTTGGGGGAGTGTTTGAGAGGAGGAGGAGGAGGAGGGTATTTGGGTATAGGGATAGGCGGGGAGGGAGGATGCTTGGAGGAGGTCGGGATAGAGGGGTCATTTGGGGGTGGTGTCGAAGGGAGAGAGGAGAAGAGGTTGAGGCCTGGCAGTGACGACGCTGTAATAATTGCCATCAACAATTGAAGCTCTAGGAAAGAGAGATGCTTCTCTGCATATATCTGTACAGTGTACAACTACGGATAATGGAGGGAGGGAGGGAGGGAGATAGCGGATAGCCACCGAGGACAACACGGCAGATATAGCTGAGTCTATTCGCTGGTTTGAAATAAATCTATCTCAAAATTCTAATCTCTTCTCGTTTAAATTTCTTTTTAAATATAATTTAAATATAAAGTTTTTAAATTAACCATTACAATTTTTAACAAAATTCACATATTCTAATAAATTAATCTATTTAAATAATTGTTTTAAACTATCTATCAAAATATAAAGAATAATGTTACATGCAGTCGTGAAATGTACAAATACCATATAATCGTTTTGAAAAAAAGTGAAATTTACTATTAAAAAATTATTATTTTTTATGTAAATCTCGTATTTATTTATTTTTTTAAAAATAATTACACGACATTTGTACACTCACACTCACGACTACAATTATCATTTCTCAAACAAAATATAAAACTAGTGCCTAAAGTGAGCGAGTCATGCTCTATCCAAAATGTATATACCATGCAAGTGTTTTCGCAAGTGAAAAACTGAGTGAAAATAAGCGTCTATACCAGCAGCTCCTAAATTTGTTAAAGTATTAGGTAAGTTATTCTCTTCTTTGTAAGTACGAATTAATTTAAAAGAAAATAAATAATGGATTCCTATTTGGATACAGAGATAGTTTTATCTCATCTCCTATTATTATTATAATTTTTTTAAATTTTTACATAAATATAATAAAGAATTAAATTTTATTAAATTTCAAAACAATAATAATATTAAAAAATAATATTATAATAATATTTTATTAAATTCATTTAAAATCATCACATCTCACTTTTTAAACGAGCGCTTAAGTATATTAGTCAGGCCACATTTCAAAGTACTTCCAAGGATATTCTTGTTTTTTGTTAAACCAATTTACAGAAAGTAAAGAATTTGTCTCCACTGATGATTCTAAAATTTGTAGCTGATAGCATAATAATAAACCATATTTCAGACTAGAAAGCTTAGCAAAAATGTTTGTCCCATACCTATATGGCACAAAAAACCAATAAACAAACTTACCGTCACGATTTCTAATCACCGCCTCAACTATCAATTCTAGGGTTTCCATTTTAAACTCAATCAATGTTCAGCTTAAATTTATCAACACAGCTTCTACAACTTTGGTGTAGGCTTTAAAGGCCTAACCAATGAATTTAGCATTGTAAAATAGATACACATGTATAGTCTAATATGGATAAGAGAAACACTACTTTGCCCACCAAACTTGACCGCTCAACTTGACCGCTGGGCAAAAAAAAAAATTTTTTTTATTTTTTATTTTTACTTANTTTTTCAGAATGGTCTCAAAACCTTCTTGAGAGGGACTATATATAGTCCACCAAAGGCTAGCCGTTACACTGCAAATAAATGCAGTGTAACGGCTTGTAACGCATGGCATTAAGCCATGCGTTACAAGACATGTAACGTATGGCTTAAAGCCATACGTTGATATGGAGAAGGGAGGGGGTCAGCCCACGTGGGCGCCCCTCCTTTCACCTGCTAACATAACCAATGAATTTAGCATTGTAAAATAGATACACTGTGTATCATACACATGTATAGTCTAATATGGATAATGATACACGATTTTCATATTAAACGGAATTTTGTACTGAACACGTGGTAATTTTGGTTTTTTTTTTTTTAATTTTGGTTATTGACTTGTAGTAGTGATTACGTTAATAAATTAAATATTTAAATACTCAATTTATTTTAATCATCTCATCTTGACAAGAGTAGACATTACAATTTTGATCATTCTGAATGTTTCAAAATGCATGAAAAATACAGTATAATTGATCATTGAAACGAAGAAAGACTGGCCAATTAATATTTGGTAGAAATACTTTGTAATTACCAAGCCCAAACCTGACCAGGGCCCGCATAAAACAACTTCGTTTTGGTAAGTGAATTTCTCTTCTATTTTTCCTCTTTTTCCCCCAATGGTTTCTCAATTTTTCTCATTCCCGTTAGTTTTCTTCTCACCATTTCTCTCACTCCCCCATGGACTCTCTCTTCTCACCGTTTCTCCCACGTTGCTCACTTAGAAATCACCCAACGTAGCTTGTTGTTTAACCTCTCTCTCTCGGACTCATCTCGATGTAAACTATTCAGAAACCACCAACAGCTTGAGACATCATAAGGTGAGACTCTTCTACTCACCACCGCCTGCAATAAGCATCCGTAACGGACTCAAACACCACCATACAAGAAGCTGTTTCAAACAACAGAAACAGTGCGAGCCCCACAGCTGAGATGCGAGCCACCATACCTACACCACACACACAACGTCAACTAACGGCAATGCGTAGCACCACTAAACAACGGCAAAAGCACCCCAAGCCATAGGCTGTTTTCCCCCCACGTGAAGTTTAACAATCAAGCGGAAAACCACCACAAGTGTCGAATTACGTAAGTTTGTGTCTCCATCTATTTTATTTTTCCTATATTTATTTTCGATTCACTATTATGGATGTACGTAAGGACACCGTAAGGTCGCTCCGGACTGTTACCAGAGGCCCTAAACCACCCTGATCGAGGCCTGAAATGCTACCGTGGGCCAGGAATGATTTTTTCTCCCCTTCCAGCATGTTGTGCAATATTTTGACATTAACATTTGGTGCCGTTTGTAGAATCGACTAATTCTCTACACTGGAAGATGGAGAAGTATATTTTCTGGTTTATGAAACCGTCTCCAAAAGAGCAAATAAATTTCTCTCAGATAAGTATTCTCAATTTTTTCAACTTTTGATTTTATTAACAATATTGTTGCAAAAATTTGGGCGAGTAAACACTTCCTCGCCAATGTGGTTAAGTACATTGTACACTTAAGTGCTTTTTATGCACCCATTGTGTAAGTGCATGTTTGGGATTGTGGTAGGAAATATAGCTTATAGTTTTAAACCTTATAGCTTATAACTTAAATAATAAGCTCTATACTTCAAAAGCTATTTACTGTTTGATAAACATGTATATAAAACACTTTTAAAGTTAGTTATATTAATTTTTTAAAAATATATAGTTATCTGTAGGAGCTTTTCGATAAAAGCTTCAATTTGGTGCTTTTTAAAAAAGTAGATTTTCAACTTTTTTAAGTGACTAAAGCACTTCTTGTAAATTTACCAAACATATCATTTTTTCTTGAAAATAGTTTTTAAACAGTTAAAAATATTTTTTAAGCTTTCAAACTCAATCCCAAATAGGCTCTAAAGCTTGAGAGGATAAGTCTCCTTGACCACTTGAGTCGCAAACACATTGTACACTTAAAATGTGCACTTAAGAACCTTGTGCATATCAGACAGGCACCACGGTGCATGAGTCGGGACCAAACCCATTGCATGGGATGGTACACACGTAAGTGCATAGTGCATCAAGTGCACAGTGCACCAAGTGCATTGTGTATGTATAACGTGCACACTCGCTATGCATGGCACTGTGCGTGTCATGCATAGTTTCGCGATAACAAACTACTCCTCCTACGTCCAATCGTCACTTTGGATGGTTGGACAGGGTCGACAGAGGCCATTCCCCCCAAAGTCACGCTGTCCAACATCTGGGAGTCAACAAAACTCCCCTGCTGACCAGCATTAAGCCTAGCGAGGGTGTTGGCGGCCACTAGTTGGCGGCCACAAGGGCGACCCTCGTCCACAGAGATAGCATGCACGTGCTGAGGATACACACACAGTAGGTGACCACCATGCTTGGCCGGACCTTGCTCGGCCTAAGGTTTCCCTACCACGACCTTGCCCAGTCTGGGCTTGCCCGGCTAAGTCTCCTCAGTCATGGCAGTGGCGGGCACACCCTCCACAGCTAGGCACATTGATCGGCCACAACATACTCGACCGGGGACTTTGCTCGCCCACCTAGTAGCGGGCACACCCTCCTCGGCCAGGGACCTTGCCCGACCACAGCACACTCCGCCAGGGACTTTGCTCGCCCACCCAGTGGCGGGCACATCCTCCTTGGTCAGGCACGTTCCTCAACCAACCAGCAGCAGGCACACTCGGTGCCTCGACCAACCAGCAGTAGGCATACTCACCGAGTTCAACCACATTCCTCGTCCTTATGTTCCTCGGCTACTATCCTACCACGCACACATATGAACATCCAACATCTTTGCTCGGTCACCACAAGCTTTGAACAACCAGAGCTACTTGACTACCAGTTGCATGGCTCTAGCATGCTTGAAGTCTCTCGACCACTTCCTCGGGCATGGGTTGCTGGCCACTCAAAGTTCCTCAACTTTGTGTTTATGCCCGTGCTGCGCACATGCAGAGTGCACCATGCATGAGCCCTGCACGGTACATGTAATGAAGCACTAGGCCCTCCTCGGACACCTTTTCTATGGCTGCACAGCCTTCTTTGAACACAACTAGCACGCCCACACTTTGCGTGCCATGTTTCAGGTCTTCCACACGACGAAGACAATGTTTGACTCGCCAGCAATGCACGCCCAAAAGAAAGTGAGAAGAAACAACAGCCAGCAGCAGATAATTTCAGTCAAGCAAAAATCGGCTACAACAGCTAAAACACCCAAGTTTGTCTCACTCAAAAATTGTATGAATTTCATTTTTACTAACAAAATTGATTTATGTGGCATGAAACACTGACTACATAATCTCAATATGTCTAATATGTCTCATCAGAATAAATCGCTTGACATCACAGGCACGTAGATCTTCATCATCACCAAAACATGGCTGCCCATAGGCCTCATCGGCGTACCTCAAACCTTCGTCACGCTCTAGGAAAGCAATTCAGGTTCATAAATCTCACATTTGTGACTCAATAGTGAGTCACACATTGTTCAAATAAGACTTTTGTATTGCATTGACCTCCTATATAAAGGTTGGCATAAGAGGCTAATGCAATACACTCTTGTCAACAAGTCTAATAAATTTAAAAGCTAATAATATAGTTTTTATGTTATCAGTTTTTAAATTATTTTTATATATATAAACTTTAATTTATAATTTAAATTATATAATAATTTGGATTTAGGTCCAAAAATAATTTATTTTTTTGACCCAAAAATAATTTTTAGGCCCAATGGGGTATCAATACCCTTGAAGCGGGTGGGGTCAGGGGTAGAAACACCACCCCCTGCATGTGTGAGGGCGGGGTGCGGGGAAGGGATGACCTCGCTTCTGCATATGCAGGTATCACCCCTAATCATTACAAAATTTTTCAAACTCTCATATAAAATATAATAAACAATTCAATATTTTCAAATCCTAAAACAATAATAATATTAAAAAATAATATTCTAATAATATTTTATTCAACTTTCATCTCAACCCACTATCCAAACCTACTCTTAATATAATATTAATTTTTTTAAAAAAAATTGTTTAATTTTTATTTTGGTTTTTATATATTTAAATTAAGAAAATACTTTATTATTAGACAATCCAAATCATTAAGCTCTTGTTTAGTTACATAAATGAGATGAGATGAGATAATAGTTGAAAATTGAATAAAATATTGTTATAATATAAATTTTTAATATTTTTTTATTTTGAAGATTTGAAAAAGTTGAATTATTTATTATATTTTGTGAGGGAATTTAGAAACTTGTAATGATTAGATAAGATGAGATAAAATTCTTTTTGTATCCAAACCTAGCCTAAGGACTTGTTTGGAAAAAGTTTTTATTTTAAAATTCTCATCTATCTTATATCATCTCATTTTCAAATATCACTCAAACATAAATACTAGGGGTGTAAACGGGCCGGTCCGGTCCGGTCCGGCCATGGACCGAATTTTTTCGGTACATGGTTTGACCGAACCGGTAGTCATCGATCCGGTCCTGTCCATTCGGTCCGGCCTTTTTTTTTTTCTTTTTTCACATCAATTAATAAAAAAAATTTATTTACAATACTAAACTAATTTATACTATAACTCTTAATACTTAATAGTAGTAATAATATATTAAAGAATATATTAATATATTGATACTAAATATATATAGTTATAGACTTATAGTGATTAGTTATTATGAATCATGATTAATATAACTATATAATAGTATTAGTATAAAGTATTAGACTATTAGTAATATAATATAGTTATATATTAGTAATATTAGTATAAGTATAACTATATAACTATAGTCTATACTTAATTATAATATGGTATAATTATATATTAGTTAGTGATAGGATTATGTTAGATGAAAATTATATAATTAATTATATATATAATTTTTTTTTTTTTAGGTTCGGTCTGGTCCGGTCCGAAAAACGCATGGACCGTGGACCGGACCGAATTAATTCGGTCCGATAAAATTCGGACCGTGGACCGGACCGAATGAACTCGGTTCGGTCCGGTCCGGTCGGTCCATTTGGTCCGCTTACAGCCCTAATAAATACTTTCAAACTAATCATTACAATTTTATCAAACTTTCAAATAAAAAAGAAAGAACATTCAAAAATTTTCAAATTCTTATAAAAAATAATATTAAGAAATTATATTTTAACAATATTTGAATCTTATAATATTTTTTATTCAATTTTTTCTCTCACTTTTTCTCTCACGTTTATCAAACAATTTCATTATTATTCATAAATTATTTTACTACTATTTACAAAACTCTTATCTAGCCTTATATTTTTGTTACATAATTATAAGTTTTCAAAATAAACGTAGAAAATTACTCTAAAAAACCTCACGGCAGCCATCACCCCTACAAAACCTAGCGTCCCCCTCCCTACCATAAGATCCCCTCCTTTCCTTTAGCCTCCTACTCCTTATCCACCAGGCCGCGCAGCCCTTCTGCGCGCAGGACCACCGGAAACCATGCAGATCTTTGTCAAAACCCTAACCGGAAAGACTATCACTCTCGAGGTTGAGTCCTCCGACACCATCGACAATGTTAAGGCCAAGATCCAGGACAAGGAAGGCATCCCACCGGACCAGCAGCGTCTCATCTTCGCCGGCAAGCAGCTCGAGGACGGCCGGACCTTAGCAGACTACAATATACAGAAGGAGTCGACGCTCCACCTTGTCCTCAGGCTCAGGGGTGGCGCCAAAAAGAGGAAGAAGAAGACCTACACCAAGCCGAAGAAGATCAAGCACAAGAAAAAGAAGGTCAAGCTCGCCGTGCTCCAGTTCTACAAGGTCGATGACTCCGGCAAGGTACAGAGGCTCCGCAAAGAATGCCCCAACTCTGAGTGCGGAGCAGGAACCTTCATGGCCAACCACTTTGACCGCCACTATTGCGGCAAGTGTGGCTTGACCTATGTTTACCAGAAGGCTGGTGGTGATTAGATTCTGCTACTAGATGTTAGTGATATTCAATTTCTGCGGCGTTATTTATAATCTAAATTGCGAATACTGCTATGGATCTGAACTGCTAGGTTTTTTGTTGCCTAATTTCCTTGAATTGGGGATGATCATCGATTTATATTCGTCTTAATTTTGATTGATTGTGCTCTTGGGATTACATTTTGCATGCTTTTCAGTTAGTTTCTAGTTGATTCTCTGCAATTTGTATTTGTTATTTGTTTATCTAATGCATTGTTATTTTTCCTATCTTGGGTATTTAATTGGTTCTCCGTTTATAGTAGCAAAATACATGGAAGTGTTAATTTTGTATGCATAAACATTGCAAGTATGAATCCGTCAAAGCGCGCATGTGTCTCATGGGTCTGTATTAAAACTTAAAAGAGAGTTAAATTAACACATGGGAACAGGCATTGAAAATCTTGCGTTGAATTAATAAACGAGAAATTGCTATTCCATAGCAATTTAGTACGATTGTTAGCATTTTTCTAGGTCTCTTTTTGACATAGTAAGTTGGTCTAGGTATTTTTTGGTGCAAATGAATAGTTAGAACTTTAACTATTACTCTTGTTCTAAACAAATTGAACAAGTACGAGTTCAGTTTAGTTTACTAAGTAGGGCAAAGATATGGGATGTGTTGTTGTACTTAGTATGGTGTTTTGGATTATAGCTTGATTGGTCTAGGCCAAATTCTTACAGTCTTTGCCCTTTTCATTGTTGACTAAAGTTCCTTTCTTTACTTGAACTGGAATATATCACCCAACCTTGATATATGTGTCTTTTGGCCATCGGCTTGCTCTTTACTTCTGGAGTGATGATATATTGTATACGCTAATCTATACTCTATAGAAAAAGGGTATACTTTAAATTACAAAGAAGGGAGACGCTGGGACTGGTCGGGTGTAATATTCATTTTTACACCAACAAATGAGCAACTGCCACATATAGATTTTAACAACATAGAAAATAGACCCACATGCAGCAAATCACATTTTTCTTTTTTCCCCTGTGTGCCCGATCTCTCTCTCTCTCCTCGTCCCCCCACCCCCCGTTGGCCTCCTTCCCGTCTCTATTCCTTCAGTCCCAGACTCCCAGTGAGAAAAAAACCAAAACAATCAGATTGCAAGTTGAGGAAAATGTTCTCTCTCTCTCTCTCTCTCTCTCTCTAATTCTAGAGTAATTGAAATTACTTTTGCCTGCATTGTGAGAGGCTCTTAAAGAGATCCAGAGCAATCTCATCTCCATCTGCAAATCTTTGTATTTTTCCATCCAAGGTACCACCATCACACCGGCTGTAATTGTAGTGTCCACATTCCGTATGCGAATCACTGTTTCCTCCCTTGCAATGTCCACTTTCCAACTCCATTTATTCCCTTGCCGTGTAACAAATATTTTGTTTGTGCTTATTTTAAATAATATAGTTGAGTATCCTTCATCTGTTCAACATAAATGTACTGCGTGCTACGTTTTTTATTCTGTATTTTGGTGGTTTTGGGGAAGAACAATTATGCGCTTTGTTGTGTGTAGAGTTTTATTCTAACGTTCAGATTTTTCTCAGAAAACCTACAGTGTGGATGTGAGATTTTGATTCTTTGAGGAGTGCGATTTTGATTCTTTATTGGCATACGCTTGGATTGGGAGGGGTATGTGTTGGGTGACAAATTAGTAAATGAGATACAAAAGCAAGAGGTGAGTGGAGTTGTATTTACAGGTTTTTGTTGATTAGCATGATGTATTGAGATTGGTGGTTCTGGAAATAGAACTCATGTAACTAGTCTTTCCAGTTTCCACCATATCAGCGCTGTCATTAAAGTTGTGCTTATGCTGATAATGCTTTTTTAAAAGCATTGCTAGTCATTGCCAACGTTTACAAAAGGAATCAGTTTTACACGAGGGGATGAGATGAGATAAGAGTTGAATAAAATATTGTTAGAATATTATTTTATTTTGAAATTTGAAAAAATTGAATTGTTTATTGTATTTTGTTTGAGAATTTAGGAAAGTTGTAATAATTAGATGAGATGGGATGAATTTACATTATTTTGGTACCCAAACCTCTCCTTAGAATTGAAAATGAAAGTGTGTCCAAGGTGCAAACAGCCTCATGTATGGGATATGAAATCATTGGGCATACTTTTTACTTTAAAAAAAAAAAAAAGAGGAGTGTGATAAGTGGTTTTGAGATCGTTAGAAACTCGACTCTGCTGCTTCGATGTGCAAACAAAATTCAAAATCCTTCTAGCTTGGAAGTTAACTCTATATCTTTGATTAAAGCTCAATTCATTCAACATAAAGGAAGGCAAATAGGGACGTCGTTCTGTAAAATACCACACTAACTTATTAAGCCACTCCGTCACCTCATGATGCCCCCACATAAAGCCACCTTGAGGTGGCCCTGTTGGATCCACACCTCCCCTCTGATTGATGGCTGGCAGTCACCTTTCGAAGCATTCGTCGCAAAGAAGCGTAGGCGGCAACTACATTGGTGCGTTGCTTAATTAGGTGATATTCCCCCACCCACGCACGCGGCGGCAGGGGGTATCTTGATCAATTTCTCAAGGCGTTGGAAATCTAAACTAGCTTAGAGAATCACTGGCACCATTTAGCCCTTTGTTTTGTCAACTAAGAAGTCGTGAATTGTTGATTTTTAAAATGTTTCATCCACCCATTTCAAGGGATGCAATACTTTTTAGTTAGGGCCTTATATGTCTTGTACATGCCATGTTGGTACGGTGGTGTGATGTTATATGCGAGTCCGTGGTAGAATGATGACATATCAAAGTCATACAACAAGGAACTCGTTATGGTCATATTCTATTTAGTATATTAAAGGTTTGTGTTCTTTTTGTTTTTGTTCTGGCTTTCCATTTTTCTTTGACATCTGCAGTAGAGATAGAGGTAAGGGATGGAGGTTTCAGATCCTTTCTTAATATCCCCATTCTCCTTTCATTCGGAGCTGCCATAACTTGGGCTCATCATACTGGCGAGGAAGGGAAAATGAGCAATTTATGTTTCACTGGCTCTAGTATTCACTAGCTTTCAAGGAATAAAGTTAATATTATCAAGCACCCACACTATTTCGAGTGGTATATATCTATGATTCTACCTTTTCCTGTCTGTCTCATATTTGCATTCTACGTCAGCATATAAAAAGGTTTATATTTTAAAAGATTATTATTTATTCTTCTTTAAATTTAGAATAAAATCTTTATTACTGTTCAATGTTAGTTTTATTTTTTAGTTTTTTTTTACACGTGGCATCCACCTCAGCATGTCTTGCGGTTTATCGATGGAATTCCTATTGTATATAATATAAATTATGCTAAGAACAAGAATCACAATCACAAATCACAGTTTAGAAAATATATTTGTGAAAGACATCTTGAAAGAAAATCTTGATACTCCACAAATATTAGTAGCCAAATCTTTCCCTCCTTACTCCTCACAAAAGTATTAGCCTTCAATGGGGTAAGCCAATACACACATATGGAGAGAATAGGAGACCTAGCCATATATAGAAAACTTTTGGAGTCCTCCCATTAAAGACTCAAATTTTCAGAACAAAAAACCCTTAAGCTTCCTAATTGGGTTTAGGAAATTTTCAGAATAAAACTTTTAAGCTTCCTGACCTACATACATAATGTACTGCATTAAATAGGATATAACCCTATATTACTAAGGTGCAAAAAACCTCACTCAACATATTGGATTTAACCAAAGTACCATTATAAGTTATATATTTAACCCGTTTTTATAAAACACAAAATATGCAATCAAATGAAATACATATTTTGAAAATATTCTAACATTCTTCCATTTGGGCAAACATTGATTGCTATTAAATAATAAAATAAAAACTTGTTTTGAAAATGACTCTCGAGTTAGACTACATAGGTGGCCACACATATATATAGCTTTCCACACATATATATAGCTTTAATGATAGCACCTTAGAAAACATGATTCGGTTCAACAAGAATATTAACATCGAACATAGAAGTCACTACACCACTTAAACAATATAAGACTACTCCATAGTTACAAATGTTAATATCATCATCGACATGGTTCCCCATCCTCCAACCAATATGGTAGTATATAGTATGAACTTAGTACCAATGTGATCAAAAGCAGTGCTAATTCACATCAGTCCTCATAATGCTTCAAAATGAAGCCACATGTCCCTAAAATGGACTCATCTTATGTCTTATATCCATTATATCTCGAGATCTTAATGATAACAGAATAAAAGACACAAGCCAAATGCATGCTCAAAAACATAGTTTATGAATAGGGGAGATATTTGAATTATTATTATTATTGGAAAGGGGATGCACCCTAAAACAAATGGGTTGCCTGCTCCCTGTAAAGGGATCAAGCCAAAACGTAGTTTTTTTTTTTTTTTTACATAAGCAACTCCCACTAACCAAAAACATCAAAAGTTTTTACAATACTCATATTAGTAATATGTGTTTTAAAGATTTTAGGAGCGAGCCCCTTAGTCAAAGGATCTGCAATAACCGCCTCTAGTATTTATATGCTCTATCTTTGTCTGCCATTCTTTAACTCTGTCTCTAATTACCAAATACTTGATGTCAATGTGTTTGGACCCACTAGAACTCTTATTATTCTTTAGAAAGAACACAGATGCTCTACTATCACAATAAATTGTAATTGGCCTCGAGATGGAATCATAAACTTTTACTTCAGAAATAAAATTCCTTAACCAAACAGCTTGGATCGTAGCTCCATAACATGCCACAAATTCAGCTTGCAAAGTAGAAGATGCCACCAGAGTTTACTTAGCACTTTTCCAAGAAACAGCACCCTAGCCAGCATAAAAACATAACCTGAGGTTGATTTCAAATCATCATCACATCCAGCAAAATCAGAATTTGAGTAGCCTACAACCTCAAGGTGATTTGAACGCTGGAATGTGAGCATATAACTTTCAGTCTTCTTCAAGTATCTCATGACTTTCTTAGCTGTTTTTCAATGCTCCTACCCTAGATTTGACTAAAACCTACTGAGAACACTGACTGCATAGGCTATATCTGGTCTAGTCAAACTTGAGCATACATCAAGCTCCCTACAGCACTACTATATGGGATGTTCTTCATAGATTCCCTTTCTAGCTCATTCCTAGGACATTGAGTTTTGTTGAACTTATCATCTTTTATGATGAGTACATTACCATGTGCACAATTATGCATTTCAAACATTTGCAATATACTCTGTATATAAGCCTTTTGAGAAAGTTCTGACAAACCACGAGCTGTCTCATGACATATTTTAATGCCAAGTATAAAAGAAGCTTCCCCAAGATCTTTCATCTCAAAATTAGCAGATAACATTTTCTTTGTCTTATGAAGTAATCCCAAGTCACTGTTGGCAAGCAAAATGTCATCAACATATAGAACAAGGAAAATAAAGTTTCTCTTACTAGTCTTGCGATATATGTACAGGTCAATTGTATTTTCAATAAAACCCAGAGAAGTTACAACTTTGTCAAATTTCAAATACCACTGTCAAGATGCTTGCTTCAGGCCAGATAAAAATTTATTTAACTTACATACCAAGTTTTCTTTTCCCTTCACAACAAAACCTTCAAGTTGTCTTATGTAAACCTCTTCATAAAGATCTTCATTAAAAAACGTTGTCTTTACATCCATCTGATGAAGCTCCAAATCATAGTGTGCCACAAGTGCCATGATAATTCTAAAGGAATCCTTGGACAAAACTGGTGAAAAATGTTTCATTATAGTCAATGCCCTATCGTTGAGGAAACCATTTTGCTACTAATCTTGCATTCTTTCATCCAACATTCTCTTTTTAGTCTAATTTACTTTTGAAAATCTACTTATTATTTATGGCCTTAGCATCTGGAGGTAGTTCAAGAAATTTCCAAACTTCAATATATTCCATAGAATTCATTTCATATTCCATAGCGCTTTGTCATTTATCTGACTCATGGCTTGTCAAAGCTTGATTATGTAACCAGATCAACAATAAGTCCAATATTAAAATCACTCTCCAACAAAGAGGCAATGTAATCATTTCGTAATGCAAACCTTTTTTTCCTTTGTAATTTTCTGACTTGTGGCTCAGAAACTGACTCAATAGCTGTTGGAGGAAGAAAATGAAGTTCTTCTTGATGCCTAGGTTCTTCATTAATAATTTCAATATGCTGAGAAATAACTTTTACTATATAATAGGAACTAGAACCACTACTTGATTAGGTTTAACAAAAAGTTCCTTCAGTATAGAACTCCCATTATCACCAACATCATTCTTAAAAAATTTAGCAGTAATGGACTTAACAATTTTAGTGCCACGATTAGGACAATAGAACTTTTATCCTTTTGATCTGTCTGGGTACTCAATAAAATAACCAGAAGTTAATTTTGGGTCTAATTTCTTTTCAAGCTGATTACAAATCCTAATCTCAGCTGGACATCCTCAAACTCTGAAATGAGCAAAACTTGGCTTACAACTTGTTCACAATTCAAAAAGAGTTTTTGAAATAACTTTACTGGGAACCATATTCAAAATGGACAGAGCAGTTTTCAAAACTTCACCCTATAGATAATTTGGCAAATTTGTTATGCTCATCATGCCCCTAACCATATATTTCAAAGTCCGATTTCGTATTTTAGAAACATCATTCTACTCAAGTGTCCCAGGCATGGTGTATTGAGGTACTATCCCACACTCTTATAAAAATTTTACAAAATCACCCATATTTTGACCAGACTCATCGTACTTCCCATAGTACTCACCAACACGATTAGACCTAATAACTTTAATACTTTTCCCACATAAAAGGTAAAGTTCACGTATGGTAGAAGGTAAAGTTCACTAATATCAGTATGTATCAAGTTTAAAAGACCATCTCTCCTAGTATAATATTCTCTTGTGAATTTAATCAACTTTCCTCTTATACAGTCTGCACAAGTGTTAAAATTTGAGAAATCTAGTGAGGGAAGTATCTCAACTTTTACCAATATCTCCATTTTTTCCTTTGAAATGTGCCCTAACCTCTTATACCACAACATAGAAGATGATTAAAGGATTAAAGACCTTTTCTATGCTACATTAATAACACAAGAAACTTCACCAAAAGGAGTCAAAGATATTCTATATAAACTATCACATAAAATGTCATTTCCAACCAAACGAGAGTCATAAAACAACTCAACTTTTTCATTACCAAACTTAAAAAAAAAAAAAAAAAAAAAAAACAAGAATCATCAAGTTTTGATATAGAAATTAAATTATGTTTCATTGACAGTACAAAAATTGTGTTATCCAAAACAAGAAAAAAACCAGACTCCAAATTTAACTTTATTATTTCTATAAACTCAACCTTCACTTGAACTTCATTCCCAATGCACAAGCTCACTTCATCCTTACTTGGCTTCCGTATGCTTATGAACCCCTGCAAGGAATTCACAATATGAATACTTGCACCTGAGTTTATCCACCAAGAATTTAAAGGCACATCGACTAAATAAGACTCAAAACAAATTAAGGCTAAGGAGGTACCTACTGAGTTCTTCTTCTTCTTCTTCTTCTTCTCTATCCAAACTTTAAACTTAAAACAATCATTTTGCTAATGACCATTCTTTTTACATAACTTACATTGATCATTTTTCTTTATAGTTCCTTTAGGATCACCAGAAGTCTAACCTCCAGACTTTTTATTGTGTTGATTTTGGTCATTCGGTGTGACTTATTGCCCTTATGGAATTTAGACTTATGATTATGAGAAGACCCATTGTTCGATGGTGGCTGAAAAGTCAATTGCACAGTTTCAACAGTCTCACGACACATCCTATACTTCTATTGGGCACACACAACTATTAAATCATTTAAATATCTTATTTATCTCGCTGAGCTTTATAAGTAAGTTGATTAAATAGGCTAGGAAGGCTATTAAGAACATGATAGACCAGAAAAAGCTCTGCAATGAAAACTTTAAGGGCTTCTAGCTTAGAGGATATATGTATCATTTTCATAATGTACTCCCTAACTCCACTTGTACCATCATATTTCATACTCATTAGTTTATCTATCAAGTCTCCAGCTTCAACTTTATCAGACTCAACAAACTTTTGCCCTATGGCATCCATAAAGTTTTTAGCATTGTCACGGTCCAGAATAACTTCCATAATGGAATTAGATATAGAACGTTTTATAATCTTTAAACAAAACTTATTAGCCATTTCCCAATTTTAATACTCAGCCACATGTTTAACAGTGCTCTTATTAGTAGGTTTTGAAGGCTGCTCCTCCAAGGTAGAATCCAAACCCAAAAGCCCAAGTGCTATTTCTACGTCTCATTTACATCTCATATAATTATTTCTAATCAAAGTTTCAATAGCAGATAATTGACTTGAAAGAGATGAGGCACTCAAGACTGTTGAAACGTAAAATAATACATTTTATTTAATATCACCACTCATAATGCATGCAGTCAGTGGATGACAACATATCTGTCTAAATAACATGGGCTATTTATTAGATAGTTTTTAATTAAGCTTGAAACCATATGAGCCTAATTACTGTAAGAGCCTAAGTGCATCATTATAAAGTCACCTTTGGGTTGACAAAACAATATGCTACAAGGTTCTTTTAAAACATATCATGAAGCTAATTAACAAAATCACATTAGTTTTCGCAATACCAACACATTTTGGCAGAAAGTGATTTCTAGACCAATGTAATCTTATTAACTACCTCATGCCATTTTCTAAAATACCACATACAATAACACATTTGGGCAAGATATTGTGTGCAATAAAATTGAAAAATGCAATGCTACCTCCCCCCCCCCCCCTTTTTCTTTTTTTTAGAGAAAACAAATAAATATCAATGATTGTGTCACTTTGACAGCTACCACCCATTTTTATTTCAAAATATTTTTCTTAATGGGAAAATATGGATAGTCTTAATCCCTAAAAATTGAATCACAAAATGATAATTGTGCAAAGAAATCATAATGTACAACAATCAAAGTCAAATTTTGAATGTGATTTAGCGACAAAAACAATATGGATAGATTAGGCATATATGACAAGTTACAAACAATATCCAAATAAGCATATATTTATAAAAGAATGCTCATAACAAGTTACAAAATTAATATGCATCCTAAAACACTTTTACAGAGAGAGTACATATATGCATAGATCATATAAGAGACTGAATATTTACTAGAAAATTTTCTTACAATAAAAATTTACTGTAACCCCTCGAAAAATGTGTAAACATTTAAAATTATAAGACAGTGTCTTATGATGGTACTAAAATTTTTCAAAAATCATAGAAAAATTTAATATGCGTTAATAAATACTGGAAAAAGAAACAAACAAAAAAGTGATTTTACGAATCCACATGCTCTGCACGAGCCACCATCTGCACGTGGGCTTCGTCTTGGCTGGAGGTGAAGTCATCTTCAACCTCCAGCTGGGTTTTCCTATGCCTATGGGTCTGTTTTTCGGGTCTATGGGTTCTCTAAATAGGGTTTTCTCAATTTCTTATGATTTTGGAGTCAAAAACCAAAATTTATTTAGGGAAAAAAATATTTAGAACCCGAAAACACATATATGGTGTTTTAAAACAATGAGTATCAATATTTAATATAGATTTTCAACATTTAAAAATGGGTATGAGCCCTAACTTTTGTAAAACACAAATTCGAGACAAAAGGAATAAATAGAAGCATCTGCAACTAGTAGACAACATCCCATAAACTTGCTTTGATAAATATTTGATGAATTAAAACAATGTTTCAATTATTAATAAGGGAATAATTTTTTTTCATCAAATAGAGTCAAAAAATTAAAAGGTTTAATTAAATCCTTAAAACATAATAAAAAATTTCGATCAAAATATCAAAAGAACAAGGAAATTGAGATGAATAAAATCCCTAACATTTTGAAAAATTTCAACAAACTAATTTCGACAAATTTGATTAATGGTATTCGGATTGTATAGGAAAAAAAATTTGAAAAATCCAAACTGATGAACAGGTTTTTTTTTGTTTTTTTTATTTATTTTTATTTATTTTTTATATATATATATACGAAGGATTCTAATCCTAATATGTTGGCTCTGATTCCAATTGTTGTATATAATATAAATATTGCTAAGAAAGAATCACAATCACAAATCATAGTTTAGAAAATATACCTATAAAAGACATGTTGAAAACAAATCTTGATACTCCACAATTTTAGCAACCAAATATTCCCCTCCTTGCTCCTTACAAAAGTATTAGCTTTCAATGGGGCAAGCCAATACACACATATGGAGAGGAGAGGGGACCTAGTCATATATAGAAAACTTTTGGAGTCCTCTCATTAGAGGCTCTAATTTCCAGAACAAAAAACCCTTAAGCTTCTTAATAGGGTTTAGGAAATTTCCAGAATAAAACTTTTAAGCTCATACGTTATTTACCACATTAAAATAGGATATAATCTTATATTACTAAGGTGCAAAAAAATCCCAAATGATCACTCAACGTATTAGGTTTAACCAAAGTACCACTATGAGTTATATATTTAACCTGTTTTTATAAAACACAAAATATGCAATCAAATGAAGCACATATTTTGAAAATATTCTAACAATTCTGACTAAATGGAGTGAATGTTGAAATTGAAAAAAATACATAAATCAATTTGATTTAAGGGATAAATAGCAGGGCTAGTTTGATATCCAATCCAATCCAAAATAAAGTTTTAGTACTTCTTATCCCATTTGGTTACAGAAACACTCTTAATCCGTCTCATTTTATCTCATATTATTATTATAACTTTTTCAAATTTTCATACAAAATATAATAAACAATTTAACTTTTTTCGAATTTCAAAACAATATATAATAATATTAAAAAATAATATTTTAATAATATTTTATTTAACTTATCCAAATCATCTCATTTCATCTATCTTATTATTCAAACCAGAGTGAATTGATTCCTCATCACAAATGATATTAATTTTCTTCCAGGGGCCCGTCATAAATTCAATAGTTGTCAGCATCAGTCCTCCAGGGGCAGTCCTCCAGGATTGCCCATTCTAGTTGCATGTGTAAAATAATATCATTTTTCTGACTTTTTTTTCAATCGATCCACATGAAAAATAGATTAGTAGCAGTCCTTTCATTGGGAGGAATTTCTGCAATCACGCATCTGAAAGGACACTCTCTTTGAATCAAAGTAATTTTGAACTTCGTTTCCTCAGATTTGACATTTGATTTATGGAGGATGGTCCTTGAGCTAGAACTCATGTGCAAGCACATGGGTGAAAGTCAAAAACACGGTAAAGTGGTTGTGAATGAAAATGATATGCAGATATTGGCATTAAAAACCTGGCTACAACTGAAAAATAAAGAAGATGGAAGGTGACATAAACAAATTAAATTTGCTTCTCATTCATGTCAATTAAATTTGCTTTCTTTCAGGAAAGACAAATCCTAAGATGCCACTTTTCCTTCTGCATGCACCCTTCTGGAAACTTCCCCTTCCCTCTAACATAGTAAAAGTCTCTGAATTTACACTTATGTTGTGCAGAGAGAGGGCTGAAATGAGAGGGAGAGAGAGGGTTAGTATTAAAAGAGACAACAACGCATGAAACAAACAAGCACTGTAGTCAATTACCTACTGCCATTGAACTTTGAACCTCTGCAACCTTAGAAGTAGAAGTTTCCCACTGATTTTCTAGGGAAAAAAAAAATGGCAAGACCGAGAATTTCAACAGGTCAGGGGTGTGAGTGTAATTTGGTTAGGGACCCAAAAACATTCTGAAATGATTAAACATATATGTACTGATCTTCCCACCTTGTCATTCTATTCAAGTACCTGCCTTTTGACCAATAATTAACGACAATTAAAAGTCTTCCACACGAGGATAAGCAATCATGAAAGAAGGATAATCTTTCATTGTGAGCGTCCTCTTAACATCTATAAATCTCCCTGTTTCATCTGACCAAACAAAAACATATACACACAAAACAAAAACATATACACACGCCCCACCAAGCATAGAAGATGTCATCAGTTCTCAATCATCTCTTTGATCTTTCGGAACAGATATGTTACGTGCAATGTGGTTTCTGCACGACCATTTTACTGGTACATACATACATACACACTTCTAGTTTCCGCCTTCTTTCACGGCCTTCTCTTTCATTTTTCTTTCTATTCATCTGTCTATATATAATGCAGGTAAGTGTGCCATGTAGCAGCTTGTCCGTGGTGGTAACAGTGAGATGCGGCCACTGCACGAGCCTCCTCTCTGTCAATATGACCAATGCTTCTTTCTTACCTCTCCATGTTTTAACCTCTTTCAACCATGTAGAGGTATATAAGATTAGTGATTGCTACGGTCTACGGTCTTTCTTTGATTGTTTCGACTATATATCCGTTGTCTCAGGGTCTAAATAAGTACTTATTTACATGTGAGAACTGCTTTGCAGCCAAATCCAGAGGAAAATGATGCACAGAAGGTCTTGGACCGGCGCAGCCCATCCATGGTGGCCGCTTCTGACCATGAGGAAGAGGATGTTATCTCCGTGGATCACATCGTTAACAAACGTAAGGCCCTTTATTTACTTTTCTTATTTTCTTATATATTTGAAAATGATGAAAAACTAATTAAGAGATTCTATTTGGATTGGATTCTGTACAGCCCCTGAGAAGAGACAACGAGCTCCATCAGCTTATAACCGCTTCATCAAGTAAGATTTTCATCTTTAATTTAACTCCTCTAGTTTAGCTCAAATATTATAAATATGGCGCCTTTGAGTAATGAATATTAAATTGTAACAGAGAGGAGATCAAGAGGCTTAAGGCTGAGAATCCAAACATGGCTCACAAGGAAGCTTTCAGCACAGCTGCCAAAAATGTATGCTCTAGAACCAAGAACTGCGGTTTATATACTGTACAACATGATGAAACTGAAGAAAAAAAATGCAAAGAATATTTGAATTTCAAGTGAGGTTTAAACTAATTGCTGGACATGTTAAACTATTTTGATCAGTGGGCTCATTGCCCTGCATTTCAGTCCAAAGGAGATCATGAAGATCACTATAGCCAGAGTACTGAGGAAAACATGGCTATAATTGGGACTCTCATGAGGTAAAGAGCACTTCAACTAATCGAATATCATGATCATCATGAGCAGTTTCTTCCCACGTTATTCACGAGGATTGCCGATATTGGTCAGCTTTTTCTTCTGAGCAAATTCAATCGGTTAAAATGTAGGGTTTGTTATAACATGTTATGATATGTCATGATTAATCATGCATCATGATCATCAGATCGCATGTTGGAGGTTAAAAAGCAGATGTTTCTTTTAATATAACCGCGCGCCATCATTTAAGGCCGTTTCGTATGTATATCATTAATTTCCAGGAACATTTTGTTTAGCTTTCTATTTGTCATGATTTGGAGGAAGGTATGATCACCATGCATAAATATATATATATATTTATATTCATGGAGATCTGATCTGCTGATCAATATGAAATCCCGAATTTTGTTTGGAATATTTCTTTTAGTTATGGCTTTTGGTTCCATTTTTTCAGTTAAGTCCATATTTGAAAGAGATACGCACGTTGGCATGCATCAAGTTCTCATGATCATCTCATGATGAACAACATCGATCCATGTCTATGTCTATGTGTCCACAAGTTTATGAAATCACCGCTTGTTTTAAAAGCTTAAACTAATTGAAAGATATAGATTTTATTATTTATTTTATATCCAAACACTCTGCCTCACGTGTGGGCTATACTTTTCTTCAATGGGTGACCCAACACGTAAAATATTTAATTAAATGGGATAAACTGTAAAATCAGGATTCAAATTTAGGACCTCTACTCCGATATATCATATAAAAAATTTATGGGCTTAACTTATCTCTTATATAATTGGTTTTATGATATGAGTTAGGCCCATAAATTTTGTTCATGATATTAGAGCCAACCACAAGACAAATGAGAGCCCACACTACTTACCCCGTGATAAGAACCAGAAAAAAATATTGGCCTGCACATGAGGGGAGGTCTTGAATAATCTCACATTACTTGTCTCTGATACCATATAAAATCACCACTTGTTCTAAAAATTTAAACTGATAAAAAGTGATAGATTTTATTATTTATTTTATATATTAACAAAATTTGTGTGCGTTCTCTTGTGTGCTAAGGATGACGTGGTGAGGAAAATGATTTGTATTATTTCAAAACCTACAAGTTTCGTGTAAATTTTTTCGGAAAAGAGAAATTCACTCGAAAAAACCAATTTTTGTAGAAGACTTTACACATGATCTTAAATTTATAAGTAATATGAGTTCGCGTACGTATTACGTACTCGTCCAAACTTTTTGAATATGACGAAGGTGGTGGTCACTTTCTGGCATGTGGTGCGTCCTTAGTTTGAGGGAATTCTAAGTTCTAACGTGGCAAGGTTTCATGAAGCCTAGCTAGTTACTGTTCGTACGTCTTTGTAGAATTGATGATGCATGCCAGCCATTGAAATGATTTCAGCAGTGGTGCGTGACTTTCTGCTATAA
>QEOT01009670.1:233960-278293 GCA_003123785.1 Pterocarya stenoptera | reverse complement strand
TTGATGCAGGAAGGTGCCATAGTCGATATGAGCAAAATGTTTGTTCAGACTTATAAGTTGGCTGAAGAGTGCATTAAAACAAACTACTATGGCGCCAAAAGAATGATTGAAGCATTTGTTCCCCTCCTTCAGTTATCCAATTCACCAAGGATTGTCAATATTTCCTCTTCCAATGGAACCTTGAAGGTATAAAACAACTACAGATATATTTGGGCATGCAGCATCCAGCTTGCTTATATTGAAGTTGTCTATAAGTTTTTAAATGGGTTTGAATCGAAAGTAGATATTATAAGTAAAGTTGGTCTTTGTAAACATCCATGTGTACCATTTTTAGTCAATACCATTTATTGAAAATAAGTAATGTTTTATACAACGCTTTCGTCCCATTTTCATCCCACTATGTAAGAATCATTCCAATAGTGATAAATGTGCCACATTTTATATAGTGAAATGAAAGTGAGATTATAGTATAGCGTATAGAATTTTCCATTGAAAATTGTCCAAGTTAAGTTTCATCTATTTTGGAAGGGGTCATATCTTTTGCAAAATGGTAGAGATATAAGGGAAGTCCAAGTTAGGCATAGACGATACTTCAAAATGATTAGTCAATACTACAGTTGGCGTCTTTCCTAATAATTTAGATTGTCTTTTCGGACCTATGGCATTTTTAAACCACTCCAATCTTTTATATATATATATATTTATATATTTATACATACATCTGTGATCCAATTCCCCATTAATTCAAACGCAAGTTTCCATCTTGTGATTCAGAATGTACCAAACGAGTGGGCCAGAGGAGTGTTGGGGGATGCCGAAAGACTTACAGATGAACGAGTGGACGAGGTATTGGGAGAGTATCTGAAAGATTTCAAAGAGGGACGCTTGGAATCCAAGGGCTGGCCGACTGCCTATGTGGTTTCGAAAGCAGCTGTGAATGCCTATACCAGAATTGTGGCAAAACAATATCCCGCTTTTCGAGTCAATTGCGTCTGTCCTGGCTATGTCAAGACAGAAATGAACCAGTACAATGGCTTGCTAACGGTTGAAGAAGGTGCTGAAAGTCCTGTAAGGTTGGCACTGCTGCCAAACGACGGTCCATCTGGTCTCTTCTTTGTTCGGAATGAAGTGTCCACTTTCGACTAAGGATTCTATGCCTATTTGTATTTCTACAGTCTCATCAGAAAAACAGGAGAATAAAGGAGCGATCCCTTTTCATCAATAAAAGACAGAAAAGTGATTCGTACATGTAATGAGTATGAACTTTCATTTCCAGGTCCGGCAACACAGGCATCTGAAATGGAGCCAATGAATTTTCTGGCCACCGCTCAAGGTGGCAGCAACCACCTGGATCCGGAGCAGCAGTACTGTGTTAGAAACGATAAGTGAAAAAACAGAACAAAAGTGAAATCAATCACAGATTCACACACTACACAAGATTTATGTGATTCCGCTAGGTTTATGTGGTTCAGTCTACGTTCACAGAATTATAGAAGATTTTATTTCGGATTTTAATAACAAAAACAATAAAAATACCTACAAAGGGAAATACAATCCATTTTGGATCGATCCAAAATGGGTTAAAGATTTTTTGTAAAGAAAACTTTTGTCAGGTGGGATCATCAATCTGACCGTACAAACACAATCAAGCTTCATATGAAAAGGGTCCAATACCGGGACTCCAACCAACAATTAAATTAAATTGTATTTTTAACTACTGTTTCTTAGGAGAGGTTTAAATTAAATTGTATTTTTAACTACTATTTCTTAGGAGAGGTTTGAAAAGTGAATTGAGATGAGACGAGATAAAAGTTAAAAATTAAATAAAATATTATTTGGATATTATTTTTATTTTAAAATTTGAAAAAATTGAATTGTTTATTCTATTTTATATGAAAGTTTGTAGAACTTGTAATTATTATATGAGATGATATGACATGAGTTTGGATTCAGTTAGGATGAGTTTTTGAATCCAAACTCCCTTAGAGAGGTTCAGTGGTGGTCACCACTCAAGCTACGGCCGGAGTAGTGATCGGAAGGTGTAACTCTTTTATAGATTGAAAGATGAGATGAGTTGAGATGATTTGTAAATAGTAAAAAACTTTGTGAGTTAGAATTTATGAATGAAGTAAGATGAGTTGAAATTATCTCAACTTACCTTTAAATCCAAACCGACTAAACTTAAGATTGGAGGATGTAAAATCAAGATTTTACGCTGAGTACCGAGCCAAACTACTCGCTAATGTCTCGTCCACCCAATTTTTATTATTTGAATGTGCTCAAAAGTTGAAACAAAGAACTTATTAAATAAGAGGTTATATAAAGAGAAACGTTGGAAAAATCTATAAAATTGGATTCCTGCATGAATCAAATAGTGATCTCGCACTAGGTCATGTTGGAATGTTACATCTCATATTGAAAGCATGGAATTAAAAAGGAAAGAAGAAAGACTTAAAATAGATAGAAAGTCAGAAGAGAAGAGTTAGTTATTTTAGTTTATTCTATTATTATATTGTTGATGTACTACAAATAGGACTCAAGTCTAAATATTTCAATCAATTCACTTCAATTTTTACCAACTTCACTTGCCTTCTCTATTTTCGATACTTTTTGGCTCTCATCAAGTTTAGATTCAAGACTTCATTTGATTCTCAACATGATATCAGATTGAAAACCTAAAAAGCTTCCGCAACCTAAATTGATTCATTTCTCAAATTCTGCCTTGCGAAATTCTGCTTTTGAATTCTTGCATCGATTATCTTCAAGTTTTCCTGCATTTTCTTGAACAAATTCTTGAAAATGAGTTCTAGCTATCCTCCTGTCAATCCTTCTCCTGTTAATCCTTCTCCATTTAATTCTTTTCCTTTTAATCATCCTCCCATCAATCCTTCAGATGATTCCTCAAGTCCATATTATCTACATCCAAGCAACAATCCTGGTGCTCTGTTAGTATAAGAAATCTTCAATAGAGAGAACTATGTTGCATGGAGTCGTTCGATAGTCATTGCATTGACAGTCAAGAACAAGGTACAATTTAGAGATGGTTTAATTGTTCCTCCCTCTACTGATTAACTCGTTAAATACACAGCATGGTTAAGAGTAAATAATCTGGTTCTTTCTTGGTTGATGAATTCTATTTCAAAAGAAATATGAAATAGCTTATTGTTTGTGGTATCTGTTGTTGATCTTTGGAATAAGCTTAAAGCCAGATATCTCAGGAGTGATGGACCAAGGGTTTTGCATCTTGAGAAATCTTTGAGTTGCATCAATCAGGGTACTTCATCTGTTACTGAATATTTCAGTACCTTTAAGACCCTTTGGGATGAGTACATCAACTATAGGCCATTTCCAACATGCACATGTGGAAAGATGACAACATGCACTTGTGAACTTTCTACAAATCAGACAGCAATATGATTATGTACTCAAATTCCTGGTGGGGCTAAATGATTCTTATGCGTCTATCAGAAGCCAATTGCTGCTAATGGTTCCATTACCAAGCATGTCTAAGGTTTTCTCTCTACTGCTTCAAGAAGAAAGTCAGAGGTAACTTATAAATTCTGCTACATATAATGAGATGCATGCTTTGATGGCAAAGCAATTCAATCAGCAGAATTACCAGCCGAAATCTTTCAAAGATAAACCAAAGAATTTTGCCCTACATTGTACTCATTGCGGCTATAATGGTCACACAGTAGACAAATGTTTCCAACTTCATGGTTATCCTCCTGGCTAGAATGGACCAAAAGGAAGAAGAAATGTGACTGCTGCTCATGCTGCCATTACAACTTTAGAAGTCTACAATCAAAGTAGTATTGAGCAACAAAAGTTTTGTTTCACCCCAGAGGAATTTAACAAACTAATGGCGCTTGCAAATTTAGCACAACACAATTCTTCCAACTAGAATAATCTGCAACGAGCTGTTAACCTGGTCACCACCTCTCATTTTTCTAGTAAAGTGCGACCTACACCTAAACCAACTCTATTTTCATGTAATTCTGTTATTTCTAGGTCAGATTCTAATTTATATTGGATTCTTAACACGGGTGCAACAGATCATATGATCTGTTCACCAGTTTTATACCATTCTACAGTACCTAAACCAATTAATGCATCCATAAATCTTCCTAATGGTATTACAATTCCAGCTACACACATTGGTATTGTATGTCTCTTAGATTCCTTACTTTTACATAATGTCTCTTACCTTCACTGCTTCCCATTGTCTTTTATAAGACCAATCAATGGAGAAGAGGATTGAGATTGGTCTTGAAAAAGAAGGACTTTATCATTTGACTCAAGCTTCAGCAAAAGCTAAAACCTGCAATTCATTTCAGTTTAATTTTGTACCTTTTGCTTTATCCTCTATTCACAAACAATTAGATATATGGTATTGTAGATTAGGACATGTATCTAGTTCAAGATTACAGTCCCTTAAACAGATTGAATCTACTATCACTCTTGATTGTACAAATGTTTTAACATATGTCCTTTAGCAAAGCAAATAAGGCTTCCTTTTTCTGTATCACATAATAATTCCAATAAAAGTTTCGATTTGATCTATTATGATATATGGGGTCCTTTTGGCATTTTTTCTTATTCTAGTTTAAGGTATTTTTTTTTAACTATAGTCGATGATTTCACAAGGTGTACGTAGGTATACATGATTAAAGCTAAATCAGAAGTGCCATTTTTAATCAAAACTTTCTGTAAAATGATAGTTAAAATACTTAGGACAGTTGAAATACTTCATTGGCTTGGAAGTTGCAAGCCCAAAACTGGTATCTCGTTATGCCAAAGAAAGTATACACTTGACATACTTGAAGACACTGGTTTAACTGGATCAAAACCTGTTGCCTTCCTTATGGAATCTACCCTCAAGTTATCAGCAAATGATACCAATTTATATGAAGATCCATCAGGTTATTGAATACTTATTGGCAGATTACTTTACTTAACTATCACTAGGCCTGACTTAATCTATTCTATACAAGTACTTAGCCAGTTTTTAGCAAAACCTGCTGTCAGTCACCATCAAGCAGCCACTCGAGTATTGAGGTATCTAAAGGCCACACTAGGGCAAGGTCTCTTTTTTCCATCCACATCAGATTTTCAATTAAAGGGCTTTTCAGATAGGGATTGGGCAGGATGTGTAGATACTCGAAGGAGTGTCACTGGTTTTGCAATTTTTCTTGGCAACTCATTGATTTCATGGAAATCAAAGAAACAAGTTACAATCAGTCGATCATCTGCAAAGGCAGAGTACCTAGCCCTTGCAACAACAACATGTGAAATTCAATAGTTTTTGTATGCCTTGCAAGACCTGGATATCAATCATTCACAATCAACTTTGCTATATACTAACAGTAAATCAGTAATGTCCGTAGCCACAAATCCAGTTCAGCATGAGAGAACAAAACATATCCAGATTGATTGCCATCTAATTAGAGAAAAGTTGCAGCAGAATGTTATTAAACTCTTCCATATTCCATCGAAATTACATCTAGTAGACATATTTACAAAGGCTCTCAGATCTCTACTTTTTCATCATAATCTTTGTAAGATGAACATCATTAACATCCATGTTCATCTTGAGGGGGTGTTGGAGTGTTACATCTCATCTTGAAAGCATAGAATTAGAAAGGAAAGAAGAAAGACTTAAAATAGATAGAAAATCAGAAGAGAAGAGTTAGTTATTTTAGTTTATTCTAATATTATATTGTTGATGTACTATAAATAGGACTCAAGTCTGATGTAAATATTTCAATCAATTTAGTTCAGTTTTTACCAACTTCACTTGCATTCTCTATTTTCGATACTTTTTTGCTCTCATCAGGTTCATATTCAAGACTTCATCTGATTCTCATTAGTTCACTTACAAATTGATTCATGAGGGAAATCAAGTTCAGTTAAAACTATTTTAAAAATAACTTTGATTCACAGTTTTAAATACCGTACTGTACCGGTCGGTATTTTTCGTACCGGCAACTGGTCCGGTACATGTATGGTATGTGTTTCGTACTGGATGAAATACCGGCCGTACCGGTCGGTGCCGGTCATACCGGTCGATATTTTGGCCTGTATCGGCCTGTGTACTGGCCGATATTTCAACCTTTAATTTTTTTTTTATTTTTTTTTATTTTTTTAAACTACAGACTCATTTTTTGACTCCCAATTCAGACTAGACTATTTATAATTTATATATCTATGTATTTATATATAATTTATTCATATATAGATTATTATTTTGAAATATAATTTATATATATTTATATATATAATTTATTCATATATCGACTATCTCAAAATGATATACGAAACGGTATTGATATTAAAATATTTCATTTCAATACTTTAACCAGTATGACATTCGATACAATATTCAAAACATTCATTTGATATTTTAATTTTTTAACGGAATAATAAATGAAAACAATTTATATATTTTATATCTAAAACGAGAATCACTCGCTTCCAAGTCTGTCTCTGGTTGCAAGACGCACACGTTGCCAGAGAATCCCCAGATTCTTTATTTCTTCGGAAGTCCAGATTTTACCAATCCTAGGACGAGGTAAATCTGTCTGTGCTGAGTTCACGTTATCCATTTTCTCAATCGAAGTCCCAACTATAATCATCAATGGCTGAATCAACAAAGAGGTAACTTCTTCAGCCCTTCGATGGTGTCTTTAAACTTTCAGTCACACCCCCCAACCACCTGTATAACACCCATCTCTCCCATTTTCTTTTGGGTGTTTTGCTTTTTCAGATATGCAGTTGTTACAGGGGCGAATAAGGGGATTGGGTTTGAAATAGTTAGACAGTTAGCTTCAAACGGGATCGTAGTGGTGTTAACAGCAAGAGATGAGAAAAGGGGTCTTGAAGCTCTCCAGAAACTGCAACACTCAGGTCTCTCAGATCAAGTGGTTTTCCATCAGCTTGATGTGTCTGACCCTGCTAGCATTACTTCTTTCGCAGATTTCATCAAAACCCAGTTCGGGAAACTTGATATCTTGGTATATATCATTCAAAGCTGATTTCTTTATCTACTTTTTCAATCTTCCTGAGCATCACGAAATTTGTTAAGTATCCTTCATGACAAGGTGGGACAGTTAGTTGAATTTTGATATCTTGTAGGAACTCGTTGACTTCTTGTCTTAGTTATTATTGTTTTTTTTATTATTATTATTTTGCGTCTCTCTTCCAGTATGAACCTTTTTCATGGGGGGAAATTTTGCCTTTTGCACTTGAATTGCGCTTGAATGATCTCTGGTTTTCAATTTGTATCCCAAATGATTACTTATCAAAAAACAAATTTGTATCCCAAATGATAAAGTTTGATAACTGACAGCCTAAACTACAACTTCTAGTAATTTGTTATTACAGGTGAGATTGATACGAAGGGTGTAGGTACGAAGACAATTCTGCTGTTAATGAAATTCATATGATCTTGATACATTAATGGTAGAACTAACAAATGTGGCTAATCAAATTTATTATAATAGCTAATTATGCACTTCAGATTCCTGATAAAATTAAGGTAAATCTTGTAATTAAGTCCTTATGGGTTAGAAATCCTTTAAATAACAGGAGGGATTCGATATCTTTTCCTGCCTAAATAAAATAGCTCATGTAGACAAAAGGAATGATGAAATGTCGAAACTATGTGCAGGTGAACAACGCAGGGATTGGTGGAGTGAAACTAGATGCTGATGTTGGGGTAAGTACTTGTGAATAGTTAACTTATACCGGCTACAAGTGTCTTTTCACAGTTTTTTCTAACAACTCTTGTTTGAATGCCATGGTTGCATTCCATCTTTTGTTTTTATTTAATTTTTAATTTTTATTTTAAAAAAGTGAACAGTAACCTTTAATTTTATAAATAGCCCTCACTTATCATGGTTCGACTCCATATTGTTGTTTATATTAGAGTTTCTGTGAAGAATTAAGGACAATCAGATTCTGCAAAGCACTAACATGGAAATGATTTTTACGTTTTATATCTTTTGTTAAACACCTACTTTTCCTTGAGAAAACTTGGCATCTTTTAGGCTCTGTTTTATAGCCTTTTGGAGAGTGATTTTCTCTTTTCTCCATAGATTGCTGCAGTCTACCATGGTCTTCACAGTACTTGGTGATAGTAACCTAGGAGATTGACTTCTTGGTGCTGCTGCAGGCAGGAGCTGGAATTGATCGGAGTAAACTAATTCAGAACTATGAGTTAGCAGAAGAATGCTTGCAAACAAACTACTACGGTGCTAGAAGAATGGCTGAGACACTCATTTCTGTCCTTCAATTGTCCAGTTCACCAAGGATTGTTAACATTTCATCGTCCATGGGGAAGTTAGAGGTATGAAAGTAGCACATTCTACCTATAGAAAGACATTGTTAGCACCTTCTAAAGAAACTTGACAGAGTTTTACATTACTTTGGAAGGCTTGAAATTGAGGCAAGTTGGAGCTCTAGCAGATAACTCAACTTGAATTTTATATCATTGTAAAATGGGTGAAATACAGACCAAATTATTTGTTAATTCATCTCGTTATCTGATCATGCTGAGTCGACCAGTCAAAAATTATTTATTAACTTGATGAATTCACTTTGGGAAAATGCTGAAAAGTGACTAATCTTTTGGATTATTCAGCTTTTGTACGTTATGTTATTTATCTTATATTAGTTTATTTTTTAAAAAAACTTTTTTGCTTGTCTGTTTCAGAGCATTCAAAATAAATGGGCTGAAGGAATTTTACGTGATGCTGAAAACCTTACCGAAGAAAAAGTGGATGAGGTGTTGAAGGAGTTTCTAAAAGATTTTAAAGAAGGTTCTCTGGCATCCAAAGGGTGGCCAACTTTTCTATCTGCCTATGTAGTCTCAAAAGCAGCCATGAATGCCTACACAAGAATCCTGGCCAAAAAGTATCCAAGTTTCTGCATCAACTGTGTCTGCCCTGGCTTTGTCAAGACAGATATGAATCGAAACACTGGCATATTACCTGTTGAAGAGGGTGCTTCAAGTCCTGTGAGGTTAGCCCTGCTGCCCAATGGCAGTCCTTCCGGCCTCTTTTTTGTTCGGAAGGAAGTGTCTTCTTTCTGAGCATTTCAATAAAATACATATAGCCTTTGTACGATAGTAAATACAAAGAAATGGAAAGGCTATCTAAATATCAGTACTTTCAATTGGAGTAGCTGTTATATTTATACTGAATTACATGTTTATTCAAGTGTTGCTGCACTTGATCCAAAACTGGGATGAAGTTTACAGGTTTGATGAATATCTATATTTGTTAGGTTCGGTTATCAGGTTCTTTGTCACATTGTTGTTGTGCTTCAGCTTCTCATCCTTAATAGTTTTATCGTAAGTCATCTGTCACCTTGGCTGGTGTTGATGTTTATTGTTAGATCTACCTGAAAGAAAAAAAATATTTTACAATGTGCCATATCATATTAAACCATATCAGTCCATAACGTTACTTTTTAAAGATTTTTTTTGGGTCAAGCATTTTTCAAAAAGAACATAAGTTTAGACAAAAAAAATCAGCATGTTCATCGACCTAAATAAAGATGCTGGACATGATTTATAAATTATAATTCTCTCTTCTGATAGTTGATCACCTGACCGCTAATCAGTTTTCCCAATCTTCAAAATTAATTGATTATTATCAACAAATTAATGAGATGCAATCATTGGAATTGAATGAAAAAAGGAAAATAAAGTATTGATTTTCAAATTATAAATGTCAAAGTGAATACTAATATTTATTTCCAAATTTTATTCAAATGCTTATAACTATGGTGGGATTCTTCTGTAGCACTCTGCCTGAAATTCTTCTAGTGCAAGAGCTACCTCATTGACAGCAGATCACACCCATATGCATACATGTGTATACGTGTACTAGTAGGGACTTCACATGTAAGGCACATATGCCCGGTTGGAAATTCTATTACTATTATCATACTGATATGAACAGAAAATGGATTCGGTACATAGAGGGTGAGTAAAGGATTAAGGTAAATAAAGCATCGTATAGCTCCATGGATAAAGTTCTCGATTTGTATTCTTGTAATATTTCATGTAATATCGAACAACTAACATGTGTTCTACAAGCAAAGATCCTTACCAAGGTGGGGAGGATATGGGTGTAATGTTAGATGCTTTGTTTTTTTATGCAACTCTCGTTTTCCAAGCCCACTCCTCGAGACTCATTTGAGAGGTTTGGGACATCATCCCTTTCCTCGGCAACGAGTGAATCAATAGAAGTATTGGAGGTTGGTGGGGTAGAGCGCATCTCCCTCCTGCTCCAAGCCAAGTGTTAGCAATGTGTATGTGATTGGGGCTAGCCTTTACTAAGCAGTGGTCGAGCACATATCTAAGCTGACGCCCTCTTGTGTTACACAATCGGGGTTAGCCTTTGCCAAGCAACTGTCAAGCACAACACTCGCCCTCTTGTGTTTCTATAGTGGCGGCCTTTTCAGATGAGCTTATACGAGGAAAATCTCATGGCTGTTGGGTGAACAAAACCATGCACAGTGCTTGTGAATTGCAGTGCCGAGGCACCTCTTGTGTGCATGGTGTTCGCCACATTACGTGCATGGTCATACCCATCTAGACTTGAATGCAGTTCTCCACGGTAGCGGGCTTTGTGTTTTTCCATGTTTGGCACTACGAGTGAGCCCCAAGCTAGCACTCCTGGTTCTAGTCACGACAAGCTACAATGAGCAAGCATGAAGTTTGCTCTGTGGTTCTCTAGGGCGGCGGGCTTCCTAATCACTGTGTTTGGCACTGAGAGCGAGTCTCAAGCTAGCTCTCCTAGTTCCAACCAAGATAAGCTACAATGGGCAAGCATGAATTTTGTCTCGTGGTTCTTTTGGGTCGCGGGCTCCTTGCCCATCACCATGTGTGGTGAGTTATCGTGGGCAAGCCCTGTGCTTGCCCACCTTCTCCCTTGGGCAGCGAGCTCCTCACCTGCCCTAGGGAATTCTTCTTTGTTGGCAAAATCATTGCCTACGGGGAGCTGGGCACTATACTTCGGGCCGTTGACTGCCACCAGGAGTGGAAAGCTCGTGCTTCTAGCTGTTGCCACCTTGGGAAGTGACGAGCTAGGCAAAATGGCACTCCACTAGGAGTGGCGAGTTGGGCAACGACTAAGTGCCCTTAGTCATTGCCTACCACTAAGGGTGGCAAGCTGGGCAATGTGTTGCTTGTCGTTGCCTGCCATGGGAAGTGGCAAGCTGGCCAGCATGCCTCTAGTGGTTTCCCTCCATAGGAAGCAACAAGCTGCATTGGTCAAGCCCAGCAGTTGCCCACAAGCCCATGGGTGGCTAGCATGATTCGTTTTGCCAACTTCTAGTACATATGGCGGTGAGGAATTGGAGGGAAAACCTTTGTCGTCTCTATCTGGCCATCTAGCGTGGTGGTCGGACTCAGATTGCACCACATTAGGGGGTGGCATGAAGCAAGCTTGCGCTTGTGAGTTTCCAAGGTGTATGGAGACGTGCAGTACACCATGGAGGCAAGGCATTGTTGGAAGGACCTACCATCTTTATCTGGCCATCTGTCAAGACGAGCAAATTCACATGCTGCGTAAGGGGGTGGTGGGCAGCATGCCCGCCCTCAAGAATCTATTGGGTGCACGACGGTCGCAGCTTATGGATGTCCCAACCATTGATGCTAAAGATTCTTATCTACTGCCTGAAAGTACATATATAGAAAAATGAGCTTTAGGGGAGATGTTCAATCGTAAAAAGATTACCCCATTGGGGCCTTTCAGTAGGATTTTGTTGGTGCTCTTATCTTTTAGAGTGAGTTTGATTGAATGACGACAAGATCATTATCCTCGACATCATCATCCTTTTCTCGAGCCATATTGAATGACGACAAGACTAAGGAAAAAGAGTTGAGATAGAACGATTGAGGTCCAAGGAAAAATAGTTGCTGACCCGATTAGATTAAGCAACAGATCTTGAGGCGAGATTAGAAGAGAACATGCAGAGGAGACTGGGGATGGAGGTACAAAAAGCTGTGCTTGAACAGTTGCAGTTAATTATGTCTCAAAACTCTATACCACCATTGCAATCTTAAAATTTATTTATCTTTAATTGTCTTTTTATTATGATGTTCCAAAATATTTGAACAACTGTGATGTTTGAATTACAATTTCTGTAATATTAGTATTCTGTTTTTAAGTAAATTTTGTATTGTATGATTAATACCATTCGAACGTCAATTACATATATTAAATCCATTCGAACAAAAACAGACCCATTCGAACACAAAATAATGCATTCTAATGACTATCGTGAAATACATTTCGTACGTACGTTCGAACAATAAAATACTTGTTCGAACGACATTAATTTCCAAAATCCCATTCGAAAGGAACGAATTTTAAAAATAAACAGTCAGTTCGAACAGACATAATTTATGTTCAAACGTAAGTCATTTTATAAATTTATTGGTTCTATCGCATAAAATCCATTCGAACACTCCATCCGTTCCAACAAAATCAAATATGGTCTTTGTTCGAATGAATATTTTTTACATTCGAACGGTACTTGTCAATTCGAACCTATATTTTTCCATTCGAACGTATTTTTGAGACAAAAAATTTTTGTCTTAAAAAGAGTATCCGTTCGAATAGGTTTGACTGGTTCCGCCCAATTTCATCCCTAAAAATCATTTTTGAAGACGAAATTAATTTTTCATCTTCAAAAACCTTTTGAGACGGTCTTTTAGAGACAAAATAAAGAGAAAATTTTTTCATCTCCAAAACTATTTTGGGACAAAATTGGAATTTTTTGAGATAAAATTTTTTGTCTCAAAAAACCAAATCTCTTGTAGTGGTCGTTCTGAGCCAAACAGATCAATCGATCGACTAAGGTACTCTTACCTTACCATAAGATAAAAAATAGTAGTTATGCAAGTAATTTTAAGGATATGACATAAATGGGATGGGGTGAGAGTACTTCTCTTTCCTTACTTATGACTATCAAATTAATAAATAATCTCCATCTAGAGACTAGAAATTTCTGTCTATTGTTCGACTAAGCGAAAAAGTTTGTCATAGATGTGGCTCCCTCAATTGGAAATTAAAGTTCTCTTCCAACAAAGTTTTAACTTCTATTAGCTCATCTTTGAAGCCTCCGAATTTCTATGAATGGATAGCCTGGTTAAGATCATACATGCACTATAAAAAATAGTTGAACTATTGTAATATTTATATATATTGTAGATTGTGATATTCAATGTGTGAATTTATTAAATGTCGGTTTGTATTTATTTTTGTGAAGCAGTACCACAAGGGATGCCATTGGTTTAGTGGTAAGGATGAGTTATTTCAAATGGAAGCGTAGGAGTTTCAAACTTCGCAAGTGCAGTTTGATTTATTTCAAATGAAAGGATGGTTCCACATGGGCCGAATAGGCACTTTGAATGAGTGCAATGCTTCCAAATGAATTCAATAGTAAATGCACTTGAGGACACTCGAACCAATGCATACCTGAATACTAGGCTAGAAATGTCTCTGTGGTTTTTAAATGAAACATTATGTCATTTAAACTAATAATTACTACTTGTTGAGAAGTCACAAATTAAGAGTTGTAATTTTTCACAAGAGTAATTCTACATAGAAGCCACTGTAGCGGTGCACTCGTTGCACTCACTGCGTGGCTGCCGTTAGATCTTTTTTTTTTCCATCTTCTCTGTATGTGGTCTAATGATGCCACATCATGTGTGTAAAATGACTTCTTCAAATAGTGGCTTCTATCTATATTTATTCTTTTTCACAAATTGCCATTTCATTCTCTATAAATATAGGATGAAACCCACGATTTTTATAATATTTCTATTCTCTCATATTTTTCGGTCATTTACACAATTTTGTAAAGAAACTTTGAAGAAAAAAATTCTAGGTTTGCTATCTGCATGGTTAGTGACTTTGTTGTATTCAAGAAGTGAATTACTTATAACACGGTATTAAAATATTTCAAGTGAGGGCAATTATCATTTTAAAGATAATATTCTACATGACTCAAAGTTGTATTTATTTTTCAAATCATTGTATCGGTACAAATTTCTTTAACAAGTAATAGTACTTTGTTCTAAATATGTTGTTTTGAGCAAATGAGAAACACCAATTGTATATTATTATAAAATAGACTGGCTTGTTTGTTAATCATTTCCATCCACGACTAATTATTAACTACGCTCGGACTATGGGACACGGTACTATTTTCCCCTTATCACAGGGTGCTATATTATTTAAAAATAGTGATTATGTAAATACTTTTAATGATACGATATCATCTTTTTTATATATATATATATATTTATAAAAATATATATATATATGTAGTAAGGAATATATAAGTTCCTCTTCCTTAATCATAACTACCTAATAATTAACCTCCATATAGAAGCTGGTATTGTCTGACATCCCCATGCACTCTTCTTCCAATCAAGTCCTCTTCCCACTTGTTACTGTATAACTTTGTCCTAATTAAACATGCATTATATATTAAAAAAAACTCATGAGATTTAAGATCAGGGGTGGATTACTACTCCAAATTACAAAATCCTCGTAACAATCATTTTAGTGCTTGAGAAAAAAGAAACATCCAAGCCCTAGTATTCGGCCATATGTTAAGGAGAGGACAAGTACCATAAAAGGTAGTAATTTGCTGTCGTCCATCGTATGGACTGAGCAGCTAATGTTTGGAATCGCAACCTGTGTAATTGTTTCTTCACAGGTTTTTTAGACGCTTTCTTCCCATGCATGCATTAATTTGTACGTTATTGATAAACTGGAAGTCTTTCCACTTGTTGTATGTTGATTGGAAGTGAAAGTGATTGAAAATTTAAAATTTTCTTCCAACAAAGTCTTCCCACATGTTACCAAACGTGACAAAACATTTTTTTTTGCATGGTTGGACCAACAATGCCACGTTCCTCTTAAACTAATCTGTTTATAATTCAAATATAGAGAAACTTATAAGAGATTGTGACACTACAAGAAATTTGATTTTTAGGGACGAAATTAATTAGGGACGAACTAAATTTCGTTCTTAAAAGTCAGTTTTGGAGACGAATTTTTCCTGTGTGCATGGATCTTTCGATCGGCAAGTCATGATGTATGTAATTCAACAAGTGGATGTAATTTGAGCCATTTTCTTGTATGGATGTTTGATTCTTAATTAAAAATTATGGCTGAATAGTAATTTTTCAGTAACTTCCAATGAGGTATCAATTTGAATCTTTCAAAAACTTCCAGTACTTCACGACTTCTCAACTCGTTTACATTGCTGAAAAAATCCCCTTCGGCAACTGCTTCGACTTTGAAACCATAACTTTGAAAGGAGAATATTTTAGTATATCTGTAAATAATAATGAAATAATTTTTGAATAGTAGTAAAGTAATTTGAGTTAAAATTAACTTTTATTAGATCATTTGTGAAATAAAAGAAAAAAATTGAATAAAAATATTATAAAATTAAAATATTGTTTAAACCTAATTTTTTAATATAATTTATTTGGAGATTTGAAAATTTTGTATTATTTTTTTGTGTTTTGTTTAAAAATTTAAAAAAGTTGTAATAATTAGATAATGATTAGATTAAAAAGTTAAAAATTTAAAATTAAAAAATATTTTGTGTTTGAGTGATATTTGAAAATTAAATATTTGAGAATATGAGAGAATAATTTTGTATACGAATGGGGCCTTAGAATTAGAAAAGATTATTATCCATTCTTGTAATCCAAGTTTCTATCATCCAAATCACACTTAGAATTAGAAAATATTATTATAAATTTTTAATGCCCGATATATTAATAAATTATCCATGTGGCATTTTAAACTTTAATGCCCCGCATACTCTTTCTTGTGCTTTTTCATCTTCTTTTTTTTTTGTTATTTTTCAGAGACTATAAATAACCAATTTATTAGCGATATACAAATTTTAAAGATTGCACGTTTCTACATTTCTTTTGAAAAAAAATATATGAATCTAAATTCACATAAAAAAAAAAAGCACACGACTTGTATATTTAATAAAAAATACTAATATGCTGCTTGAATTTGTCCTCTCATTTTGATTGGTTATGTATTTAATTTTTTTTTATTTAATGATTAAGAAAGTGATTTTTAGTGTATTAATTTATTTTTTCTATTTTGAAGAAATATTAAAAAATGTAAAAAAACAAAAAAAGAAGATAAAAATAAAAAAGTAACTTTATACTAGCGGACACACCCAACGGTCAAAATTAATTGGGTGACAATCTAGCATGACTCATACTTTAACACGGTACCAAGCTAGCGTTAGAGCATTCTCAATGAATTAGCCAAAGCTAAAGGATAATTTTAATGAATGTAAGATGAATTTAATTTTTGACTATTCCATTCACATAAATCTCTATATTGGAATACTTATTTTTTTATTATATAATAATAAAATAATATAAAATGAATTTGGCTTTGACTATTTATATCAGATCTCTACATTAGATTATTTATTTATTCATTATATAGTAATGAGTAATTAATAATTAAAAAATATTTAATTTTTTTAATTATTAATTTTTTTAATTATTTAATTTTTTTATATTTTACTATTTTACCTATTATATGTTAATTAGTAATTATATTCTTATTAAATTATGAATTAAAAAATTATATTTTTTTAATTTTCTTTCTACAATTTGCTCCTTACAAGCAAATTTGACTTTATTTTTAAAAATACTGTAGCTAAAAGTCATTAAGCGTAACTTTGCCTTATCCATTGCAACCAACTTTTCACCTGTAATAGCTAAATGGTACTTTATTTTTACATTTGTCTATTCCCTTCAGACTGCTCTTACTAGTATAGATAATTAAAATAAGATAAACCTCCGTAAATGAGGGATGAGAAAATTGATACAACGTACAAAACATAGCATGTCAGGTTCCAAAATCTGCCTTCATTTGCCAAGAAATTTTTTTCTATCTGTCATTATTTATCGGGTAATTCTACATACAGTCGTGGAATGCGCAAACGCCATACAGTCGCTTTGAAAAGGAGTGGGGTCCGCTATTAAAAACTTAACTTTTTTTCAAGTGGGTTCCATCTTTATTTACTTTTTATCAAAGCGACTGCACGCCGCTTGCACACTCACGACTGTATTTATCATTTCTCTTTTCTATTATAAAGGCCTGCACTACAACTCAAGTGGCAGATCAACAAGTATCCCGACCTCATTACTCATTTTCTCAATCAACGTTTCAAAGTGTTAAGCATCAATGGCTGAGGCAACAAAGAGGTATTTCCTCATTCTTCAGTTTTCAGTCCTTCCATGTTGTCTTTTACACTATCTCTGATTCCTATTTGTATTTGTTTTTTTGTTTTTTGGTTGTTTTTTCCTTTTCAGGTATGCAGTTGTTACAGGGGCGAACAAGGGGATTGGGTTTGAAATAGTTAGACAGTTGGCTTCAAACGGGATCGTAGTGGTGTTAACAGCAAGAGATGAGAAGAGGGGTCTTGAAGCTCTACAGAAACTGCAACACTCAGGTCTCTCAGATCAAGTGGTTTTCCATCAGCTTGATGTGTCTGACCCTGCTAGCATTACTTCTTTCGCAGATTTCATCAAAACCCAGTTCGGGAAACTTGATATCTTGGTATATATCATTCAAAGCTGATTTCTTTATCAACTTTTTCAATCTTTCTGAACATCACGAAATTTGTCAAGTATCCTTCATGACAAGGTTGGACAGTTAGTTGAGTTTTGATTTCTTGTAGGAACTCGTTGGCTTCTTTTTCTTAGTTATTATTATTATTATTATTATTATTTTACGTCTTTCTTCCTGTATGAACCTTTTTCTTGATGCTGATGTTGGGGTAAGCATATGCAGGTGAACAACGCAGGGATTGCTGGAGTGAAACTAGATGCTGATGTTGATGTAAGTACTTTAGTGAATAGTTAAGTTATACCGGCCACAAGTGTCCTTCTACAGGTTTTTTGAACAACTCTTGTTTGAATGTCATGGTTGCATTCCATCTTTCGTTTTCATTTAATTTTTTATTTTAAAAAAAAACGAACAGTAACCTGTAATATTATCATGGTTAGACTCCATCTTGTTGTTTACATTAGAGTTTCTAAGAAGAATTAAGGACAATCAGACTCTGCAAAGCACTAACATGGAAATGCTTTTTACCTTTTTATATATATTTTTTAAACACCTACTTTTCCTCGAGAAAACTTGGCATCTCTTAGGCTCTGTTTTATAGCCTTTTGGAGAGTGATTTTCTCATTTCTCCATAGATTGCTGCAGTCTACCATGGTCTTCATAGTACTTGGTGATAGTAACATAAGAGATTGACTTCTTGGTGCTGCTGCAGGCAGGAGCCGAATATGATCGGAGTAAACTGATTCAGAATTCTGAGTTAGCAGAAGAATCCTTGCAAACAAACTACTATGGTGCTAGAAGAATGGCTGAGACACTCATTTCTGTTCTGCAATTGTCCAGTTCACCAAGGATTGTCAACGTTTCATCGTCCCTGGGGAAGTTAGAGGTATGAAAGTAGCACATTCTACCCTTAGAAACACATTGTTAGCACCTTCTAAAGAAACTTGACAGAGTTTTACATTACTTTGGAAGGCTTGAAATTCAGGCAAGTTGGGCCTCTAGTAGAAGACTAAAAACTGGAATTTTTTATCGTTGTAAAGTGGGTGAAATACTGACCAAGTTTTGGTTAATTCATGTCATTATCAGATCAAGCTGAGTCAACCAGGCAAAAATTATTTATTAATTTGATGAATTCACTTTTGGCCAATGCTGAAAAGTGACAAGTCTTTTGGATTATTCTGCTTTTGTAAGTTATGTTAATCTTATATCAGTTTATTTTTCAAAAAACTTTCTTGCTTGTCTGTTTCAGAGGATTCAAAATAAATGGGCTGAAGGAATATTACGTGATGCTGAAAACCTTACTGAAGAAAAAGTGGATGAGGTGTTGAAGGAGTTTCTAAAAGATTTTAAAGAAGGTTCTCTGGCATCCAAAGGGTGGCCAACTTTTCTATCTGCCTATACAGTTTCAAAAGCAGCCATGAATGCCTACACAAGAATCCTGGCCAAAAAGTATCCAAGTTTCTGCATCAACTGTGTCTGCCCTGGCTCTGTCATGACAGATATAAATGGAAACACCGGCATATTATCTGTTGAAGAGGGTGCTTCAAGTCCAGTGAGGTTAGCCCTGCTCCGCAAAGGCAGTCCTTCCGGCCTCTTTTTTGTTCAGAAGGAAGTGTCTTCTTTCTGAGCATTACAATAAAATACATATAGCCTGTGTACGATAGCAAATATAAAGAAGTGGAAAGGCTATCTAAATATCTGTAATTTCAATTGGAGTAGCTGTTATATTTATACTCATTCACATGTTTATTTAAGTGTTTCTGCATGTGATCAGAAACTGGGATAAAGTTTAAAGCTGAGATGAATATTTACATTTTTTAGGTTCGGTTATCAGGTTATCAGCTTCTCATCCTCGTTAGTTTTATCACAAGTCATCTGTGGCCTTGGCTGGTGTTGATGTTTATTGTTAGATCTACCTTAACGATAAAAAGTATTTTACAATGAACGTATCATATTAAATTATATCAATCCATAACGTTACTTTTCTAAGATTTTATTTAGGTCAAGAATTTTTCAAAAAGAATATTATGTATATATATATATTTATATATACACATATATATTGAAGATGGAGAATGAAGAAAGCAGATGTCTTTTGGCATCGTGCTTTCAATTGGGAAGATTCGAAATAGCCGCAATATTAATGGAACTCATGGACAAGCAATTATATTAGAGAACAACTACGTAATAACCTAATAATTAAAAAGGCTGTATGATGCATTTTCCACAAGTTTGGTTTCTCTAAAAATACTAATTATTCTTGCTCGCAGAAATTACCTTTTTAGGAATACATTAATGTCACGGCCCTTATCTAAATTTGAGGCTCTGTACCTTCAAGATGATGTGCTGTTATGTTTGACTAATCAAAATTTTTTTTCTTAATTATTGGGTGAACCACATTTTTATGGGAATTGATTGATAGTGACAAGCTAGGGCTCTTTTTCTATTATATAATACAGAAAAACTCTTAAGTCAGGCAATTTGGTATGTCGATTGTGCACCGAACACTAATGTGGATGTACCATTAAATGGTGTGTTTTAATTTGTGATGCAGATCACGTTTTGGGCGGAATTGGACAAGGCAAAAAACGGTGCGTTTTTAATCTCCTTCTCCATAGCTCTAAGACGCCTAGCCTGCACGATTCGTTCTCCTGGCCTCTCCACCATCTCTTCCCCGATCTCTTCCATCTCTAACCCTCCTTAGTACAGACTGTATATTAATTTACAAATGTTGAAATTATTACATTCCAAAAATATATAGGCAATGTACATCAAGGAGCTGCAACGTTCTTTTCTTTTATTTTTTATTTTTATAAATAACATTTGTCATTTATATAATCCCGCTCAAGAACCAGATGTGGAAAGCTCATCCGATAAATAATCTGTAATCCTCATAAGGCAGCAAGAGCCTCAATGTCATCCATTGCAAAAATCTCCTCTTCCTTCCTTCCTAGACGTAGCCATAACGATTTCCCCTCTTTCATTTTGCAAAATAGCACCCACCCCTGAATGATGTAAAGAATAAAAGATTGTCCCATCAAAGTTTAGTTTCCATTTTCCACATGGTGGAGGGAGCCAACTCGCTAAGGATAAATTTTTATGGACTTGTTTGCATGTCCTGAGCAACCTATAATTCTCCACATAATCAAAACAATCATCCACAATTGCATTGATAGGAAGATCTATTTTCTGAAAAAGTACTAGATTTCGAAACTTCCAAATTCCCCAAGCAGTAATTAGAAATCGTGTAAGAGTTGTATAACATGTCTGATCAGAGTAAGAACAAGATGGTAGGCTGATTTAACACTGAAAAGTCCATTCTTTGTACAACCCCACACTAGTTGATCAGCACCCCAGTGTAAAAAGAAGGAAATTTTAAGTATCTCAGTGGTATCAAAAGGAAGAAATACCTGCTAGATCAAGTTTGAATCCCATCCACCCGACGTTGTGTCCAATAAGTCATTGACACATGCAGTAGAAAGAAGAGTATTGCAGCAAGTATTGACACCTAACAATCGAGCAACTACAACAATCAAGCAACGGCTCCAAAGTCTCATAAGCAAAGCATGCAAAGCAGCAAAATCAACCAAGTAAGGGACTCGACGGCTACAAATTCTAATAAGGAAAGCACACAGCATATTGAGGACCAAACGGCTACAAAGAACACAAAAGGCAAATACACAATCAAATCCGATGATGGCAATCACACAAATAAGTACAGAGTCTAGAAGTATTCATATATAAAAGTTCTTTGGCATGTTTAACCCCTGTGGTAGGGTTGTGCTATCCCCAATGGCCAAACCGGATAGAAACAAAAGTAAATCTTCCCCTTGAGAGAAGAAAAATAAATAAAGCGATAAGGGCAAAGAAAAAGATGAACAAGGCGTGCTTCTAAGTTGTGATAAAATTGATCTTAGTTTTAGATTCCCAATAAATCATCCTTAGAGCCTCAAATTTCTAAATGAATGGAAAGCCTCTTTAAGACCACACTTGTAAAAATATTCAAAGTACCTTTGGATCGTTACCTTCTATACATCATATACATGCATGCACGTATGCTGTACGTTTTGAGCCAAGGAGATCGATCGACTAAGGTAATCCTACCTTACCATAAGATAAAAAATAGTAGTTATGTAAGTAATTTTAAGGATATGACATAATGGGATGGGGTGAGAGTACTTCTCCTTCCTTACTTGTGACTACCAAATTAATAAATAATCTACATCTAGAGACTAGAAAATTTTGTCTATCGTGCAACTAAACGAAAAAGTTTGTCATAGATGTAGCTCCATCAGTTGGAAAGGTTCTCTCCCAACAAATTAGTTTTAACTTCTATTAGCTCATTGTTGAAGCCTCCGAATTTCTAAATGAATGGGTAGTCTCGTTAAGATCACACAAGCATCGTAAAAAATAGTTGAAGTATTGTTATATTTATATTGTAGATTGTGATATTAAATTCTTTGAATTTATTAAATGTGGTTTTTTATTTATTTTTGTGAAGTAATACCAAATAGGTTGGGAGAACGCAATTTATCAAAATCAATTTAATAGAAAGGGCACTTGAGGACACTCAAACCAATGCCCTCCATTCCCAAGGGAGGCACCTGACTACTAGAGTAGAAATGTCTCTTGGTCTTTAAATGAAACATTATATCATTTAAACTAATAACTACCTATTGAAAGTCACAAATCAAGAATTGTGATTTTTCACAAGGTATCACTTCATTCTTTGTAAATAGAGGATAAGACCCACAAATTACTATCTTCAGTTAGTGACTTTGTTGTATTGATCAGGAGGTGAATTGCTTGTAACTTGATAGCAAACTCTTTCAAATGAGGGCAATTATCACCTTCAAGATAATGTTTTACACATCTCAAAGTTGCATTTATTTTTTCAGATTATTGTATCGGTACAAATTTCTTCAACAAGTACTAGTACTTTGTTCTAAATATGTTGTTTTGAGCAAATGAGAAACACCAATTGTATATTATTATAAAGGGTGGCACTATAGCCACCGCTCCCAGAGATACCGTTAGTTATAGGATTTTTTTATTTTTATTTTTTTATACATGTATTTTTAACACTTTTAAATATTTTTTTAAAAAATAAAAAAATCACAATATTATTAAAAAATACTTACTGAATCACTAATTAAAAATAAAAATAAAAACTCACAGTGGTAAAATGAAACGGTAGAAATGAGTAAGTAGCATATTTTAAAATAGATTGGCTTGTTTGTTAATCAATTCCATCCACAAGTAATATTGGCCATTCATATCAGGATATTTATTTGGTATTTTTCACAAAATAGTTTAACATCAATAAGTAAAGACTCCCACCCATCATCTCTTAGCTTTTGAATGAGTACTTTTGTGGTTGAAACTAGGCTCATGGCATTCACAATATCTTGAAAATTTTGTTGCAAAGATTGGCAAAGTGCATTAGTGATTCCCATGATTTTTTTTCATTATATGTAATATCAGAATAAATTCAAAAGATGTTAATACCATGTAAGCCACTTCAGCATCACCACGTTGAGAATAATTTGATTCCTCATTTGAGACAGTATTGATAACTAAGCAAGTAGCACCGAACATCCTCATCAAGCTACAAACAGATTGAATACATATATATATATTTGATCCCTCATTTGAGAAGTATCACATTTCGTTATTATCGAGCTCTCTAAACATATATTACTCTCTGAATTGTCCATGTCTTTCGTTTTAAAAAAAGAATCAATGTTCTTGGCTTGCTCATATTTTTCTATACTTTAAGTAAAATTTATAGATCAAGAATAAACTTGAGAAGTAACTAACAAGTAACGATATAAAGTTGTTAGATTTTTTTTGTATAGTTTGTATTTATTACTAAGTGAACTAAAAAACATGTGAATAACAAATAAATGTCACAAAAGTGACCAAAAAACGAATGTGGCTATGTGAGTCTCTCACCGATAAATTATAATCAATGGTTTAGGCAGTCAGACTCAAGATAAATTATAATCATCATGATTCATAAACTTCTAGATCCATGGATTTAGAATATTAACAACGAAGAGGAAAGAAAATAAAATAGAATTGTTCTTGCAAGTAAATAATAATGTACATCAGTACACTGTACATGTTTAGATTAACATACCCAGAATTGTAAATCTAGTGTTACTGGTGGAGGCTGCTTTAGGAGAAAATCAACCGGAAACTATGTTTTGTGTAGCTATGCTTTGGCTCTAGCATTAGTGTTGTAGAGAATGAAAAAAAAAAAAAAAAAACTTAAAGAGACATTGTGTAATAGAGAAAGAGAGAGGTATCAATGATGGGTTGAGTAATCGCGTAAATTGTAATTGACAGAATAATTCCACACTGAAGGTTGTGTAGCTTGTGTTATTGTCATTGTCAGAATTGTTCAAATTAAAACTGTATTTAGTTAGTACTTAGTAGAATGTCATATCACTAAAGTCTAATATTAGAGTGAGGGTGTTTCCCTGTTTGAGTATTGTAGACTCAAGGGTGTCAGGTGAAGTGAAAAGTTAGCTGTTAAAGTCTAGACTAAGGGTGTCAGGTGAAGTAAAAAGTTAGAGTGGGGTATACTTGAGTATTGGGGGGACAACTTTAGTAAAAGTTTTGGAGGCCTCAGTATTTGGGTTAGGGGGCAATTTCAATTATATAAAGAAAAATTATAATTATTTATATACTATATTAATTTTTAAAAAAAATAGTTCTGCCCCTAAGTACAAGCACGCCAAGTAAAATTCTTAACTTTATTTGGTAGTTGTAAATTCTTAACTTTATTTGTTTACTGGATCTAGACTGCGTAACATGTCTGAGAGTAAGAACAAGATGATAGGTTGATGTAACACTGAAAAGTCCATTTTTTGTATAGACCCACACTAGTTGATCAACACCTCAATGTAAAAGTAATGAAATTTTAAGTATCTCAGTGGCTTCAAAAGGAAGAAATACCTGCTGGATCAAGTCTGAATCCCATCTACCAGACGTTGTTGTGTCCAATAAGTCATTGACACATGCAGTAGCAAGAAGAGTATTGCATCAAGTAAGAACTAAAGGATTACAAGAATATGGCACCCAATTATCTTCCCAAATATCGATCTAATCACCCTTCCCGATACGCCTTAAACAACCTGATCTAATTACATATTTTGCATCACAAATACTACGCCAAACATAAGAAGGTTTAAGCCCAACTTGGATGATAAAAAATCACAACCTGAAAAATATTTTGCCTTAAAGACAGCAGCAAATAGAGAGCCCTGATTTGTATAAGGCGCTACCCCTGCTTTGTCAAAAGAGCCAAATTGAAAGCCTTTAAATTCCTAAAACCCAGACCTCCAAAAAATTTAGATATGCACATATTGTTCCAACTGATTAGTGTATTTTCCTTTTTTGACCTCTCTGTCCCCACCAAAATATAGCAATCATGCCTTCCAGTTCTTTGCAAAAACCTTTTGGTGGCTTAAAACAACTCATAGTATATGTGGGAATAGCCTACACTACAACTTTAATGAGCACTTCATGATTGGCTTGGGATAAAAGCTTCTCCTTCCACCCTTGCAATTTTGCCCAAACCTTATCTTTTATATCCCTAAAAGTATAGTATTTTGATCGACCCACAAAGGAAGATAAACCAAGATACTGATTATGATGATGAATGGTCTGGACACCCCAAATTTCCTTCATTTCATTTCTTACCACTTCTCCATATTTCGGTTAAACAACAGTTTAATCTTCTTCCGGTTTAATTATTGACCCGATACAGCCCCATCAATTGACAAAATATTCTAAATATGCACATTTACTGAAATAGATGCTTCACAGAAAATGATACTATTACCAGCAAAGAATAAATGACTTACCTGAGGAGCATTATTGCACACCTTAATCCCTTTCTTCAGATTTTGTGCCTCAATCTTATGTAACATTAAGGATAGCACTTTAGCACAAAGAGCAAATATGTATGGAGAGAAAGGACATCCTTGCCTCAAACGTCGTGTAGGCTTAATAGAATCAATAGGAATTCCATTAATGAGAGCCTTATAAGAAAAAGATGCAATGCAAGCCATGATGAGCTGAATGAAATGAGAATTAAAACTCATCCTCATTAAAAACTTGTCCAGAAAAATCCATTCCAGTCGATCATATGCTTTACTCATATAATTTTATTGACATACACCTATTCTTACCCCTCTTTTGTCTCCTTATAGCATCTAGAGTTTCTAATGCCACCATGACATTATCCGTAATTATTCTCCCTAGAACACAAGCACAATGAGTTTCAGAAATAACCGTAGGTAATATCATTTTCAGTCTATTTGCAAGAACTTTGGCAATAATCTTATAGACCATATTACACATCTAATGGGTCTATAATCCTTTAGGTACTCAATATTTTTATTTTAGGAACTAGCACAAGATAAGTATGATTAAATTCAGTAGGCAATACATCTCATTTATCTCCACATCAGTGAAAGGGCGCATTTAATTCTAGGCTGAGCAACATTTAAAACATCATCCAAATTATAGGGATTAGTAGAAGAAAATAAATCTGAAAAGTAGCTTGTAACCATAATTGCCAATGAAGTTCCCTCATGAACATAACCCATATCATCCTTCAGTTTATCAATCAGATCACGAGGCCGCCTCTGAGAGGCATTATAATGAAAATACTTCATATTTTGGTCGCCATCTTGCAACCAAGTAAACCTTGAATGTTGTCTCTACATCAATTCTCTCCTTTTGATAGCCAAAGTTTTCTTGACATTACCGAATTGGGATTAACTCCAAATATCAAGAGCATGACTGCATTGTTTAAACTTTTCATCTAAAGGGACACCAGAAGATGATTTCCGTGTAGATGCAATAGTTCCCTCACACCCTTGTGCACCTACCCACATGGCCTCAAACCTAAATAACTGAGAATGATGCATATGACAAGGTTGCAACCCTTTAGTATGTAACAACAAACAACTATGGCCCGAAACTGAATCGGCAATATTTCTATTTTACATGAGGGATATATCTCAAGCCAAGCATTATTACTTACAAACCTATCTAGTCTTTCTTTCACCAGTGCCATACCATCCCTTAAATTGCTGCATGTAAATAGAGACCCTTCAGCATCAAGACTTCAAAATTGATAATAATCCAAAGTAGATCGAAAATCATACATTTGTGTAAATGGTCTCTCTCTGCCTCCCATTTTCTCAAAATTATACAAGATCTCATTAAAATCGTTAAAGCATAACCTTGGCCCATCAACTTGATTTTTCAAAGCACACAATAACGCCTAAGTTTCCTATCGACATTGAGTATCAAGATGGCCATAGATAGCAGACAACCTCCAATTTATATCAGTAATAGGATCTCAAGACATACATATCAAAATGGGATTAGAGTAAGAATGCAGAAACAAATTTATCTCCCATTTCCAGAAGAGACACAAGCCTCCACTTTTTCCATAACTCGCCACCGCAAGAAAACAAGAGAACCCAACTGATACTTGAATCTTTTGTCATGAATCACGGAGGAGCTGAAATGGAAAGATGAAGAAAGATGCTGCAGTTTTGTTACTTAAGAATTGTTTGATTCGTAGTCATTTTGGATTGTTGTTGTAATAGTTAGTAGCAATGTTTTGAATTTCGTTTCGGTGACTGTTTTGGTTAAGGTACTTGTAACATCCCAGTCTCGGATGGGTTGGAGAGCTAGCTCTTATTACCTACAATCATATCCCAACAACACAATATATACATTCCAAATTCTCTATAAACCATAAAAGAAATAATATTACAAACCAATAACTTTATTATAATTACTCTAAGACACCATGAAGTCTCAAAATAATCATCAATTTTCAGAATTTCCATCAATAGAACCAATTAAAACTACTACATAAAACTCTACCAAAATGAAGGTACCTAAACTATTCTCTCTATACTTAATCCACTATGCTCACATAGCCTTATCCATGCTTCTCATTTTTGAACTTCAGCTGAAACATCCAAAACATCTGAAAATATTGTGGAGATAAGGGAGTGAGTTATCGACTACTCAGTAAGCAGAGAACATATATTAGTATACAAATATGAGTATTTACAGAGTACAAAATGCAAAATAAATTATTTTTATTTTCAATATGCAGAACAAAACATATTATCATTTATCTAAATTATCAGAGCGATAGTTCAAAATATTTATATTCCAAGGTCCTTTGGCATAGCATAACTGAGTATCATCACCATATCACATTAGAGCATTACATTAGAATAGAGGCCATTTTAACCACCATAGTATGGTTATGTTATCCCGGTTGCCAAACCGAGTAGAGACAGAAGTGAATATTTTCCTTATTATTCTCGGAGTCCTGAGTGTGCATACAGTAAAGACCATGCAAAAATACTCTATTTTCAAAGTGGGTGCACTCAGAGATAGAAAACGTTTTTAACAACTGAAATAGAGCATAATCAGAGTCAGATACAAAATCAAAATATTAATCCAAAGGTTTTCATATGCCATATCAATGTAAAATAGGGTACAAAACATATTCAAATCATTCTCATATACTTAAAAAAAAGAGAGTCATAGCATCTTCATAAAACTATGCACAAATTTTTAGGTTTTTATCATTGTTCTTTTTACAAAATTCAAGAACTAAATGCCAAAAACTTGCTCATGTCTACACCAATCATGACAAAATAGTTTTCTCTCCTTGTACGAATCTCATGAGTAATGCAGGTAAATGACCAATGTTGTTTTTTCCAAGTTCTCATTTCATAACAAAACATGCTTAATTTTTCATAAAATCACATCAGTCCATACATTTTATGCAAAGTCTAGATAGGAATCTAGCTTATTTGAACTTTTTAACTTCTCTGAATTTTCTAACCATAGTGCCAAGCAGATATCTACAAGCACGACATTCAACATAATTCATGATCATGTTTCATTCAGCATATTATAGTTATGTATATATTATGCATCTCATGCATCTCATGTTGTATAAGACAAGTATGCTTTTGTAAGATTAAGTGTAAGATAAATATGAGATAAATTAGATGGCCATTCAGATGCATGGAGTCAATGCAGTTTCAGGGTGCATTTGCAAGCCACAGACTCAAGCGTGATCCATCATAGTATGCCACAATACTATCAACGGCTCCCCTTGTGGCTGCGGGATGTAGGGCCGGTGCACAACTTTGTATACAAGGTTATGTGTGTTGGTTAGTCAGAACAATAAGATAATTTAGATTTGCCAAACGAGTCAGTTAATTCAAACAAGTCATGCATGTCATCAGCATAATTATGAACAATCATAAATTATAAGTTCTCAACATGAAATGTTTTATGAAAAATCTTATGTTAAGTATATTTGTGTTATGATGAGTTTCTTACTGAGTATTTGACTTATTTTTGTTTGTTTTATGTTTTTAACCACCCAAGTTAGAATAATTATGATGATTGAGCTGTAGGGCGGGACTTGGTCCTAGGAAACGTGATAGGGGCTTAGATAATGTATAGAGATTTTAAGTTATGGTTTTTATAGTTCAGAATTCGAGAAATTTTTAATAAATGCTTCTGTGTAGTCATTTATATTTTTAGTATAATTTTAAATAAAGAATTATTGTATTTATTATATGAAATCTTTGTATAAGGTGCTTCTTTTCGAATAAAAAAAAATATTTTTAAGACAAGTTCTGTAGTAGCATTCCGGCTCCCCAAATCTTTAAAAGAATAACCTTATTATCAACCATGAAGAGTGGGGTGTTATAAGAAATGGAGTAAAGTGGGCATCTCTAAGAGTGAAGGAGGGTTGGGTTTTAGAGATGTTGAGTGTTTTAATTGAGTTATGTTAGCAAAACAATTACACTAATAATCCCAATTCATTGGTTGGAAAGACTATGAAAGGAAAATACTTCAAAACAGGTACTATTTTGTCTGCTAAGCTTGGTCATGGTCCTTCACAGATTTGGGGGAATATATGGGAGTCTGGGAGTCTAATAAAAGAAGGTATGAGATTGAGAGTGAAGAATGGTTAGAAGATTAAAATATGGAGTGACAAGTGGTTGCCAACTCTTATACTAACATGGTTCAATCACAAATGAAGATTCTTTCTAGTGAAGCTACAGCTAAAGAGTTAATTGATAATAAGGGTTGTTGGAACACAAATCTTATTCATGATGTGATGAATGAAGAAGAGGCAGCAATGATTAGTAGTTTACTTGTTAGTAGGAGAGGTTCAGAAGGTAAAATCATATGGGGTTCTAATAAATCTGGTATGTTTTCTGCGAAGACCACATACCATTCGTCAGTTCATATGAAGAGAAGATTGGAAGTTGAACAGTCAACCAGCACAAATGGTATAGGATGGAAGAAAACTTGGGAGCTGAAAGTTCCAAATTCCGTAAAAAAAAAAATCTATGGAAAGCTGTGAGTGAAGTTCTTCCTACAAAGAGGAATCTATTCTAGAGGAAAATTGCAGAGAATGATCTTTGTCCTATATATGAATTGTGTGAGGAGACAAGCTGTCACACCTTGTGGAGTTGTGGTGCTGCCCCAGATGTTTGGGCTGAAGATTTGAGTGGTTTACAAAAATGGAAATGTGCAGAGCTTGAATTCTATAAAATATGGGAGGGGATGGCAACAAGTTTACAGAGGAAGGATCTGAAAGAAGTTGCATGTGTTCTTAGAAAAAATTGGTTAAGAAGAAATAGATATGCATTTGAAAGAAAGTTTGATAGTCCCAGATAAGTTATACTTGGAGCAAAAGAAGAGATGGAGAGCTATCAAGTGGAAAAAGCCAAGTACAAACCTCTATAAATTAAACTAGGATGCAATATTAGATGTAAACACTTCAAAGATGGGAGCTTGTGATCAGAAACTCGGAAGGTGATTTAGTTGCTTCTCATTGCACGCCAAAAATGTTTGTTAACCATCCTGTTATGGCTGAAATATTTGCTTTAGAGAGGGTTATGGGATTATATCTCAAGATTGGATTAGAACATGTCATTTTTTAAGGAGATGCTCTTGTAGTCATCAAAGAAGTACTAAATTCTGAAGAGAGCTGGTTTTGGTGTGGTCAGATGATAGAAGACATCAAAGCTTCCTTCCAAGGTAGATATTGGTAGAGTCTTCACTATGCGCCCAGAGAATGCAATCAAGAAACACATTAGATGCAGACGAAGCTAGCTTTGTCTTTGTGATAAAGAGTTATTGCTTTGTCTTTCATGTGATAAAGAGTTATTTTGCTTAGAAGAGGGTCCAAAATTGATATATATATATATAAACTGTATTCAATTAGAGAAACAATGTAATGACTGACTTTGATTTCTATGAATATGTCTGTTTTGATTAAAATTTTTTGCTACATCCGTGGAAACAGGCATTTAAACTTTCACTTTGGTATCCTTTCCTAATATAAATTAATGACTTATATTTATATATTTCAACAGGACCAAAATCTCTCAAAATTTTGGATTATAATCTTTTAATTAAATGTGTAATGAAAATCGATTGATCATTGGTTTTTTTAATACTTAGTACCACGTGTGTTTATATGCAGTCACATCATACATGAAGCCAAGAAACTTATGGCACATTTCAATTCCTGTGCAATCCAGTATGTCAATAGAAGCTGCAATGTAGCAGCACATTCACTAGCTAAGTTTAGCCTAAGTGTCAAGGAGATTAGTTTATGGTGGGGTTCATACCCAGATGTAATAACTAATATCCTTTGGATTGATTCTCTGTTGTAAGGCTGTGTTGTGTTAAGATGAAATAAAAGTCAGTTTGTTTTTCCCATCAAAAAAAAAAAAAAAAAGTAGTGGGAGTGTGGGGATTTTTTTTAAAGCAAAAGATCAAAAGTTTTCTAATTTGATTGTCATAAAAAAAAAGGAATTCTCGTATGATTGGGAATTTGGACCCATCAAATAGCTAAATGCAAAATCTTCTTAATTTGATCAATTAATTAACCATTTACATTTTAAATTTAGATCTTTGATAATATTTATCCTCATTTTAAAAAAGAGATTGATATATAAGTGAGCTGTATAGTATTTATAAAATATTTAATGATGTTTGAAAATATACCCAAACAACTATAAATACTGTAAGAGACATATCATGAAGTTCAAATAAAAAATCTAAAATTTTTAAATCCTTTCATTAACACTAACTGGATTAAGTATCACATGTTATACTTAATATGTTATAAGTACGTAATATGTTATAGTTCTCACCTCTCGGGGATGTTCAAAAATCAAATGGCGTGGATCATGATTTTTCTATTAAGTTTGCATTAATTAATCTGTTATAATGAAAAATTAATATAGCCAATAGAAAAATGTTTTAGCCACAAAGAGATTTTACAATAGTAAACTCATAAATTGACGTTGCTTGATGTGGTACGTTAGATTGTAAAATAAATTTACACTTTTGTAGTCAATAACATGTTTCACCAAGCAAACTCTTTCTTAAGGTTCTTTTATACAAGGCATACTTCAAAAAACAATAATTCTCCAAACTTTAGCTATAGCCCCCATAGTCAATAACATTATAACATCAAGATTTTAGTCAATTATGGGAAAGGATGCAGCAATATTTTCAGATGGAGAAACTAGAAGAGTTAGCAGTCATTTTCAAAGGATTGTAGACTGGAAGAAATAAACTGATTTTCAAGGATAGATTTGATAACCCCAACAAAGTAATAAATATTGCTCTAGCCTTGTAGAATTTCGAGAAGCTTATAGGCTTAATGAAGAAGCTAATGAGATAGCAGAATAGAAGCCAAATGGATAAAACCAGAAGAAGGATTTACAAAACTTAATTTTGATGATGCACTAGATGTTGTAAATCAGAAATTGGGAATTAGTTTAATAGTAAGGAATTTCGGGGGAGAGATTCTTTTCTCATTATGCTCTTGTAAGCCATTTAGTGGGCTACCTGTTCTTGCTGAATGTTGTGCTTTATGGAGGTAGCTGAACTGTGTAGAGATCTTGATTTAAAGGATGTCCTATTCGAGGGCGATGCAAAAAATGTGATACAGGCTATTTCAAATTGCAAGCAGGAACGGTCATGGTCGAGAGAGCTATTGGAAGATATCAAGCATCTCTTTTCGTTGAGATCAGATTGGCAAGCCTTGTTTACATATAGAGGATGAACCAGTGCAGCACATGGTCTATCAAGAAAGGCATTATAGATGGATGGAGAGCAAATATGGATAGAAGATAGACCAAATGTTATTTACTCTGCTTTTATGAATGATATGGCATTTAATTGACTCTTTTACTACAAGTGTAACACCCCAACCCTAGAGGTCTAGGGAGTTAACTCTTGTCACCTGATAATCAACTCCAACAATGCTAATATATTTTCAAAATTCGTATATCTACTTCCAAAAGCTCCAAAACAAACGTAAAATACTTTAAATTTAATTATCCACACAAACTCACATATCAAATCCTCAATACAGTAACCCAAATAAAATAGATCAACTTCTCTAAATGTCTCAATTAACATAATAGAGTGATATAGAAATTTACATAAGTCTCCATAAACAGTCTAAACATACTGAAATCAACCTACTAAATAAGTAAATCCACCAATGGCACTAGTACCCTGAAGTACCCAACTACTATCCATAGCTAATATTGCCCACAAGCTCTATTACTGATCCTCAGCTGAACCATCAAAGTCATATGAAAATATTGTGAAGATAAATGGGTGAGTTATCAACAACTCAATAAGTAGAGAACATATACTAGTATGTAAATATGAGCATTTACAAAATTCGGTATGCATAACAAAATATTTATTTTCATAAAATAGAAACAACATATTTATTTTCAGAATTGCATAAACTGAAACACATTATCAAAATGTCAGAGCGAAGCTTTCATAAAACTTTCTTGTTTCAAAAATCCCTTGGCATATCATAGATTGAAACCTCATCTTCGTAGCATATCAGAGTATAAGATCGGGACAGATACTATGTTTGACCCTCATGGTAGGGATATAAACCACCATTATACCAGTGGTTGGGCCATATACCATGTTTCACCCCATGGTAGGGTTATAAACCACCATTATACCCGTGTTTGGGCCTTATATCATGTTTCACCCCCCGTGGTAGGGTTATGAACCATCAATATACCCGTGGTTGGGCCTTAATAGAAATAGAACAGAACATCATCGGAACCAGATCATATTCAAATACAAAATCAGAAATTCATGCCAAGATTTTTAGATGACACATCATATCAAAACTGAATACTGAACACTTTTAGAACATTTCACATATCCAAGAATAGTAGACACAAAACATTTTCATTTAATCAAAGCAAAACTTTTGAGATCTTATGTTCGCTCTTTTTCACAGTTCAACAATAGAATGCTAAAATCAGCTCATGTCTATACCAGTCAAGACAAAAATATTTTCTCTTATATAGGACTTATGCATATGCAGAACAAACATCTGAGGTTGTTTTTCATATTTCTTTTCAAAGATAAACATATATATTTTCAAAGTCAACCTGATTTCATTTCTTTTATGCAAAACTAGTATAAGAACCCCACTTACTTGATTCTTGCAGAGAGTTACTTAAGCTTTGGACTCGAGATCTATCAATGTCACAACATAAATAGAAAATTGTACACTATCATGTTCATAACTCATATCTGATTGTCAACTTAATTAACAAAATCCCGCTATTAAAAAATGGACTAAGGCAAGCCTACAAGCAGAAGCATTTAGAAACAGCCCAACACTAATACATTCCTCATAACCAACACCAAACCGACAACAAGTACATCTCCAAAACCAACAATGGCAACTCCTATGTCTAAAACATAACTCAAACAATCATGTCAACTCCAACCTTCAATATAAAACTTCAGCACAACCACCATATATTTTTAATCATCCAACACTTCAATCCTAGGCATCCACGCCACTCATAACACATCCAACACAGCCAGCTCAAACACACATTGCGCACACTGTCAATAAACCAACCCGAGCAGCCACTAATCAAGTTCATTTGCCACACATCAACTCAAATCACCACACTTTTAATGTAATACTTAAAATAACTAAACTTTAACTCACAAAACAAAATCTCATTTTTACTCAGCGATGAACAAAAGAGAAAAAGAGAGTAACGTGGGCTTACCAGTGTTGGGCTCTTTGACAAAAATTGACAAACATGAGGGGGTGATTGAGCTGCATTATTGCATATTTTATACATTTAAAATCAATATATTTTTAATTGTTTCATTATTTTATCATTGGTTTTAGATGAAAAAATTGATTAAGAGGCATAAATCCAAGTTGTGAATTAAATTGATTAAAAGCATAGTTATGCTTGATTTTATAACTTGTGATTTATTTGGGCAATAAGTTCTTCACATGCACAACATACTTTNGTCCGTCTCTGCCTCTTTCTTTTCTCTTTTTTTTTCTTCTTTCTGCTTCTTCTTTTCTCTTCCGTTTCTTTTCTCTTTTCTTTCCGCTTCTCTCTTTCTTTCTCTTCCGTTTTCTTTTCTTCATCGCCCAGCATTCGTTTCTTTTTTTTTTTTTCCTTCTTCTTCCCGTTTTTCTTCGCCCAGCATGCATGCATCTTCTTCTTCTTCTTCTTTCTCTTCTTTCTTTTTCTTTTCTTTCCTCTGCTTCCAACGTGCTGCCAGTGTCGTCCGCATGGAACCGTGATGCAGATGGCATGAATGGTGGGTGCTGGCGTGCATGCAGTGCGCAGGTCGTGTTCTGTTGGAGGCTGAGTTGCAGAAGGTGGAGCTGAGCAGAGGGTGGCTGGCCCGTGCATGCTGGGCAGTGGAGGTTGATCTCCGGCGTCTTCTGTTGCGGTGTAGAGNATGCAGCCCATCTCTGCCCAACCTCCTCCATGCAGCTGTTGCTAGTAAACCACCGTCGCACGTACTCTCTCCAGCTTACGTACAACCATGCATGGCCTCTCCACAGCCAACCGTGAGCCACGCTGCACCACTGCGCACGAACAGCCAGCACCTTCACCGCCAGCAGCAACAGAAGATTCCAGAAACCAAGTCTCCACCGCCCAGTGAAGCCCAAAGCCACGACCGGAGCTCCCATGCAAGCTCTCTCTACCTCTCGACTCCATCTCTCTCTCAGTATACGCTTTACATGAAGGAAGAAAAAGACAGGAGATTGGGACCCACAATGAAACCAAGACAGACACGGACGTGCCACTGGAAAAGACATAAACAAAATTGCTTTCGGTTGTTTTGCTCCCAAGCAGAAAAGAAACAAGTGCCTTGGGTTTTGCACGCACGCGGACGCGTAAGTCTTCACAAGGGACGTAGCAGCATAGTGTTATTTGAAGCCTATATAAAGGCCTGTAAATGAAGAGAGAAGAGAGTTTTGTTTTAGTCAGTTTTTATTTTTCAGATGTTAGTTTTGTGTAATTCATTCATCATTTCAGAAATCAGTTTTAATTTATAGTCCAGTAACTTTATTTTTGTAAGTCTTAAATTCTAGTCTTGAGTTTGTTTAGTGAATAAATTTTCAGTCCTCTTTGATGAATGTTGAGAGTTCAGTTTAATTTAGTTGAAAGTTCATTTTAATTGGAAGTTTAGATTTTTGGATTGGAGAACACAGTCTCCATTTCCAAACATCAGATTTATTCCTTACATTGGAAACTCAGATTTTTGGAATGGAGAACGCAGTCTCCATTTCCAAACATCAAGTTTATTCCTTACAATTCCTGTCTTTACTTAATTTTAAATTTATGTCATTTAATTTACTCGCACTTTTAATTTCCTGCAATTTAAATTTATGTCATTTAAATTCCTCGCACTTTTAATTTTCTTCAATTTAAATTTATGTCATTTAATTTACTCGCACTTTTAATTTCCTGCAATTTAAATTTATGTCATTTAATTTCCTGCAATTTAAATTACTGTCATTTAATTTTCCTGCACCTTTAATTTATGCAATTTACTTTTGTGTCATTTAATCTTCTTGTTCCTTTTAATTTCAGTTATTTAATTTCTTGCAATTTTAATTTACTTTCTTGCATTTTAATTTCTTACTTTTCATCGCTCACTCAAAACCAACAAATATGAATCTAGTCCATGACTAGTAAATTTTCATTTCCATTACACTCCTACATTCATTGTACATCTCATCATTTTAATTTTAATTTTCTCATTATAAATATTTTCATTATTTTTCACGAGTTTGATTTTTAAGCACTTTCCTTGAGGAGACGATCTAGGAATTTATTCCTAATTGTTACGCGACACTCTCCTACACTTGGGATAGCCTTTGTGCTGCTCATTTTTGAGTGAGTCAAGTTTTTGGCGCCGTTGCCGGGGAAATATGCTTGTCGTAAATTTAAACTCGTGATTTTTATTTTATATAAAAAAAAAAACATTTTCACTTACTACTCAGTTGTTTAAATCTTCTCTTTTCTATTTTGAACTGATGTTTCATGCATTGGGTGAGAGACAGTTCAAATAGATTGTGTAGAGTTGCATCAAGCACCAATAGTAGTTTACACAGCTTAGAGACAGACACTATTCCTGTCTCCTCTACAAGCGAAAACTCTGAAACTGAACAAGCCATGGCTGCACTTGCACCACGCACTCTTAAAGAATATTTGCAGCCTACTCGCACCACTAAACCTTCATGCATTATGTTACCTAATGATGCACCTAATTTTTCCATAAAGCATGGCATGATGTCAGTGATACCTCAGTTCCACGGGATGGATTCTGAGAGTCCTTATCAACATTTGACAGATTTTGAGTTGGCTTGCACTACTTTCATTAATAGGACCAATACTGATGAATACATTAGGCTTCAATTATTCCCTTTCTCTCTAAAGGACAAAGCAAAAATTTGGTTTAATTCTTTGAGGCCTAATTCTATTGCAAGCTGGTCTGATATGCAGCGTGAATTTCTGAAGAAATTCTTCCCTTTTCAGAGGACTCAATCATTACAAGAAAAAATCAGTCAATTCAACCAAAAGTCTGACGAAACTTTCCATACCAGCTGGGAAAGGTTTAAGGATTTGATGAACATATGCCCACATCACGGTTTCGAATCCTGGAGACTGGTGAATTATTTTTACACTGGTCTCACTCCAGAATGCAAGCAATTTGTCCAAACCATGTGCAATGGAGAATTTTTTGGCAAAGAACCTGACGAAGCACTATCATTTTTCGACTATCTTGCCGAGAGTGCCTTACAATGGAACACTTGAACTGATCGAGTTTCATTGACCGCACAACCATTGAGGGCTATTACTGGTGGAGGCAAATATGAGATAAAGGAGGACATTGATGTTCAAGCCCGAATAGCTGCATTAACCAGAAGATTGGAGGTCATGGAGACGGAAAAAGTAAAGGCCGTAGAGGCGTGCTCTTTATGCGCTGATTCAAACCACAAAACTCAGGATTGCCCAATCATGCCCGTAATTCAGGAAAATGAGCCTGAACAGATGCAATCAGCAAACTGGGTCAACAGATCACAAAATCAACCTTTTTCAAATACATATAATCCTGGGTGGAGGAATCATCCAAATTTCTCATGGAGAAATGATCAGCCTGGCCGATCCCCTCCATTTTCTCACCAACCATTTCATCAGACTGTTCCTCAACCCCAACAATCATTTCATCAGATCTCTCCTCAACCCCAACAACAACCATATCAGACTCCTCAAAGCTATCCTTTTGTAGCACCTCCAGGATTTCAGCCTCATGTAGCTGTACAAAGTTCTCAGCCACAACCACCTGCAAAAAAGTCTATAGATGACAGTATGGCACAAATGGCCAATACACTTCATCAATTCATGCAGATCCAGGCCACCACAAACAATCAAAACACTCAGGCCATAAATGAATTGCGAGGCACCATAAATAAGATGAACATAACACTGAGCACTCTAGAGAAGGGGAAGTTTCCAGCACAACCTCAACCCAATCCTCAAGTGTACCAGCAACAACCACAACAGGTACATAATGTCTCAGGAGATGTTATTGAGATAGCAAAGGCCGTTCTTACTTTGAGAAGTGGAAAGGAAGTCCCCCAACCTGAGATGACTATGGATAAACCGGAAGCTGCTCCTACACCTGAAGATGTAACGAAGCCTGAAGAAATTGAAAAAGAACCAGAGGTAGTGAGATCGGAGTCGAAAGAGCCCGTAATTGCAGAGGTTGAATCAAGTAAAGGGTACCAACCTGTGGTTCCCTATCCTCAAAGATTATCAGCTGGCCAAAAGAATAAATACCACACTGAGATCCATGAAATCTTCAAGCAAGTGAAAATTAATATTCCACTCTTGGATGCTATACAACAAGTTCCTTCATATGTAAAATTTTTGAAGGACTTATGCACGGTGAAGAGGAAACTGAATGTTAAAAAGAAAGCCTTCCTAACAGAGCAAGTCAGTGCATTGATACTGAACGAAACTCCTCAAAAGTACGGCGATCCAGGCTCTTCCAACATTTCCATTATGATCGGTGAGTCACGCATTGAGAGATCTCTACTTGATTTGGGGAGTAGTGTGAACTTGTTACCATTCTCAGTCTATGAGCAGCTGGGACTGGGAGAGCTGAAAAAGACCTCTATCATGCTACAGTTGGCTGATAGATCAATCAAGGTGCCGAGGGGTATTATTGAGGATGTGCTAGTCCAGGTAGACAAATTTTACTACCCAGTGGATTTTGTAGTTCTTGATATGCAACAGCCGGCATCCACGATTTACCAAGCTCCTGTCATCCTTGGAAGACCATTTCTAGCTACGTCAAATGCTTTGATTAATTGCAGAAGTGGAGTTCTGAAGCTTACTTTTGGGAACATGGCCCTTGAGTTGAACGTCTTCAATGCCTGCAAGATGCCAGCACATTTTGATGACACAAGTGATTTGAATGCTGTAAAGGGATTGACACCAACAGAATTTATTTGCTCGACTTTTACCCTCTCTGATGATGATTCCATTTTTTAGACACCTGAATTTTTACTTGATGAAAAAACTGACCATATTAATGAAAATATTTTTGAATTTTTGGACTGTTTTGCAGATTCTTCTTTACCACTTGAAGTACAATTTACCGGCGCAAAATGGAAACCTCAATTTGAAACTCTACCACCACCAAGCATACTTAAATCTTCAGAGGAAGAAATTCCCCAGTTGGAACTAAAACCACTTCCTCAAGATTTAAAGTATGTTTTTCTTGGTCCTGAAGAAGGCACTTTCCCTGTGGTGATTTCCTCGAAGTTAAATCAGAAGGAAGAAGCCCAATTGATTGAAGTCTTAAGAAAGCATCGAGGCGCAATTGGTTGGACCATAGCCGACATCAAAGGTATTGATACTGCTGTTTGTACCCATAGAATCCATCTTGAAAATGATGCTAGACCGGTTCGTGATGCTCAACGTAGGCTCAATCCTACCATGAAGGATGTTGTCAAAAAGGAAGTGCTCAAGCTGCTCGCAGTGGGTATCATTTACCCCATCTCAGACAGTAAGTGGGTAAGTCCAACTCAAGTGGTTCTAAAAAAATCTGGTTTAACCGTTGTCAAAAATGAGAAAAATGAATTGATTCTAACTAGAATGGTCACTGGCTGGAGAATGTGCATTGATTATAGAAAACTTAATTCAGCAAGTAGGAAAGATCATTTTCCTCTACCATTTTTGGATCAAATTTTAGAACGTGTGGCTGGTAATGTATTTTACTGTTTCTTGGATGGATTTTCTGGTTATTACCAAATTACTGTAGCACCTGAGGACCAAGAGAAGACCACCTTCACCTGTCCTTTTGGCACCTTCGCGTTTACCAGAATGCCTTTTGGTTTGTGTAATGCTCCAGCCACTTTTCAAAGGTGCATGATGAGTATTTTTTCTGACATGATTGAGGATATTTGTGAAGTATTCATGGACGATTTTTCTGTTTTTAGAAAATCTTTTGAGAATTGTCTACATAATCTTGCTTGTGTTCTTCAGAGATGCGAAGAAAAAAATCTTTTGCTTAATTGGGAGAAATGTCAATTTATGGTTACTCATGGCATTGTTTTAGGTCATATTGTTTCTTCTGAAGGTATAAAGGTCGATAAGGCAAAAACTGAATTAATATCTAAACTCCCTATCCCAAGGACAGTTAAAGATATTCGTTCCTTTCTTGGCCATGCTGGTTTTTATAGGCGATTTATTCAGGGGTTCAGTTCTATTGCAAAACCTTTGTGCACTCTTTTACAAAATGATGTTGAATTTGTTTGGTCCGATGAGTGCCAAAAAGCTTTTGATACCCTTAAGGAATCGCTTACCACTGCTCCCATTATGCAACCTCCACAATGGGACTTTCCCTTTGAAATCATGACTGATGCAAGTAACTATGCCTTAGGAGCTGTTTTGGGTCAGCGTGTGAATAACATGCCTTATGTGATTTACTATGCCAGTAGGACTTTGAATGATGCCCAGAAAAACTATACCACTACTGAAAAAGAATTGCTTGCAGTGGTTTTTACACTTGATAAATTTCGGGCCTACATTCTTGGTTCATCTGTTACTATTTTCACTGACCACTCTGCTCTTAAGTATTTGTTGGCTAAGAAAGATGCAAAACCACGCTTGATCCGCTGGATTTTACTACTTCAAGAGTTCAACATCACCATTAAGGACAAGAAAGGAGTCGAAAATGTGGTGGCTGACCATCTCTCTAGAATGCCACCATCCTTCCCTTCAAAAGTCACCCTTCCTCTTGATGATAGTTTTCCGGATGAGCAACTATTTGTGGTTCACAAAGCTCCCTGGTTTGCTGACATAGTCAACTATTTGGTGACTGAACAAATGCCATTTGAATGGTCCATCCAAGATAAGTGCCGATTCCTCTCAGAGGTAAGACATTTTTACTTTGATGATCCATACCTTTTTAAATATTGTTCTGACCAATTAATTCGAAGATGCATTCCTGATGATGAGTTTTCTTCTGTTTTGAGATTTTGTCATATTGGTGCATGTGGTGGTCATTTTTCTGCAAAGAAAACTGTTGCTAAAATTTTGCAAAGCGGTTTCTACTGGCCTTCAATGTTTAAAGATGCTTACAGTCTTTGCAAGGCTTGTGAGCCTTGTCAAAAATTGGGATCCATTAGCAAAAGAGACATGATGCCTCTTTCCCCTATTCTCACTTTAGAAATTTTTGACTATTGGGGAATAGATTTCATGGGACCTTTTCCGGTTTCCTTTGGAAACACATATATTTTATTGGTTGTGGATTATGTTTCAAAATGGGTGGAGGCCGTGTCTTGCAAAACAAATGACCATCGTGTTGTCCTAAAATTTTTACAATCTTTGTTTGCTCGCTTTGGCATGCCCAAAGTTATCATTAGTGATGGTGGTTCTCATTTTTGCAACAAATCATTTTCTACACTCATGAAGAAATATGGTATCACACACCGAGTTTCTACCCCTTATCACCCCCAAACAAATGGGCAAGCTGAATTGGCAAACAGAGAAATAAAAATCATTTTGGAGAAAACAGTCAAACCTAATAGGAAAGACTGGTCAGTTAAGCTTCTTGATGCTTTGTGGGCTTATAGGACAGCTTTTAAAACTAATCTAGGGATGTCCCCTTATCGATTAGTTTATGGTAAAGCTTGTCATTTACCTGTTGATATTCAGCATCGAGCTCTTTGGGCAATTAAACATGTTAACATGTCACTTGATGAAGCTTCAGGGTTGAGAAAATTGCAGATCAGCGAATTGGATGAAGCGCGTAGGGATGCTTATGACAACGCCCAACTGGCAAAAGAAAGAATGAAAAGTTTGCATGATAAAAAAATTCATTCCAAGCAATTCACAATCGGCCAGGAAGTACTTCTTTACAACTCTCGTTTACATATTTTTCCTGGTAAATTGAAATCTCGTTGGAATGGTCCCTATATTATAACAAAAATTCATTCTCATGGGGCAGTGGACATTCAGAATCCTAATAATGAAGGTACCCCCTTCACTGTGAGTGGTCAGCGCTTTAAACCTTTTATTCCAATGTATGATCCAGGTGAAACTCTTCTTGTCCAGACACCTTGTCATTTTTTAGTGCTGTTTATTTGTCTATTTATTTATATTTATTTCTTGTGTTGTGTGGTTGTTTATTTACTTCTCTTTTGCATTATTTTCTCTTTACATTGATTTTCTTCTCCGTTAAGCAGTGAGGACACTGCATTGTTTAGTTGGGGGGAGGGAATTGTATTATGTAAAGGCGAGTTTGCATTTGTTTCTCCACTATGAAACTCTAAAAATGATGAAATCAAAAGAAAAATTTACGTCAGTATTCAGGATTTCTTGGCATGATGAAGTGATACCGACACGCGATAGCACAATGATCGCAAGTGTCCGCTTTGGCAGAGTAGTTATCTTGCCTGTTATCCCATTTGTTTGGCGGTATTTCTTTAGGGATATTGAGTCTAAGAAAACCCCTTTTTGAAGAGAAAATTTGTTGTGACTTGAATACTCAAGACTAATTTTATAAAGTTGGAGATGAGAACAAAACAAGTTTATTCAACAAAAACTAAATTAACTGCAGACCATCCTTATGTTTCTCGTAACCGCTAGACCTCTGCTGTTAATTGCTGATAGTTGCTCAGTATTTGTTCTTTCTCTTGTTCCAGCTCCGTTAGTCGTGGTTGCAGATTTTAAGCATACAAATCCACACATTTTTTTAACTCCTTATTTTCTTGTTTTAATATTTTATTTTTTTTACTTTTATCAGCAAACCTTTGTTGCAACTTAGAAATTTGAATTTTAAGTTCATCTACCTCTTTCACCCGTTGCAGTAATCTACAGGACAAGGTTGTAACAGAAGCAGCATATTGGGCACCGAGCATTCTGAATCCTGCAACCACCTCAGCATCAGACCGGGTAGAAAAATATATCTCTGTCCCCTTCATGGCATTAAAGGCATCAGGACAGAAGACAAATGGTTGTGGTGTAATCGGTACCTGATTCAAATCAGGGACATTGTTGACAGAGTGTTGCTCGGCCAATTGAGAGAATGAAAGAAGTTGCTCGGCCATTTGAGAGGAATTAGAGAAATATGAGAAATGCAGAGGACTTATTCTACATTTCAAATGGTGAAGATAGTCCCTTTTATAGAGATTCAGAGTGCTCAACGCTCTGCGAAAACTAACCGTAGCTCAATACGATATAGACTGAAATGCTGTCAGCCTAGCCTTACAGCTTGAGGCTCTGAAATGCAGGGCAGAGCTCGAGGCTCTGAAACAATGTCGGTCTAGCCTTACGGCTCGAGGCTCTGAAACGTTGTCAGTCTAGCCTTACAGCTTGAATCCGGGAACCAAGATTCTATAATTAAGGTTCTGCAAAATCTAACTGGAGCAGAGCTCGATGCCATGAAGCAGGGCAGAACTTGAGGCCTTGAAACGCTATTGGTCTAGCCTTACAGCTTGAATCTGGGAACCAAGACTATGTGATTTATGAGAGTTGTCAGACTCCAGATTCCTTGATTTTCGACCACTGGATGAAGAAAGAAAAAAATATTCGCATGAAGTTATTTTTCATCCCCAAGCATTTCTCACCTATCCAGGAAGTTCTTCTTTAATTCTCTCATACATATTTGAAATTGTTTCTGTTATTACATCGTATTGTTTATTTTGTGTTGTTTCTTTTATTTGCCTCTGAGTGTTTATTT
>QEOT01009670.1:195878-232203 GCA_003123785.1 Pterocarya stenoptera | reverse complement strand
TCATCTTCAACCTCACGACAGCACAGCGCTGAGCAGCTCCAGCCGTGCGCAGCCTCCACCTGCAGCCGCCAGCAACAACAGAAGACGCCGGAGATCACTTCTCCACGGCGTTCGGCAGCAGCACTCCACGAACCACCGAGCTACAGCAGCATCATCATCTTCAACCTCCGTCCATCCTCTTCCAGCGCACAGACTCCATGCATGCAGCAGCTCCACCACCCAGTGCAGCCCATCTCTTCCCAACCTCCTCCATGCAGCTGTTGCTAGTAAACCACCGTCGCACGTACTCTCTCCAGCTTACGTACAACCATGCACGGCCTCTCCACAGCCAACCGTGAGCCACGCTGCACCACTGCGCACGAACAGCCAGCACCTTCACCGCCAGCAGCAACAGAAGATTCCGGAAACCAAGTCTCCACCGCCCAGTGAAGCCCAAAGCCACGACCGGAGCTCCCATGCAAGCTCTCTCTACCTCTCGGCTCCATCTCTCTCTCAATATACGCTTTACATGAAGGAAGAAAAAGACAGGAGATTGGGACCCACAATGAAACCAAGACAGACACAGACGTGCCACTGGAAAAGACATAAACAAAATTGCTTTCGGTTGTTTTGCTCCCAAGCAGAAAAGAAACAAGTGCCTTGGGTTTTGCACGCACGCGGACGCGTAAGTCTTCACAAGGGACGTAGCAGCATAGTGTTATTTGAAGCCTATATAAAGGCCTGTAAATGAAGAGAGAAGAGAGTTTTGTTTTAGTCAGTTTTTATTTTTCAGATGTTAGTTTTGTGTAATTCATTCATCATTTCAGAAATCAGTTTTAATTTATAGTCCAGTAACTTTATTTTTGTAAGTCTTAAATTCTAATCTTGAGTTTGTTTAGTGAATAAATTTTCAGTCCTCTTTGATGAATGTTGAGAGTTCAGTTTAATTTAGTTGAAAGTTCATTTTAATTGGAAGTTTAGATTTTTGGATTGGAGAACACAGTCTCCATTTCCAAACATCAGATTTATTCCTTACATTGGAAACTCAGATTTTTGGAATGGAGAACGCAGTCTCCATTTCCAAACATCAAGTTTATTCCTTACAATTCTTGTCTTTACTTAATTTTAAATTTATGTCATTTAATTTACTCACACTTTTAATTTCCTGCAATTTAAATTTATGTCATTTAAATTCCTCGCACTTTTAATTTCCTGCAATTTAAATTTATGTCATTTAATTTACTCGCACTTTTAATTTTCTGCAATTTAAATTTATGTCATTTAATTTACTCGCACTTTTAATTTCCTGCAATTTAAATTTATGTCATTTAAATTCCTGCAATTTAAATTACTGTCATTTAATTTTCCTGCACCTTTAATTTATGCAATTTACTTTTGTGTCATTTAATCTTCTTGTTCCTTTTCATTTCAGTTATTTAATTTCTTGCAATTTTAATTTACTTTCTTGCATTTTAATTTCTTACTTTTCATCGCTCACTCAAAACCAACAAATATGAATCTAGTCCATGACTAGTAAATTTTCATTTCCATTACACTCCTACATTCTGATGCAGGGGGATTCGAGGCAGATGATGCTGAGCTGTCGGATTGCACCTTGATGGCGCTGAGATACCATGAGTTGGCAGATCAGCGCAAAGGCAGGACTTGATTGTGATATATTCCTCATTGGGGCTATTTTGAGTGTGTTTCAGTCTTTTGGCCATAACTTTGGCTACGGGTGTCGGAATCGCACATAAGACCCCAATGAGGAATATTCCTTTCGACGCACACGCTGTCCACATTGAGCATGGCTCCATGTGCCTTTTTTTCGACCTCAAATTCTGCTGTTTTCCCCTTCGAATCACTAGTTTTAGTTATTTTTTACTATTTATGGTAATTTTTCGCTTGTTAATTAGGAAGTCGTTTTAAATCCGATTTGGGCCGGATTTTTTGCAGATTGCTTATTTTATTTTGAATTTCCATTTAGAGTGACTTCCGAGATTTTGCTATTTTTGGCAAAATTCGGAGAAACACGATTTTTGGCTATAACAGTCCGGCTTGTGGACTGATTTGGGGATTTTGTTGAATTTTATAATATTCCGTTAACCCTAGAGACTTTTCTCTCTGGTTTTGGGCGAATTTTCTCCTGTGAATCATCTGTTGGAACTAGCCTACAGGATAATCGCTATCCTGTCCGGCGTCACATTCATTGTACATCTCATCATTTTAATTTTAATTTTCTCATTATAAATATTTTCATTATTTTTCACGAGTTTGATTTTTAAGCACTTTCCTTGAGGAGACGATCTAGGAATTTATTCCTAATTATTACGCGATACTCTCCTGCACTTGGGATAGCCTTTGTGCTGCTCATTTTTGAGTGAGTCAGGGGGCACTGCTCGATGGAGGGGAAACACTCTATGAAAATAAAATGAGTGTGTGGTTAAAGTGTGTGTGCGACTAGGTAAAAACAGAGAGTTTATGAGAGCTTGAGTGTAGGTGTATGAATGAGTAAGATTCTGTGTGTGAAAGGCATTGTCGTGGGGAGTGCGCAAAAAACAGAGGAAAAAAATGAGAGTGAGATTGGACAATGGAATGGAGATTTACCAACGTTAGGAGTTCTAGTGAGATGGCTCGATGGCAACCCAAAGATCTGTGATTAGATGTAAACACCTAAAATCTCAAATCTACCGAAAAGAGAGAGAGAGAGATGCTAACCTTGGTTTACTCCAGAGATCGAAACCTAGGTGCACCAAAATCACTGAAATCACAAGAGAGAGAGAGGATACAAGAGGTCTGCACTTTAGAGCATTGGCAATGGACTAGCCAAATGCCAATGCAAGTCCAAATTTTAGCTAGATGTTAGAGAAACCCTCCCCATTGGACTAGCCAATTGTCCAAAGTTTAAGACTTGAGCTACAATAAATGTTGAGTCCTCTCCAAACATAGCGAGTTACTGTTCATAATAGAAAGTAATATTTTATTATTTCATCTACCCCTCTCTCTTCCCCTTGTTCTTTCTCTTTCTTCGTCTCGAAGAGCTTCGTTTCCCTCGTTTTTCCTTTCTTCTCCCGAAAGCTCCCAACACGTTGATCCTTCGGCTTCGTCATCTTCAACCCACACGGACCCTTCTCTTCGTCGATCATCCACATTGCCGTCATCTTGCATTTCTTTATTTTTCTCTTCCTTTTTCACTCACACTGAATCGCACCCTCTCCTTTCTCCATCCCATTTTCGTCTTCTCTCTGCACCATCGCCGAATTGCACCCTCTCTGCCCTCGAAACTCATTTGCAGACCAACCCACGCCTTTTTCGTTCCCTCCCTGTAGATTTTCTTTCCTTTCCATTTGCAGAGAACCTATCGAAGGCAGCAGCAACACAGGTTATTACTTTCAATTTCTTGAATTTATCTATGATTTTACAGCGATCCTAGCTTATCAAGTCTAAATTTTGTGGCCTTTTCCTTAGAAACTCATATATTGGTCTGCTATGTGCATTTTTATGTGGTCTGCTGCTTGAATATTTTGTTGCTCCATTAATTTGCATTTGCCCCAATTGTTATTTACGCTACATCTTTTGCATATGTTGTTGACACTTGTGGTTTATCTCATAGTGGCTTCTTGTAATTTAATATCACCATAGGTTTGGCCTTACATCATTACATGCAACTGGGTATGATCTAGAAAAGGTGCCCTGGTGTATGTTTCTTTGTGTACAAGAAATTATATGTTATCTTCATGCAATATGTTCATTTAGATTCCTATCTTTTATCATAAATGTGCTTAGATCCATAGAAATGGTTTAGTTTAATATATAGTTTAATGTGCCTCATCTGCTTAGATTGTCTTTTATAAGAGTTTTTTGGCCATCGTTTCAATTGATTGGTGCTGCATGTATAAGGGGAGTGGTGAGCCTGTTGATCATCTTTTACTCTTTTGTGAGATTGTTTGTGTGGAGTGACTTCTTTAGATAGGTTGGTTTGGCTCGAGTCATATCCATGGAATTGTAAGCTCTTTTATTCTTGAGAGGGTTAAGTGGCAGTACGCAAGTTGTATCAGTGTGGAAAATGGTTTCAATTTGTCTCATATGATGTATTTTCAAATAAAGGAATGATAGAATGTTTGAAGACTGTGAAGAGGAACTCAAACCATTATTTTTCAGTATTCTCCTCCTTTAGACAGCTTCAAAAGACTTTAATGGGCTTACTTTCATAGTTTTCTTGTATCTATTTATCCTTCTAGTGGAGTTCTCTCTTGTATACATCTTGTGTATTTGTGTTCACCTTTTACACTTTTTAATAAAGGTTTCTTGCTTATAAAAGTTTCTTTTGCCTTTCACAACCTAGATTGGCCTAGTGGTTTCATTTGTTTCAGATTATTTCGTATTCAAAAACTAAAATATTAAAGGGTGAATTGAAACGAATATTTTGTTAAAATCATCCATGCCATGGGAATTGAAGGCTCTTTTGGTCAAATCCCCATCCTTTATACCTTGTTGCATGGATGAGGGATCTCTTTAAAATTTTTAGGATGACAATATGGAAGATTCTTTAAAAAAAAATAGTTCAGATTTTACTACCTCAAGGTCCTAAATGTTGAGGTGATAAAATCTAAACTGTTTAATTAAGAATAACTGCTATGATTTTTACAACACCATCTAAGTAATCGAAAGCATCTTATGTATAACTATTCAAAGGAATATTTCTTATAAAAAAAAAAAACTATTCTGAAGAATATTGCATTCTATAGATTATCTTTTGCAGTAATCCTTGTCTTATTTTGAATTTGTACTTTCTGTCATTACCTTTCATGGGTAATGGCAATAATTGCAGATTTCATGTTCGTTTCTCTTCCTGCCCTTACTGTTTCTCTCCGACCACCACTTGCAACTAGTGCTGGAACAATTGCCAAGTTCTTCCATAACTGCCCTGATAATGCATTCTAGGTTATATTTTTTTGCCCTATAGATTAACAATTGCATGCTATTGATGCATTTGTTATGGTTATCTCAGCACAGAGATCAGGAACAATTGTCACTTTTGTAATAATAGAAGGATGGGTCATAAAAGTTGCATTTGTTGGAGATTCCTGTTGCATACTTGACCTACTGAAGGTGGTATTTACATGGACTGTGTTGGTATTTTGTGGACTGTATTGGTAATTTGTATGGACTGTGTTGGTATTTTTGTGGACTATTGATATTTATATGGACTTAGTTGGTATTTTTTAATATCTATTCTACTGATTGCGAATATTGATAGAGTAGACGCATTATTTCTACAAAGGCAAATACAAAGCATGCAGATCTAGGAAATATATGAAGTGTATTTGCAAAAAAAAAAAAAAAAGTCAAATATTATTAAAATATATAATATTATATTATTATTTTGACTTTAAAATGGCTAGTCCAATGTGGATTCACTTAGTCAAAAATTAATGCTATAGCCAAAAATTGTGATTCTAGCTAAATTTTGGACTTGGCAATGGCTAGTCCATTGCCAATGCTCTAGAGAGAGAGAGAGAGAGGGAGAGTGGTCGGTTGGGAGGTTGGAAATAAGGAAGGAAAGAAAAAAGAAAAAAATAAACTACATAGGCATGGAAAAATTGTGGCAGTTTACAGGGAGAAGAAGAAAAGAAAAAGAAGGGGAAAGTCACTCACCGAAAACGACAGTGTCTAGGGCTTCAAAGATGAGTTGCCGTGGGCCTGGGTCAGGCCTTGAGGCCGATTATTACAAGTGAATGAGAATGAGTATGGTTTTTCTCAAAAAAAACAAAAAAACAAAAAAACTATGGCCCCCACAGAACATTAAAGCTTTAAACAAATGTATTTTGAGAGAAGAATATGTTTTTCAATAGAGAAATACTCTAATTACGAAATGATTATATAAAAATAATTCTACAAACTGATGTGGCTTGATGTGATTTGTTATATTGTAAAATTACTTTTATTGTAAAGCAGATATGACGGATCACATGAAACCATTTGTGAGATTACTTTTGTGTAATTATTTTGTGACTGTAGCATTCCTCTTTTCAATAACATATTGTCAACTTTATGGAAAACGTAATGAAACACTTCCAACTCTTGTTTACCTTTTTTATACATGTTAAATTGAGAGTATTTATATATAGTGATATTATTTTTATAAGTTGTTTTATAAAAATATCTTTCATTTAACTCATAATTATATAAAAGTTATAAAAAGAGTGTTGTAATTATATCATTTCCTTGTAAAAAAAGATAGCAATAATTGATCCATTCTACTTTGAATCCTGTATTTATTGTCTTCCAGCTTGGATCATCTGAGTAGTTTAACCCAGAAAGCAACAAAAATAGTAATATTGAGAAGAAGAAACTTACCCAAAAAGTAAAAATAACAAATAGAACTATCTTACCAGCAAAGAAAAATAGAAATTGAAGATGATAAGACCGAGCGAGGGGGACCCTCCCCCTCAGATTTTGATTTATTATTCTCTTTTTAAAAATGGCATTAATGTTTTTATTATAAATTATAATAAGTTTATATTTCATACATTTTATAACCATAAAAATAGTAACGACTCCAATTAAATTGAACATAAGTTTTTGAAAAGAGTAATCAGAACTCTAACGAGAATATAAATACAACAAACCATATGGGAATATAGCTGTTGGATAGACTAAAGACTTCGAGTCCTAAGGACCTCCTCTATAGCAGCCATACGACCCTCCATGTCTGTCAGTCGAGACATGATGAGCATAATGATCTTCTCCATACCCACACGATGCTCTTCAAGTGCTGCACAAATTTCTGTGCGCACAATATTAGCCATGTTGGGAGGTTGACCTATTGATGTCTGTGTAGTAGCAGGCCCCGCAACAACTGCAGTAGGCGGCTCCTGTGCAGTATTGTCACCTGAGTAGCCAATTTTCCAAAATCTGAGTTCCAATATCTCAGAAAAATAAAAAAGGCTATTTCCCCATAAAAAATACGTTATCAAGAGATTGAATAAGACATGATCAACGCCCTAATAATTTATTACCTTCAACGTTGAAATTGGGCTCAACAAGCTTCGATGGCAGCAGTTGTAGTACTCTGGTATTGCCTGCACCTTTCGCTCGTTCCTTAGTTGCACCAAGACTTTCTGAGGTCCCAGCTACATTTGCCAAAGCATATTGCAATCTATTTTCTTCATCACACAAAACCCTCTCAAGTTTTCTCTTACGGAAACGGCGCCAAGATGATTGGATAAAACCGGCCGCCCATGTCCTCCATTGCTGGGAGCAGAACCTGAAAGTCATTTTTACACAGTTCCAATACGAAATTCGCGCAAATGAGAAAGATTATCAGAGTCCCAATAGCGATTATAGTTCTCTTTTCACTAAACATTTCAATATCTTTCCAAGTTATTATAAATAATTCTTGTGACAATTAAAGTACAACAAAGCAAGAAAAAAACCATGGAATAATTATCCAAAAAGTTAGTAAGCATGGTCTGAAGACTTACCTGATAGCGTGCTGTAACTCCCTGCTATGAAGTTTCGGAAACTGAGAGGCCATAGACCTCAAGTCTTCTGCCATTAGAATGAAGGCTTCAACCTCTGTTTTAGCCTGCACTGTTCTAGTTGAAATGGGGAATGCGGGCGAGGACAGGGAAAGTAAGGCCCAAGCAAGAACCTCTTCACCACAAAAGTCACCAGATTTAAGATCACTAGTGTTGAAAAAACCAATTCTTCCACCATTGGTAGTAGAAGTGGTTAGAGTTCCTTGCACGATAAAGATCATCTCATCTACTGGATCCCCTTCACGAATAAGGTAGGTGTTCTTTGTGTAAAGCACTGTCTTGAGACGGTCCAACATCGGATCCCACAGTTGTTGATCAATCTCATTGAACAGGGGAACCTTAAAGATAAAATTATCTCGTTGAACACTGTAACTAAAAAGAAAATGGACAAAAAGATGCACAAAACATTCGAGGAAACTACTCACCCTTAGAAGAAGACCCAAGCAAAGATGGCGCTTTATGTCCCTTCTAAGATCCTTAGGAAGATTACGGATGAGATTCTCTTCCTCCACACCTCTTATTTGTAGCCATTTGTGCTGTTCATATCGTCTAACCCGCTCCCTTAACTCGTTAGGGAGCATACATCGGGACATCCATTGTTCTGTATCAGTCTTCCTCACCCTCAGTTCTTGTACTCTCCTCACTGTTGTAGATTCCAGATATATCTATGACAGCAAGAAACATGATATCACCTTAGTCCATTTTAGAACTATGAGTGTTCTGCAAAGAGGTTTTTAGTTAAAGTTGCGTGGATAGAATTAGAAGGAACAAATCCATATCGTGTTTCTGCAAGTAATCTAGCAGTTAGAAGTTTAAAATAGAACAGCAAAATTATTGAGAATAAACATGCCTCAAAAGTGATTGAAGATGGTTGAATTAAACAAATAAGTTTGCTTTATATTGATAATTTAATGAAAATCTGGTTTTGTATAAAACCATCGGTTGGAAGGCTAGAATATGGTGCACATGCATATGGTTCGACAAAACTAGACGTGTATGGAAATGATCTCATAATGCTTGAAAAATAGATTTCCAAGAGAATCCATGAGGACCAAAATCTTACCTGCATATTGCCAACAAGTTTTAAGAATAAGACCAACCCAGAGATGGCTATGCAAACAACAAAGACTATTTCCCAAAAAAAGGTGCTTGTTTCCAGATTTTGGCCTATAGAACTGACAAAAGATAAGGAACAAGTTAAAAATGCCTTGCCATATGTTTACAAGCTTATACTTATAACAAGATCTATAAGATCTCCTCAAGCGAGTCTGTAAAATCTACATACATACGTACCTATGGCACACTTAAATTAATGTATCTCTCCCCACTTGAAATCCTCAAATTTAGAAAAGAACTTGCCATGATCTTTTTCCTTGGAATTAGATATTACTAACCTCAGACTGCGAAAACCCCACCAGAAGCAATAAGAGAATTTTACTCTGAAGTTTCTTGATTCCACAATCCCAGACTTCAAAACTCCAGTAAATATTCCATAGTCAAAGTGATCAGTTGAGTTTTTAGTTACATCTGGTTCGACAATACGGCAAGCCTGACTTACTACACCAACAAAGTCAGCTTGGTCAAGTTTATTTCCACAGTAAAAATCTTTATCTCGACAACCGTTAATTTTCCTACACATTTTCTGCCAGCACGCATCCTGTCGTTCAATGCCAAAAAAGTACCAAGACGCTCCAATTACCTAGTGTATATATCACATATATTTGTTAGCCAACAATCTTGGAGTAGGATGAAGAAATGGAAAAACAACGACAAAAAAGAAAAGTTCTATAATTTACATGACTGGCAAGCATGTAGATGAAAAAGTTATAAGCAGCTCCACCCCATGCTGTACTAGTTAGTCTGCCAGAGCTTCTAATTACTTCTACATATAGTGGATAAATCCGCAAAAGCCTCGGCACATATTGGCAGAAGATTACGTACTTCAACATTTCCTTCCCCACAATTGGAACTGCATTTTTGAATGAAGGAGAGATAACAAAAACTACCACCTAAACATAGTCAGCAGAACACAACAGAAATGAAATTAGCAGCATCATATATAGTTCCTTCTTTTACACCAATCAATTCACAAAAATTCAGTTTGGTTACAGCCACCAAGAAGCTGTTTATGCATCTCAAGAATTTGATATCTGCATTATTTGAGTAAGTATCATTCTGCAGAGCTAGCAAAAAATGAACTAACAAATCAATTCTGCTATTAATAACAACCAAATAGTTTGTCAATGTGTACATAATCCAATGTCCTAACATATCCAGATGCTTACTTCAGACGGGCATAAGTTTTAGTACTCATAATGTGAATGCTCTCCCTTGAGAGATATATTTTTTCACTTCCTCAAGTGGTGTAGCAGCAACAAAAATAGAAGTTAAAACATATGAACATGTCTGAGCAAAATAGTTTGCTGAATGCATAAAGACCATAGGGTTTGAGTGATAAACAAGATCATAGAAATTGGATTCAATCCCAGGAACTCTAAGACTTAAGAGTGGGAGAAAGATAAAAGCATGAAGTGAATCAATAATATAAGTGTTGTACGATCCACATCATGTATCTATCTATCTATATCACTCCACTCTAGGCGTTAGAATTCAATTAGGGATCCAAAACTACAAAAACTTTATATTGATTGAATATCAAGATGCATACCTGTGGTAATGGAAGGATTGCTAGAACGTCGACAGTGAAATATGTGGACAAGTATCTTTTTGCTATTGTCATAGGATCAATGATCAACTGACCCCTTCCAAACACTCGGGAAGAAGGTAGGACAATCCCAGTTCGAAATTGAAAGTATATATGAATTGCATAAAAAGCGTCTGTGACTGAACGAAGAACACAAACAATAATCGCCAGTGTTCTGTCCGTATATAAGCATGTCTGCTCGTCATTTAACTTCAACACTGGGATGTAAAAGAATAGTGGGTCCAATGCCAATGATATCGCACAAGAAAGCACAAATAGTTTGTTCCAGCTTTGAAGAAATTGATTTTGCGGATCATGAACTCTCATCTTCCTAGGACCTGACTGATCATCATTTCGTGGCTGATCATATACAGAAGGGATGCTCATTGTGTTGTTTTTCAAACTTTTAATTGTCTCAGACACTCTCTCCAATCCTCTCCGAAAACTCTTAAAAATTCTGCCAAATGTGGGTCTAGAACTGTTTCTTGAATATTTGCCATCGTTCATGGAATCCTCCGAACTCCAACTTTGAAACCTGGAACAAAGCATTTAAAGTGTCACATTCCAAACCAGAGGAAACCGAGCAAATAAATGGTGACTGTCGGGGGAAATACTCGGGCTCGAACAAACTAACCTTGCAAAATTATTTTGCCTAAAATTCATTCCTGCGGCTAATTAGAACTCCAATAGGAAGAGCCCAACTCGTGATTTTGACACACTTTAGTTACAGATATCAAAAGCTGAATCCAGGCAGAAGTAGAAGTTCAGATCATTTGATATTCTCTACAATGAAATTACAGAATGTCCCATGCTATGTAATGTGAAAGCCAAACAATATAAGGAAGAGATATGATATTTTTAGCAATTTATGACTAATATTTATTACTTTTTCGAGCAGGGACAAGTCAACTCTGAAGTCAAGAGACAGCTTTAAATGCGTAACACGATTTGATCAATTTCTACCACTCTTAATCCCCTTTTTACAGTCAGCAGTAGAAATTAATTGGAATTCAAGACTTTGGTAATTTAGACTGAAAGGAAATACAGAAGAAGAAATTTATACTGTTATCAACTAATTTTTTCGCCTTGCGCATCAGAAAGAGAGAAAAAAAAAAAAAAATAGAACATAAAATAAAGCCAACCATCTCTACCAAGCGAAACTGGTGAAGCAAACTCAATATCACTGTAAAGTGTAAAGGGTCTTGCTCTCTGCGGTTAGTATTCTTTTCTTTTCTTTTCTTTTCTAACCGTTTCTTATCAACCAAACAAAAACTGAAACAGAGAGTGAACGAAAATGCATAGAACGGAGCATATTTGGACTGCCTTACGTTTGTGTTGCTTTCATGGGTGTTGAGAAACCAGAAAAATGGTCTTCATTATTTGAAGAAGTTCCGTGAAGAAAAGGCGGAGAGCTCGGAAGAAAGTTCGCGCGAGCGATGACTAGATCTGAAGTCAGCCACCAAAGTGAGCCTCCATGAAATTAATCAAATTATGAGTTCTGTAACTTTGTGGTGGCACCTTCATGGGTCCTATTTTGTCCGAATCTCAATATCAATCTTCCCATGGATAATAACTTGTTCAAAAGTCCGCTGTCCTTTTGGACCAGTTGGCACAAAGACCCTCCACTTGTAAAAACAAAAAACAAAACTTGTTCAAAAGTGCACTTTTGATTATTGTTATAAATTATGCACACAAAAAATCCCAACTAGCGTATGGTGTACCGATAGTGTAAGTTTTTATTTATTTATTTTTTAAAGCATTTTTAAAAAAACAATATTAAAAAACTAAAAATATAATATTAAAAATAAACATAAACAAATCCTTAAAAAAAAAAAAAACAAAAACAAAAACAAAAACAAAAACAAAAACAAAAACAAAACAATCGTAAAAAAAATAGATAATTTTCCTTCTCTTATATATTTGTGTTTGTTAAAGTTTTTAAATATGTTGTTTTGTCTCATTGATTTTGTTTTTGGTTGCTAATGCAAAGTATGCATTTGAATCTAGACACATTACGTTTGGCACTATCAATATAAAAAATATATTTTCATGTAGCTAGCAAATTGTTCAAAACCTTAACTTATTTAATTCACAACTTGATTATTGTTATAAATTATGCACCAAAAAAATTTCTATTAGGGTATGGTATATATGAGATATTCTATCTTGTTTGTCTTTTAAAGCTTTAAAATATATTCTAAAGCGTTCATATTTTTTCACATTTATTTTCTTTTAAAAAATATTGATTTTGTTTATGTTGTCAGAAATTTATCAAGAGAAGGAAAATGCTTGTGCCACCGAGAGATGGTCCTGAGATTTTTTTCAAACTTTTATTATTATTTAGTAATTAAAGAAGTATTTTTTTAATTATATTATAATTTTAAAAAAAAAAATTAAAGATATCAAACAAGCATAGAAAAAAATTTTAAAATAAAATTAAATGGCATTATTGGGAGACTCTCGAACTACACCTTCAATAGATGAAGCACCGTTCTAAAGAGAAACTAGATAACAGTTTCATCTTAAAAGATAAAGAATTTTCACTTAAACATTTCATTTTGTTATCCATTCCTAACATAATATTAACGATTTATGTTATATATTTCACCAGGATCAAAATATCTCAAAACTTTTGGATCGTAGTCTCTTAATTAAATGTGTTCTGAAATTGGATTGATTTAATACTCACCACGTGTTTATTATATGCAGTCACTTCATGCTTAGGAGTGGGAGTTTGGTGATGTTTCTTAAAAGCAAAAGATCAAAAAGGCCTGTCGTTTGGTTGACTTACAAAATGGAATCCACGTATGATTGGACCGATTAATTAGGCAAAAATAAAATCTTCTTAATATGATTAATTAACTATTTCTATTTTGAATTTATATTTTTAATAATTCTAAAAAGAGATAGATACATAAATGTCGAGCTGTGTAGAATTTAATTGTTCATTTAAAAAATTTTAAGAAAATTATTCAAACAACTATAAATTCTTTACAACCTATATTATGTACCTACTCGTCTAATAACTTAAATCGACAAGTTCTATAAATTGTTGGGCTAACCTTTTTCAGAATAGTGACACACAATGTTATAAGTAAGGAGAGAATTATAGCAAATCTCATGATGGTTTTATCAGGTATGTATAAAAACTCGTAGCGAATAACAAAATACACCTAATAAAGAAATTGTTCAATCTGAGGATGTCAGATGGTATATTTGTAGCCCAACACTTGAATGAATTCAATATGAATTATGATTACAAATCAACTGTCTTCTGTAGAGATTGAGTTTGATAATGAGATCAAAGTGTTGATTTTGTTGGCACCGCTGCCAAATAGTTGGGAGACCATAAGGATGGCTGTGAGTAGTTCAGCCAGCAAGATGAAACTGAACTATGATAACGTACATGACATGATCCTTGCTGAAGAGGTACATAGAAGAGACTCGGGTGAGTTCTCGAGTTCGGGATTAGCCCTTAATGTTGACAATCAAGGTATAGGACATGGCAGGTCAAGCTCCAAAAGCAAGGAAAGAGCAAGATGAGATCTGAGCAGCAGATCACGTGTTGAAGTTCTGGCAAGTCGAGTCACATCAAAATAAACTGCATAACTCAAGAAAGTGTTGAGGATGATTCGCTGAATGTAATGGTTGAAGAGATACATGATGCCCTAACTTTTGTAGTGCACAATCTGATTGATGATTGGGTGTTGGTGTGACGCCCCGACTCCCACATACGGAAACACGGGAATCGTGACGTCAGGATGATGACAACGTGGGCCACGCATCCCAACAATAAGTGCCAAGTGTGTGTACATGCAATGGTGTACAACAAAATAAAGCAGCGGATAATTTAAGTAAGTCGACTAAGTACCAGAATTGTTTGATATAAATTCACTTAAAACAAAACGTTTAAAGAGTAATACAATTATCCCATAAAATATAATAATGCAAATGTCAAAACACAAAAAAACGAGTGATCCCAAATCACTCCTCCAGTGGAGCCACATCCTCAGGCTCTTCCTCAACATTATCTGCATCAAAATCTGCGATACCATAAAACGGTATCGCAGGTAAGTAATAATCCAAACAACCAAGGAGATAACAATGCATTAATACAACCAGCAATTATGCATGCATATGATGAAATACGCATTAGACCCAAAAATATCATTTTTTCCGAAAATAAATATTTTTTCAACACATGCCAAAATCTCATTTTGGCCCAAAAATAATAATCTATCATTTTCCCAAAAAATGATTCAAACAAAATCTTTTTATCCAACACACGCTATTTTCCTAGAAAATAGCCCATTAATCCATTTTAACCATATGCACCATGATCTCCCCTAGGGATCATCTGCACACCTTGGCTCGTTTCGTCACACCACGGGTAACGACCGTGTGAGTGACTTCATAACGAGTGATACCCAGTTCTTGGCCTAGCGCGTTCGTGGCCAATCATCCTCTAGCCCCTGCCAGCAAGAGGGGCCACGGAGTCGGCACGGAGAGCGTTACCATCCCTTCCGATCCTGTTGTTGCCCAGCGATAACCCAGGGGACGTCACTCAGTATATTCTGCTCTCGAATGACTAGAGGATCTCCACCAAGATAATGCCCTATCTCAGCTTAGGGTCGTGATACATACGCACCCAAAATCCATTTCTCACACAATTTTCAAATAAACACATGAACATGTATGCAATCATATGAAAATTCAGTTTTCATTTACAAACACGAACATCGTGCAAATATGCAATGTACAATACACGACACAAATATCCAACAGCCAACAAATTCCCGCATAATCCAAATACACAATAACTCCATCCTTCAATCCAACCGACCCTCTTACTTCTCGGATTTAATCCGGCACAACCAACCAAATTACAGTAAAATAAAAGCCAACCATCTCTACCAAGCGAAACTGGTGAACCAAACTCAATATCACTGTAAACGGTAAAGGGCCTTGCTCTGCGGTTAGTATTATTTTCTTTTCTTTTCTAACCGTTTCTTATCAACCAAACAAAAACTGAAACAGAGAGTGAACGAAAATGCATAGAACGGAGCATATTTTGGACTTCCTTACGTTTGTGCTGCTTTCATGGGTGGTGAGAAACCAGAAGAATGGTCTTCATTATTTGAAGAAGTTCCGCGAAGAAAAGGAGGAGAGCTCGGAAGAAAGTTCGCGCGAGCGATGACTCTGACGCCAGCCGCCAAAGTGAGCCCCCATGAAATTATGAGTTCTGTAACTTTGTTGTGGCACCTTCATGGGTTCTACTTTGTCCGAATCTCAATATCAATCTTCCCATGGATAATAACTTGTTCAAAAGTCCGCCGTCCTTTGGACCAATTGGCACAAAGACCCTCCACTTGTAAAAAAAAAAAAAAGACAATCGTAAAAGTGATAGATAATTTTCCTTCTCTTATATATTTGTGTTTGTTAAAGTTTTTAAATATATTGTTTTGTCTCATTGATTTTGTTTTTGGTTGCTAATGCAAAGTATGCATTTGAATCTGACACATTACGTTTGGCACTATCAATATAAAAAAATATATTTTCATGTAGCTAGCAAATTGTTCAAAACCTTAACTTATTTAATCCACAACTTGATTATTGTTATAAATTATGCACCAAAAAAATTTCTATTAGGGTATGGTATATATGAGATATTCTATCTTATTTGTCTCTTAAAGCTTTAAAATATATTCTGAAAGCGTACTTCATATTTATTCACATTTATTTTCTTTTAAAAAGTGTTGAATTTGTTTACGTTGTCAGCTACTTTTTTCCATTTTTTTTATTATTATTTATTAATTAAAGAAATATTTTTTAATTATATTGTAATTAAAAAAAAAATTTAAAGATATCAAACAAGCATAGAACAAATTTTTAAAATAAAATTAAATGGCATTATTGAGAGACTCTCGAACTACACCTCAATAGATGAAGCACCGTTCTAAAGAGAAACTAGATAACAGTTTCATCTTAAAAGATAAAGAATTTTCGCTTAAACATTTCATTTTGTTATCCATTCCTAACATAATATTAACGATTTAGGTTATATATTTCACCAGGATCAAAATATCTCAAAACTTTTGGATTGTAGTCTCTTAATTAAATGTGTTTAGAAATTGGATTGATTTTGTAACGACCCGCCCCGCGAAGGGCGGAATTGCCACGTACATACCTATTTTTAGCATATTTTCTTTTCTTTCTTCTTCCTCATCAACAGGGAAGACACCACACGTCTGCCTGTCTCTCTACAGTAATGTCTTGCTCTCCAGCCTTTTTTTTCTTTTCTTGGACGTTTAAAAATATAAGCATAATAGTGAATCTAATACTCAGTAAGAAGTACACCATGCAATTAACATACTAGGCATCTATTCTTTTCCTTTGGAAAACATGCGTACATAAACTTTTGCATTTCATTCCATGCATAAACATTCTTTGAAATAACTATGCTTTCATGCATAAACATCCTTTCATGCTTTTCATCTTTCATACATAAATATTCTTTTCATGCTTTTGATGCTTTATATCTTTTCATGCATAACATGCTTTTCATACTTTTCATCTTTTCATTTTTATAGGCCATTGCACACTGTTACGCCCCGCGTGCTAGGGTTAGTGGCCTTATGGCCAATGGATTCGCCCATGGCCACGAGTTGGAATCTCATTCTGTTAGGGTGCAGCACAGGGTGCACTACTAGATACTACTACCCGGTATTGCCATCTGCCCATTTATTCATTGGGTACCCCTTTCCTTTCATGTGGTCGTTACGTATTTTCATACACTGAAACTTTCGTTTCCTTTCATTCTTTCATTCATGCATTTCAGTCATTTCCTTTTCAGTCCTTTTTTTTCATGGGAAATGAACTTCATTTAAAATCATGAGCTTAAACATCATTGAAGGGCATGAGCTTAAACATCATTGAAAAACATGAGCTTACACATCATTGAAAGGCATTAGCTTAAACATCATTAAAAAGCATGAACTTAAACATCATTTAAAAGTATGAGCTTAAACATCATCTTTTAAGATATCTTTTAAAATGTCAGTTCCCATTGAAAAGCATGAACTTAAACGTCATTGAAAAGTATAAGTTTAAACATCATTTAAAAATAGAAGCTTAATCATCATTTAAAAGCATGAGCTTAACATCGTTTATAAGCGTGAGTTTAAACATCGTTTAAAAACGTAAGCTTAAACATCGTTTAAAGTACGAGTTTAAAACACCATTAAAGCACGAGCTTAAATATCATTTAATTTAAAAGTACGAGCTTAAACATCATTAAAAAACATAGGCTTAAACATCACCTTTCAAGATTTCATTTAAAATGCCAGTTTATGGCATCCTTTAAAACGATAGTTCTCAGAAACATTTTAAAACGTCAATTCTCAGGAACATTTGAAGCATCAGTTCATAGGGACATTTTAAAACTCATTTAAAGCATCATTTGAAGCATAAAACATGAGACGTTCCTTTCATTTCCTTTCCTTTGCATTCAACCTTTTCATCATCTTTCTTAATTCGATGCACATGCATTTTCATGAACAAGATACATTTTCATGCTATACTATGTATAGAAAATATCATAAGTTTCTTGAGAGAGCATACATGAAATTCTCATGACTTAGAAGCTACATGCATCTATTACCTTACACATGTACACACAATTATAATCGATAGGGTACTTAACAGGGGCTATCAAGGAAGGGCTTGTACATACATATACATTTATTCTTTTACATTTGAGAAACATTTGCACTAAGAGAGATATTCTTTCATAAAAAGAGCATGGTGTGAAGTATGGTCATAGCTACTTACCTCTATACTCCTCGATACTTCCATCATCAATATTCCTATTCCAATCAATAAGATAAGCATGTTAATACTCACACAATATTCTTTAGCCATCCATTTAAAAGAGAAAGTCATGATACTTCAATCTAACGTCCCTTCTATGCATAACATTACCCAAATGACTACTGTTCACCACAACTTATAAGAGAAATAACTGAAATATTAAGACATGCTAGCTGTCTATGGAAAGGCTATTTTAATACTTACATGAAAGGTAGTTAAGAATTCATAGATTTCAAGCAAGGTTTATTTGGTTCAAACTCACTTTGGGTTAGGGACATTAGGAGATAAAATATGCAATTCTTGACAATGGGCTTTAAAATAGATTTAGTCATCTCAAGTAGGCTAAACAAACTTAGGGAACATGCATTTTAATCAACTTGTAGTCCCTCATTATAAAAAGGTTAGCTCATCATCACTTTGGTATCCTTTCCTAATATAAATTAATGACTTATATTTATATATTCAACAGGACCAAAATCTCTCAAAATTTTGGATTATAATCTTTTAATTAAATGTGTAATGAAATTCGATTAATTAAATCTTTCCTACCACGTGTGTTTATATACGCAGTCACTTCATGATTAGTAGTAGTGGGGGTGTGGGGATTTTTTTTTAAAGCAAAAGAGCAAAAGTTTTCTAATTTGATTGTCATAAAAAAAATGGAATTTTCGTATGATTGGGAATTTGGACCCATCAAATAGCTAAATGCAAAATCTTCTTAATTTGATCAGTTAATTAACCATTTACATTTTAAATTTAGATCTTTGATCATATTTATCCTAATTTTAAAAAAGAGATTGATATATAAGTGAGCTGTATAGTATTTATAAAATATTTAATGATGTTTGAAAATATACCCAAACAACTATAAATACTGCAAGAGACATATCATGAAGTTCAAATAAAAACTCTAAAAATTTTAAATCCTTGCATTAATACTAATTGGATTAAGTATAACATATTACGTAGTTATAGTTCTCAGGGATGTTCAAAAATCAAATGGCGTGGATCATGATTTTTCTGTTAAGTTTGCATTAATTAATCTGTTACAAAGAAAAATTAATATAGCCAATAGAAAAGTGTTTTAGCCACAAAGAGATTTTATTATAGTAAACTTATAAATTGACGTTGTTTGATATGGTATGTTAGATTGTAAAATAAATTTAATCAAGTATCATATAAAATTATATCAGTTTGTAACTTTACTTTTTGTGATTTTTTTTTTTTTTAACAAATTTACACTTTTGTAGTCAATAACATGTTTTAACAAAGAGAATATTTTGAAGAATAATTTTTCTTGCATTTCATTGCCAGTGTGTGGTACTTATACATGTACAGAGGGTATCAAAACCATTACATAATAGTAGAGGAACTTGTCTACAATTCTTACAATTCTTCTAGAACTTTACTATTTTTTTATTTTATTGTATCTAGCTTAATACGCCCCATCGAGTCTAATGGGGTATCTAACACAATGAGACTTGATCTAAAATGAAAGAATTTTTCTGACACTAAAGGTTTAGTAAATACATCCGCAATTTGATCTTTGGAGTTGATGAATTTGACAATAAGGCTCTTGGCAGCAACTCGGTCTCTAATGAAGTGAAAATCAACCTCCATATGCTTAGTTCTTGAATGGTACATAGGATTAGCAGCCATAAAAGTGGCTACAATATTATCACACCATAATATTTGAGCTGTTGACAGGTGAATACCAAGTTCTGAAAGTAGTGTTTGAACCCAAATAACTTCTGCAGCAGAGGCAGCAAGAGATTTGTATTCAACCTCTGTGCTGGAACGAGCCACAGTTTTTTTTCTTTTTGGAACTCCAAGAAACAAGATTTTTAACAAGGAAAATACTGTACCCTATTGTGGAACGCTTATCATTCTGGCATCTCGCCCAATCGGTATCCGAATAAGCTTGCAATTGAAGAGAAGACTTTGATAAGAAAAACAGACCAAAATTGATGGTATTTTTGAGGTATCAAAGAATTCTCTTAACAGCTGTCTAGTGAGGCTATTTAGGTTTGTGCATAAACTGGCACACCTTGTTCATGACACAGGAAATATCGGGCTGTGTAAGAGACATGTATTGTAACCCACCCACAATGTTACGGTAGTGATGAATATCATCAAAATCGGGGGAATCAAGCAAAAATAATTTCACAGTGGCTGCCATAGTTGAGGTGATTGGCTTAGAATTAAGCATGTTACTTCTAAGCAAGAGATCCTTAATATACTTGCGTTGAGAGATTAGTAATCCAGATGGCAAGTAATCAACCTCAAGGCCCAAAAAATAGGATAATTTTCCAAGGTCTTTAACTGGGAAAGCACATCCCATATCATCAATAATTTTATCAATAAGAGAGGAGACAGATGATGTAATCACAATATTATCTATGTAGACAAGTGGATAGACGTGAACATCACCTTGGTGGAGAATAAAAAGCGACGGATCAGCTCTGGAAGCCATGAACCCATAGGCAATGAGCCATGAATTGAGTTGGGAGAACCATACCCTTGGTGCCTGCTTCAGTTCAAAGCAATTTACAGACATATGATGGATGAACCGGATAAACAAAGCCCTAGGGCTACTGCATGTAGACAGTATCAGTGAGGGAGCCGTGTAAAAAGGAATTCTGGATGTCTACCTGTCTCAGACTCCAATGATGTGAAACGACAAGAGAGAGAATCAAACAAATAATGGGCATTTTGACTACCGGACTGAAGGTATCTTTATAATCAACTCCTGGTTGTTGATGGTAGCCTTTAGCTACCAAGCGGGCCTTCTTTCAATGGACCCGTCTACCTTTATCTTGGTCTTGTATACCCAACGACAGCCAAGGAGATTTGCCAAGGGATCAGGTGGGACAAGACTCCAAGTAGAGTTGTTCTGTAATGCATCAAACTCTTGAGTCATGGCCAGCTTCCAATCGAGCCATTTGGAGGCAGCTGCAAAACTAGAAGGAGAGTGAGGAACAGTAATAGCGGCAGTGAAACAACCTCGCGAAGGATAGGGCACAGTGCCATCTGTGGGAATACGGGGACGAGATGAGTTGGACTGGGATTTAGTGATGAGAGGGGACCGAGGAGGGATTAATGGAGGGCGATGAGGTATTGGAGGAGAGGGAATAGAGGTTCGGGAGGGGTTGGAAGACGAGTTAGGCGAAGAAGAAGAAAAAGGAGGAGTAGGAGTGAAGGAGGAAATTTGTGGAGAAGAAGGGCCTGGACCGAGTATAGAGGGAGTAAGAAGAGGAAGATGGGTAGTTGTAGTAGGAGCCATGGATGGGTTGACAGGAGGGATGGATTTGGGCTGTTGATTGCGGAAGGGAAAGGAATCTTTAGCAAAGATAACATCCTGTGAGATATACATACGTTGGGTTTTAAGGTCCAAGCATCTATACCCTTTATGGGTTGGGCTATAGCCCAAGAACAGACATGAAACAAATATGTAGGCCATTTTGTGAGTGTTGTATGGTCTCAAATTGGACCAACACTCACAACCAAAGACTTTTAAGGAGGAGTAGTCTGGGCTTCTATTATGGACTAGAATATAAGGTGATTTATGTTGAAGAATTGGGCTGGGCATGAGATTAATTAAAAAAACAACAGTTTCAAAGGCTTTGGCCCAAAAGGAAAATGGAAGGGAAGCATGGGTTAAGAGGGCTAGCCCAGTTTCAACGATATGATGGTATTTACGTTCAATGAGTCCATTTTATTGATGTGTTTGAGGACACAAAAAATGATGAGTGATTCCGAGTTTTTGACAAAGTGGAGTGAGAGCCTTGAACTCCCCTCCACCATTGGTTTGTAGCATAATGAGTTTGGAATTGAATAAACGTTCAATGTACGGCAAGAAATTGGTGAAAATATTTAGAACATCTGATTTAAGTTTAATAGGAAACATCCATGTAAATCGTGTATAAGCATCAACAAGAGTGTGAGGGGATGGGCCCCACAAGCCTGCTACAAGTAACTGAAAGGGCTTTGTGTATTGGGCCTGACTGGGCCAAAAAGGAAGTTGGTGAAGCTTAGCAAGTGGACAGGTTGGGCATGTGAATGAATGTTCTCTGGGAAGAAACTTCAAACGGTTGGAGTGCAGAACTTGAGACACAATTGTGAGTGATGGATAACCGAGCCAATTATGCTAGTTAGTTAAAGAGGTTTGTTCTCCAACTTGAGCAGAGGGATCATGGTCCAAAGAGGATAGAGATAATGCCGGAGGAAAGACATAAAGCCCGTTATGGTTGGGACCGATGAGGAGGATCTTTTGCGTGGTCTTGTCCTTCACAGAGAAGAAGGTGTCATGAAATTAAAAAAAACATTGATTGTCAGAACAAAATTTACACACAGAGATAAGGTTCTTAGTTATGGAGGGAACATGGAGTAAGTTTTGCAAACGAAAAATGGAAGAGTGAGTTGAGAAGGAGTCACCGAAGTGTTGGATGGGCAATGTATTACCATCACCTACGTGAATTTGATCACTACTAGTACATTGATCTGAAGAAATATTGAGATTGTTCAGGTCGTTGGTAATATGATGCATTGCTGCCGAGTCAGGGTACCAAGCTTCATTAGAAAATGAACTTGGAGCTGCTATAAAATTTGCTGAGAATGACGGTGGGGCATCAAGCTGGTAAGAATGGTCAAACCAAAACTTGCATTGAAGAGCAACATGGCCTTGCTTGTTGCAGACTTGATAGGTGGGTTGATTTGGGGAAGGATTATAGGAACGACCACCACCATGATTGTTTCCGTATCTGCCACCACGATCGCTTCTTCCTTGTCTACCACCATGATTTGGAGCTCTTCCTCGACCACTACCGTTAGCAGCGGAGAAAGTAGCAGAAGGTTCAGTGTTGGTATGATTGATCTTGTGGTGTACCCTGCTTTCATGAGCTAACAACATTTTATATAACTCATGCGAGGACAGAGGGTCAGTCCGAGTTGTGATAGAGGTCACGAGAGAATCATAAGAGGAATTTAAACCAATAAGCAAGTATAAACAAACTCTTTATCAGGAAGATGACTCCCTGTTGCTGCGAGTGTATCGGCTAGTGAACGAACCTTACCAAAATATTGTATGATATTCTAATTGCCTTGTGATAGATGGGTAAGTTGGAACCTGATGTGAAACTCTTGTGCTTGAGATTTGGAGGAGAACATTATAGCGAGAGAGGTCCAGAAAGCTCAAGAAGTGCTTGAGGAAAGGACATGACTAACAATAGAGTCCGAAATGGAGGAGAAAAGAATGATGAGGACCAACTGATCGGTACGTTTCCATACCGTGTATTTTGGGTTGATAGTGTTCGGTTTATCTGGAAGAAATTCAAGTGGAGTTTGGCGTGAGCCATTTAGGAGATAAAAGAGGTCTTGCCCTCTAAGATAGATGCTAATTTGCACCTTCCAAAGAGGGTAATTGTCATTCGTAAGCTTTGTAGTTACGATATGTGAGAAAGAAGAGATTATGGATATGGCTGGCAGTGACTGCAGGAAAAAAGGTGAAGAAGGAGGGGGAGAGGGAGATTCGGCCATGGATCAGAGAGAGATAGCTAGTCGTGCTGCTCTCATACCATAACAGAAAGAGAATATTTTGAGGAATAATTTTCCTTGCATTTTATTGCCACAGTGTGTAGTACTTATACATGTACAGAAGGTATCAAAACTGTTACATAACAGTAGAGGAACTTGTCTACTTCTAGAACTTTACTATTTTCTGATTTTTTTGTATCTAGCTTAATATGTTTCACCGAGCAAACTCTTTCCTAAGGTTATTTCATATTATTCTTTTCATACAAGGTATACTTAAAAAAACAATAATTCTCCAAACTTTAGCTGTAGCCCCCATAGTCAATAACATTATCACATCAAGATTTTTAGTCAATTATGGGAAAGGATGCAGCAGTATTTTCAGATGGAGAAACTAGCTAGAAGAGTTAGTAGTCATTTTCAAAGGGTTGTAGACTGGAAGAAATAAACTCATTTTCAAGGATAGATTTGATAACCCCAACAAAGTGATAAATATTGTTCTTTTAAGCCTGTAGAATTTCGAGAAGCTTATAGGCTTAATGAAGAAGCTAAGGAGCAAAATGGAGATAGCAGAAAAGAAGCCAAATGAATAAAACCAGAAGAAGGATTTACAAACTAATGTTTTTTTCTTTTTTTGATAAAAGTGGATCATCACTCTTCATTAAGATAGGACATGCAACTATGACTTGAAAACAAACCAATTACAATCGTTAATAGTTTTTTAGTACACATATGTGTCTGACATGGTCTAATCCAGACGGAAAATCTCTAAAGACCTAAGTCATAGAGAAATATCACCTCTGTACATGATAGAGGTTACACAGCCCCCATACCCCGACTAGGCAGGGTAGGGTTCACCAAACCCCACCATCCGACAACACGGAGGGGGGACTTCTTTTTTGGATTTTTATTATACTAAAAACAACATTACACAAAGGAAATTACAAACATAAAAGATTACAAAAAGCAATACAGAGGCACATGCACTACACAACAGCAAACTACATAAGCAGTGCACAAAAGGGGCTGTTGTGGTGCGTGCAGTCCACGCACCCAACTGGGCAGGGACCGGCGGTCGATCTTGGAAGAACTGAACTGCAAGACTCCAAAAACTCCGCGCGTGACGACGTCAGGGCTTGTTGGGACCCCATAAAAAATCGCCCTAAGACAAAGTCCTAGGCATGCATGAACAACAAAGATCAAGCCACTTCCAAGATCAAGGTTAGCCAAGGCCAACCAAAGGCGAAGACATATCACGAGCCACATTGGCCATGCAAGACCATATCATTCATTTATCTTTATTTATTTTATTTAATTATATTTCAAGGGACCTATTGGGGGTTTCCACTTTGTAATCTCTATAAATAGGACCCTTAGGCATTTCATTTTACATTTTTTTAATAATTTGGTAAATCCCTAAGTGGGTGGATTATTGTTCTTGAAATCACCTTTCGGTGCTTAGCACTTGGGATACTTGAGTGCAATTTGTGAATCCCTAGTAGAGGATCATCACCTTACAATTCGTGAATAGATGGTGATTCACTCTATCTTATTTCATCATTGTGCAATCCGTGAATCAATGGTGATTTATCTATCTATCTTATGAGTATTGTCTTTGTGCCATTCTATTATCCATCTTATGTCTATATTTTCCATTTTACAAAAATTCAAAAATACATTGTTCTTATATTTTCTTATTTTTTCTTATATTTTCCATTGTTCATCTTTACTTTCTTGCAAATCGAAGACATCCTAAGCCTCAATCTTAGTATTCTTTGATTTCTCAAAATATCCATATAAATCATAAAGAAAGTCTCCATATTCCTTTATCGAGTCCATTCATCCATTTGATCTTTCTCACTCACATATTTCGGCTATCACATTGTTTACCCCACTTTCCATATTCATCATCTCCATAAAACCCTAGCCAAAACACTATATTTTCCATATGCTCCACTTTCCAAAATTAGCATTCCCTCACCCATCATATCTCTTGACCTAGCCGAAATTCACTAAGTCTCAATCTTTCCATAATTGTCTCTTACCAAAACTAGCCTCCATCCATCCAACAAAACCCTAGCTGAACCCTTATCTTCCATAAACCCTAACCATCCCTCAAGAGTCCTACTTGGCAATTTCTTTAACTTTAGGAAAGTTGACTCATTCCAATCAAAACCTATCTTCCATATCCAATCCTACAAATCTCGCATTCCCTAGAATCACTTAAGTCAATCAAAGACTATCTCATCTTACCTTAACCAATTCCTAAACTTTAGGAACCCTAATCACCCCATATCTATCCTTCATTCAATCTTACATTGACCTAACCGAATCCCACATTTCCCATATTGGCCACTTACTTAAATTAGCCTTCTTCCACATTCCACCTAGCCCTAGCAGAAACACATATTCCCTCTTCATTTAAATTCAAATTCGGCCACTTTTGACCTTATTTGAATTTGACCTAGCCATCCACCAATCTTTCCATATTAGTGTTTCCATAACTTGGAAACCCTAGTTGACCAAATCACACCACATAGCCGGCCAACACACTATCCAAAATCAAATCCTAAGATTTTAGGAAACTTTCCTAATCTCTCAACCTCCTAAGTTCGGCCAACCCTAGCTGCCCATCACCATCTTCCAAACCCTAAACCTTTCTTCCATCATCCAACCCTAAACCTAAACCCTAAAGTGACACCTACCCATATTTGATCCTACAATCAAGGGATCACAATAACCACTCCCATATTCGGCCAACCCTAGCCACCAAACCCTAATCCCACTCATCCACATCTCTTCCAAACCATAGCAACTCATCCAAGACTCCGACCCTAGCCCATCACTTCCTAATCTCGAAATTCCCCTTAGCCACAATCCAAACCCTAGCTTATCTTCACCATACCAACCCTAATCATCATCCAAGTTGTCCCAACATCAAGGGCAACCTTCAAACCATTCAATATTGCATCAAACCCACCAAATCATCACTTAGATCACCCGAACTCATCATCTTTTCCATCACTAAACACCACACCTTCATCAACCTAGGAACCCATCATTGCTATTATATGTGCAAGGCCAAGCAAGAAGGCTTGACACTTGGTCACCATCACTACCAAGGTGAGCTCGTGGACTTACTATTTAGGGACAAGACCGGGGTCCCTAACAGGGCTCCCCAGAGGCGCGTGACAACCACGCGCCAGAGGACTCCAAGAACTTTGACCCGCGCGTGCTGGCCACTCGCCGCTCCGTTTGACGCCGCGTTCGGTGGTCTTAAAGATCAACGGCTGGGCAACACCATGGCGTGGCGCGTTCTGACCTGTGCTCGCTGGGACATCCTAGATCGGTAGTTCACCCCTTAAAAGCCTAAAAAACACAAAAACAACTATGGAGGAGGGAGGGAGAAGGAAGCCGAAGCTCCCACCCCCTCTGGCTGGATTCAAGAAGAGTTTTTTCTAGAGAGAGAGGGTCCGATTTTTCCTAGAGAGAGAGGGTCTCAGTTTCATAGCTTTCGATTACAAACTAGATGTTATAGATCAGAAATTGGGAATTGATTTAATAGTAAGAATTCCGGGGGAGAGATTATTTTCTCATTATGCTCTAGTGGGCTACCTGTTCTTGCTGAATGTTGTGCTTTATGGAGGGTAGCTGAACTATGTAGAGACCTTGATATTAAGGATGTCCTATTTGAGGGAGATACAAAAAATGTGATACAGGCTATTTCAAATTGCAAGCAGGAACGGTGATGGTTGAGGGAGCTATTGGAAGATATCAAGCGTCGTTCTTCATTGAGATCAGACCGGCAAGCCTTGTTTACATATAGAGGATGAAACAGTGCAGCACATGGTCTATCAAGAAAGGCATTATAGATGGAAGGAGAGCAAATATGGATAGAAGAGAGACCAAATGTTATTTACTCTGCTTTTATGAATGATATGGCATGTAATTGACTCTTTTACTACAACTGAATGACTAATGAGAATGAATATGGTTTTTCTCAAAAAAAAAAAAAAAAAAAAAAACTATAGCCCCCACAAAACATTAAAGCTTTAAACAAATGTATTTTGAAATATGTTTTTGATGGAGAAATACTCTAGCTACGAAGTGATTATATAAAAGTAATCTCACAAACTGATGTGTCTTGATATGATTTGTCATATTGTAAAGTTATTTTTATTGTAAAGCAGATATGACAGATCATATAAAATCACATCAGTTTGTGAGATTACTTTTGTGTAATTTTTTTTTTTATTATAGCACTCCTCTTTTCAATAACATACTGTCAACTTTATAGAAAAAGTAATGAAACACTTACAACTCTTGTTTACCATTTTTATACAATTATGTGTTAAATTGAGAGTATTTATATATAGTGATGTTACTTTTATAAATTATTTTATAGAAATATCCTTCATCTAACTCATAGTTATATAATAATTATAAAAGGAGAGTTGCAATTATATCATTTTCCTTGTGAAAGAGGATAGCAATGATTGATCCATTCATGACTTTGAATCCTGTATTTATTGTCTTCCAGCTTGGATCACCTGAGTAGTTTGACCCAGAAAGCAACAAAAATAGTAATATTGAGAAGAAGAAACTTACCCAAAAAAAAAAAAAAAAAACAAATAGAACTATCTTACCAGAAAAGAAGAATAGAAATTGAAGATGATAAGGCCGAACAAGGGGGGCCCTCCCCCTCAGGTTTTGATTTATTATTCTCTTTTTAAAAATGGCATTAATGTTTTTATTATAAATTATAATAAGTTTATATTTCATACATTTTATAATCATAAAAATAGTAACGACACCAATTGAATTAAACATAAATTTTTTGAAAAAATAATTAAAAGTGACTATATGTAGCAAAACAGTAATAAAAATATAAATACAACAAACTATATGGGAATGTAGCTATTAGATAGACTAAAGAGTTCGAGTCCTAAGGACCTCCTCTAAAGCAGCCATACGACCCTCCATGTCTGTCAGTCGAGACATGATGAGGCTAATGATCCTCTCCAAACCCACACGATGCTCTTCAAGTGCTGCACAAATTTCTGTGCGCACAATATTAGCCATGTTGGGAGGATTACCTATTGATGTCTGTGTAGTCGCAGGCCCCGTAACAACTGCAGTAGGCGGCTCCTGTGCAGTATTGTCACCTGAGTAGCCAATTTTCCAAAATCTGAGTTCCAATATCTCAGGAAAATAAAACAGGCTATTTCCCCTATAAAATATGAGGAAAAAACTATTTTGCTCACCAATTCTTATTGCTCTACTTGACTGCTAGGGAAAATATTTTATTTTTATTTTATTTTTACTTAATAATTAAGAAATTGATTTTAAGTGTATTGGTGTATTTTTTTTTGTTTTTAAAAAATATTTAAATATATTAAAAAAATATGAATAGAAAAAAAAATTACAAAAGCGACTATCAGTAACAATGAGCGGGCTACTCTGGACAGCAGACTAGCCATACTCAAAATATAATACATTATCAAGAGGAGAAATGCTTGAGATCCCGAAAATGGGTCCCAAACATTTCTGCCGAAAGGTTTTTTTTTTTTTTTTTTTTTAACTTAATGATTAAGGAAGTATTTTTTAATGATGTTGTGAATTTTTTATTTTTAAAAAAAAATATTTTTGATGATTAAAAAAATACATAAAAAAAAAAAGAACCGAAAAATGAAAAACTGAAATGCATTATTGGGGAGACTATTTCGGTGACTGTAGCACCACTCTAACAAGAGATTGAATATCCGGGTTTGACAGCAATCACGTTCACAAAAATAAGACATGATCAACGCCCTAATAATTTATTACCTTCAACGTTGAAATTGGGCTCAACAAGCTTCGATGGCAGCAGTTGTAGCACTCTGGTATTGCCTGCACCTTTCGTTCGTTCATTAGTTGCACCAAGACTTTCTGAGGTCCCAGCTTCATTTGCCAAAGCATATTGCAATCTATTTTCTGGATCACACAAAGCCCTCTCATGTTTTCTCTTACGGAAACGGCGCCAAGCTGATTGGATAAAACAGGCCGCCCATGTCTTCCATTGATGGGAGTAGAACCTGAAAGTCATTTTTACACAGTTCCAATATGAAATTCACGCAAATGAGAAAGATTATAAGAGTCCCAATAGCGATTATAGTTCTCTTTTCACTAAACATTTCAATATCTTTCCAAGTTATTATAAATAATTCTTGTGACAAGTAAAGTACAACAAAGCAAGAAAAAAACCATGGAATAATTATCCAAAAAGTTAGTAAGCATGGCCTGAAGACTTACCTGAAAGCGTGCTGTAACTCCCTGCTATGAAGTTTCGGAAACTGAGAGGCCATAGACCTCAAGTCTTCTGCCATTAGAATGAAGGCTTCAACCTCTGTTCTAGCCACCACTGTTCTAGTTGAAATGGGGAATGCGGTCGAGGACAGGGAAAGTAAGGCCCAAGCAAGAACCTCTTCACCACAAAAGTCACCAGATTTAAGATTACTCGTGTTGAAAAAACCAGTTGTTCCACCATTGGTAGTAAAAGTGGTTAGAGTTCCTCGCACGATAAAGATCATCTCATCTACTGGATCCCCTTCACGAATAAGGTAGGTGTTCTTTGTGTAAAGCACAGTCTTGAGACGGTCCAACATCGGATCCCACAGTTGTTGATCGATCTCATTGAACAGGGGAACCTTAAAGATAAAATTATCTCGATGAACAATGTAACTAAAAAGAAAATGGACAAAAAGATGCACAAAACATTCGAGGAAACTACTCACCTTTAGAAGAAGATCCAAGCAAAGATGGCGCTTTATGTCCCTTCTAAGATCCTTAGGAAGATTACGGATGAGATTCTCTTCCTCCACACCTCTTATTTGTAGCCATTTGTGCTGTTCATATCGCCTAACCCGATCCCTTAAGTTGTTAGGGAGCATACATCGGGACATCCATTGTTCTGTATCAGTCTTCCTCACCCTCAGTTCTTGTACTCTCCTCACTGTTGTAGATTGCAGATATATCTATGGCAGCACGACACATGATATCACCTTAGTCCATTTTAGAACTATGAAAGAGGTTTTTAGTTAAAGTTAGGTTGATAGAATTAAAAGGAACAAATCCATATCGTGTTTCTGCAAGTAATCTAGCAGTTAGAAGTTTAAGATAGAACAGCATAATTATTAGGAATAAACATGCCTCAAAAAGTATTTGAAGATGGTTGAATTAAACAAATAATTTTGCTTTATATTGATAATTTAATGAAAATCTGGTTTTGTATAAAACCATCGGTTGGAAGGTTTAGATAAGGTGCATGTGCATATGGATCGACAAAGCTAGACGTGTATGGAAATGATCTCATAATGCCTGAAAAATAGATTTCCAAGAGAATCCATGAGGACCAAAATCTTACCTGCATATTGCCAATAAGTACTAAGAATAAGACCAACCCAGAGATGGCTATGCAAACAACAAAGACTATTTCCCAAAAAAAGGTGCTTGTTTCCAGATTTTGGCCTATAGAACTGAGAAAAGATAAGGCACAAGTTAAAAATGCCTTGCCATATGTTTACAAGCTTATACTTGTAACAAGATCTATAAGATCTCCTCAAGCGAGTCTGTAACATCTACATACTTAAGCACCTATAGGGCACTTAAGTTAATGCATCTCTCCCCCATTTGAAATCTTCAAATTTAGAAAAGAACTTGCCATGATGTTTGTCCTTGAAATTAGATATTACTAACCTCAGACTGCGGAAACCCCACCAGAAGCAATAAGAGAATTTTACTCTGAAGTTTCTTGATTCCACGACCCCAGACTTCAAAACTCCAGTAAAAATGCCATAGTCAAAGTGATCAGTTGAGTTTTTAGTTTCATCTGGCTCGAGAATACGGCAAGCCTGACTTACTAGACCAACAAAGTCAGCTTGGTCAAGTTTATTTCCACAGTAAAAATCTTTATCTCGACAACCGTTAATTTTCCTACACATTTTCTGCCAGCACGCATCCTGTCGTTCAATGCCAAAAAAGTACCAAGACGCTCCAATTACCTAGTGTATATATCACATATATTTGTTAGCCAACAATCTTGGAGTAGGATGAAGAAATGGAAAAACAACAACAAAAGAGAAAAGTTCTATAATTTACATGACTGGCAAGCATGTAGATGAAAAAGTTATAAGCAGCTCCACCCCATGCTGTACTAGTTAGTCTGCCAGAGCTTCTAATTACTTCTACATATAGCGGATAAATCCGCAAAAGCCTCGGCACATATTGGGAGAAGATTACGTACTTCAACATTTCCTTCCCCACAATTGGAACTGCATTTTTGAATGAAGGCGAGATAACGAAAACTACCACCTAAACATAGTCAGCAGAACACAACAGAATTGAAATTAGCAGCATCATATATGGTTCCTTCTTTCACACCAATCAATTCACAAAAATTCAGCTTGGTTACAGCCACCAAGAAGCTGTTTATGCATCTCAAGAATTTGATATCTGCATTATTTGAGTGAAGTATCATTCTGCAGAGCAAGCAAAAAATGAACTAACAAATCAATTCTGCTATTAATAACAACCAAATAGTTTGTCAATGTGTGCATAATCCAATGTCCTAACGTATCCAGATGCTTACTTCAGACGGGCATAAGTTTTAGTACTCATCATGTGAATGCTCTCCCTTGAGAGATATATTTGTTTCACTTCCTCTGTAGCAGCAACAAAAATGGAAGTTAAAACATATGAACATGTCTGAGCAAAATAGTTAGCTGAATGCATAAATACAATGGGGTTCGAGTGATAAACAAGATCATAGAAATTGGATTTAATCCACATCATGTATCTATCTATCTATATCACTCCACTCTAGGCGTTAGAATTCAATTAGGGATCCAAAACTACAAAAACTTTATATTGATTGAATATCAAGATGCATACCTGTGGTAATGGAAGGATTGCTAGAACGTCGACAGTGAAATATGTGGACAAGTATCTTTTTGCTATTGTCATAGGATCAATGATCAACTGACCCCTTCCAAACACTCGGGAAGAAGGTAGGACAATCCCAGTTCGAAATTGAAAGTATATATGAATTGCATAAAAAGCATCTGTGACTGAACGAAGAACACAAACAATAATCGCCAGTGTTCTGTCCGCATATAAGCATGTCTCCTCGTCATTTAACTTCAACACTGGGATGTAAAAGAATAGTGGGTCCAATGCCAATGATATCGCACAAGAAAGCACATATAGTTTGTTCCACCTTTGAAGAAATTGATCCTCCGGATTATGGACTCTCATCTTCCTAGGGATGCTTATTGTGTTGTTTTTCAAACTTTTAATTGTCTCAGACACTCTCTCAAATCCTCTCCCAAAACTCTCAAAAATTCTGCCAAATGTGGATCTAGAACTGTTTCTTGAATATTTTCCATCGTTCATGGAACTATCCGAACTCCAACTTCGAAACCTGGAAGAAAGCATTTAAAGTGTCAAATTCCAAACCAGAGGAAACCAAGCAAATAAACGGAGACTGTTGGGGGAGGTACTCGGGCTCGAACAAACTAACCTTACAAAATTATTTTGCGAAGAGCCCAACTCGTGATTTTGACACACTTTAGTTAGAGAGATCAAAAGCTGAAATCCAGGCCCTGCAGAAGTAGTAGTTCAGATAATTCGATATTCTCTACAATGAAATTACAGAATGTCCCATGTTACGTAATGTGAAAGTCAAACATATAATAGCACTGGAATTGAATTATGCATCTATGCAGTTACACCTTAAATTGAGCTATATTAGATTATGTATATTTAAAAATTTACATAGTGATAAATAGTATTTCTACAAATTTAAAGATGCATTGTTTACTTTTCAAATTTTATTTTATTATTTTTTCTCTCTCCTATCCTCTCTCTCCACAACTGATAAAATTTAAAAAAATATATATAATGGGTGATAAATGATACAATTTGCTAATTACAAAATTAAAAAAATAAGAAAAAAATAAATAATAATATTTTTTTATTATTTGACTAAAAAATACATAATCTAATATAAGATTTTTTTTAATATATAAAATCAATCTCTATATATACATATAGAAAAATTAATACTAGTATTCGGAAGAAATATAATATTTTTAGCAATTTATGACTAATATTTACTACTTTTCCGAGCAAGGACTAGTCAACTCTCAAGTCAAGAGACAAATTTATATGCGTTAACACGATTTGATCACTTTCTACCGCTAGGATAGGTTTGAAAGTTTGATCTCTATTAAAATTTTTATCTCACCTTATTTTATTATTACAATTTTTTAAAATTTTTATACAAAATATAATAAACAATTCAACTTTTTCAAATCCCAATACAACTTTTTAAAATCCTAATTTAACTTTTTCAAATTTCAAAACTTAAAAATAATATTTTAAACTTTAAAACAAAATAAAAATTCTCACCTCACCCCACAAGGGTTACTTAAAATTCTAAGGAAATAGTTTAATATAGTTCATTCAATAGATTATGTATTTTATAATTAATATCCAGTTTATTACATTATCATCTCTACATTTATGAAATATTATTCACATTTATATAAATATTTAATTCATTTCTCTATCTACTTTTTACTCTTTATTTATTTATTTTTATCTACTTTCTACTTCTTATTTTATTTGAAATGAATAAATATATTAAAAAGTATAATATTTAAATGATATAAAGAAAAAAATAGATAAACTGATGTATGATATATTATAAAAGTCAATATATAAAATAGAAAAAATGAATTTTGCTGATATTTTGAATGAAGAATCAATTGGAATTCTCTAAGCTCCTATTGGATAATGAGATGAGATGAGATGAGATGAGATGAGATGGTTTTAGATGAAAGTTGAATAAAATATTATTAGAATATTATTTTTTAATATTATTATTATTTTAAAATTTAAAAAAGTTAAATTATTTATTATATTTTATATAAAAATTTAAAAAAATTATAATAATAAAATGAGATGAAATGAAATTATATACATATCCAAAGCCTTAATCTCCTTTTTACACAGCAGTAGAAATTAATCTGAATTCAAGACTTTGGTAATTTAGAGACAGCATGATAAACTATCAAAATGTAAAGCATGTTTCTCAACTGGAGGAGTGGTGATAAAAAATAAAAAATAAAAAAGCCGATATAACCTGATCTGTTTGGTTGCAGAGAAAAAGTGTGAGAAATTTAGATATAATTGCCTTTTACTAGAATGGTTTCATCCTTGCATCAAGAAAAGCACTCAAATATCAACTTTCTGTTTGTTTGCCGAGTAGAGTGAAAGGAAATAGAGAGGAAGAAATTTATATTGTTATCAACTAATTTTTTCGCCTTGCGCATAAGAAAGAAAAAAAAAAAGAAAAAAAAAAAGAACAAAAAAAAAAAAAAGCCAACCATCTCTACCAAGCGAAACTGGTGAGGTACCAAACTCAATATCACTGTAAACTGTAAAGGGTCTTGCTCTCTGCGGTTAGTATTCTTTTATTTTATTTTATTTTCTAACCGTTTCTTATCTACCAAAAAAAAAACTGAAACAGAGAGTGAACGAAAATGCATAGAACGGAGCATATTTGGACTTCCTTACGTGAGAAAAGGCGGAGAGCTCGGAAGCAAGTTCGCGCGAGCAATGACTCGGAAGTCAGCCACCAAAGTGAGCCTCCATGAAATTATGAGTTCGACCTGTAACTTTGTGGTGGCAGCTTCATGGGTTCTACTTTGTCCAAATCTCAATATCAATCTAACGGTTGCCGCTATCAAAATAAAATGCTTCTTCAGATAGATAATAACTTGCTCAAAAGTCCACCGTCCTTTGGACCAATTGGCACAAAGACGACTTCTTCCAGCAGTTGAACTTGGGTTCAAACCCCCTCCACTTGTTAAAAAAAAAAAAAAAACTACTTGTTCAAAAGTCCACTTTTGATTATTGTTATAAATTAATTATGCAAACAAAAAATTCCAACTAGCGTATGGTGTATCGATAGTATAAGTTTTTATTTATTTATTTTTTAAATTATTTTTTAAAAAACAATATTAAAAAACTAAAAATATAATATGAAAACAAACATACACAAATCCTTAAAAAAACAAAAACAAAAACAAAAACAAAACGATCGTAAAAATGAAAGATAATTTTCCTTCTCTTATATATTTGTGTTTGTTGAAGTTTTTAAATATAATGTTTTGTCTCATTCACTTTTTTTTGCTAATGCAAAGTATGCACTTGAATCTAGACACATTACGTTTGGCACTATCAATATAAAAATATTTTTTCATGTAGCTAGCAAATTGTTCAAAACCTTAACTTATTTAACCCACAACTTGATTATTGTTATAAATTATGCACCAAAACAAATTCAATTAGGGTATGGTATATATGAGATATTCTATCTTATTTGTCCCTTAAAGCTTTAAAATAAATTCTGAAAGCGTTCATATTTATAAACATTTATTTTCTTTTAAAAAATGTTGATTTTGTTTACGTCGTCAGAAAATTATAAAGAGAAGGAAAATGCTACGGCCATTGGAGGTCTAGACATTTTTTAATTTATTATTATTATTTAGTAATCAAGAAAGTATTTTTTAATGATGTTATAATTTTTTTTTAAAATATTTAAAGATATAAAACAAGTATAGAAAAAAAAAAAAAAAAAAAAAAAAAAAAAAAAAAA